>CM018049.1:7849260-8449260 GCA_008638375.1 Nyssa sinensis
CGTGAATCTTTGAAAACATGGGGTGAGTTGAGCACATTGGTGCTATGCAATATGAGGGTGAAGATCTTGTGTTGGAAAACCCAAAATTGGCCATGGTACTCGCGATCCAATGGGGACGGACCGTGAAGTGAGACATACGATTAGTACTCGTGTTCCATCGGGGAAGGACCGTGAAGCAAGACATGGGTGTGGCATAAAGTTTCATGTGTGTCTCATGCATATTTTCATTGCATTACATTGATGAATTGAAAGGCATATAGCTTATAAATGTACACGTGCACATGCCACGCCTTAACTTTGTTCTTTATACTAGCATTATGTCATACGAGCAGTCGTGTCCCGGTACTTCAGACTTGATAAAGTCTTGAAGAATAGAAGGGAAATGGATCCATGAAGAACATTTGGCCCTTGGAGAATATTTTTGAATTGTATGAGGGCATAAGCCCTAAGACATATGTAATTAACTTGTAAAACCTTGTGTAGTAGGGAAACTATGGGCAAGGCCCTACATTTGTAATAAGCATGAGGTTGTGACATTTTAAATTTTAAATACATGTGTATGTATGGAGGATTGTATGTTTTAAATGATGTATAAATGTTTAGTTGAATTAAGGATGTATTTTGGTTGCTTGCTTGAGAAATGGTGGATTGTATTGTGGAATATTAGGTGGAAAAGTTTTAGAAAATAAAGGAGACCATGTTAAAATTTTTTGAAATTAAAAGGGTTCTTAGGTGTGTAAAACAACCTATATATAGGTGGGAAAAGTGCCAAAAAGGGGGGGGTTTAAAAACCTTGAGGAAATAGGCCAAAAATGGGACAAAGTAGCTTTTAGTACTTTTGAAAAAAATTCAGAAAAGAAAGAAAATCAGTTGCAGCATTTACACTGTAGCTACAGTGACAAGGCCCTAGACCAGCCTAGCAGTGCCCTAGCCCGCAACCCCGCGCACCCCCGCCCGCGTGGTCATACTACGTGGCCCGCGAGCCTGCTGCCTTGCCATGTGTGCCCAGCCCTGATAGCCTCTTGACACCAACCCTTGGCCAGCCTTTTGAGCCATGTTTGGCCATCCTATTGGGCCATGTTTGGCCACCCTTTTGGGTCATGTTTGGCCACTCTTTTGGGCCATGTTTGGCCACTTCCTTAGACAAATTTTGGTAGAATTTTTAACCTATTCTTGGCCTATGTCTTAGGGAATTTGGGGCCTATTTGGGCCATTTCTCCAAGGCATATTTTGAGACATTTTGGGGCTATCTTGGAGGCCATTTTTGAACATGACTTAGATTCATTTTGAATATTGGTTGGGGGAGATATTTGATTGTCATTAGAAAACCAGTTTAGGTAAAGTCTAGTAGCAAGTTTTCATTTTAAATTTTGGGGAAACATGGGGAAATAAATGAATAATCAACTAAATTCATTTAATTGCCTTTTATTTATTTTTCTTAATTCATTTCACTCACTCCCCAGGTTTATGAAAATTCGTGGCGTTACAACGTGGTATTAGAACTTAGGTTCGAATACTTAGGGACCATGGAGTGTTGTTGAACAACATGGGACTCTAGAGGAAAGCACGTGACTTAGTATGAACTGTCGGTGGTATGTGATAGGATCTTGTATGTTATGTGACTATTTATACTTGACGCATCACATGTTGTGATTACATGTTAGTTAATGCTATATTATGATGCATGGTTACGTGATTTGGTATAGTGGGGTGCATGATATGGGTAATGTGTAAATTGGCATGACCGTATGTGATAACTTGGTACATGTTTATGTACATAATAGATGATGTTTGTTTGCCTATATGATATCATGTAGCATTATAAGAGAATGTCCTGGGCATGTGGGTATTATATTTCTTAAAGGGATTTTTTTTTGGGCGAAAGACTGCATTTGAATTGGGTAAAAACTTGTTATTTGTTTATTGTAAACAATAGGTGGAGGTGGTTGACGTGAGTTTTATGAGTTATGATTAAGCAAGTATGTTTACAGGATGTGTTAGGTTATCAAGTAATGATTGATGATCTCTTGTCTAAGGAAAATTGTATAAACATGAATAGTTTGAAAATATTGATATGGATTAATCCAGGTTATGATGTAATTGAGTTTTGATTTCGTGCTTAGGATGAATATTGATAAATTCAAGTGATGTGAATCTGAAAGTTAGGGGTTGTAATGATTCCTTTATTGAATTAGAATATGTTATTGTGGTAGACTGTAGAGGTAACTTAGAGATGAATACTATTATCTTACCTAGTCCTATAAGATGATTAATACTAGTTGTGATAAGAATAATGGATTGATTAAATAAATTTATGAATATAAGCCTTGTGAAACTAATGATTTGTATAAAATGGGCCAAATTGAGGTGTTAATTATGAACCTAGTTCTAGCTTAGTTTATAAGATTGATTCCAAAATTATGATTGAATAAATGGTAAATATTGATTTTTATTTTGGAGAAAATTGTGTATCAGGTTAAGAGTTGAATGATACAAATTTTTGAATATGAATCTTATGTTTAAGATGCGAATTGTGTGAATATACTTGGAGTGAAAATATTATGGTTAAGGCACTAGAACTTGAGAACTTGGGTTGTTATATAACTTATGAGTGAATGGTGATTTTCACTTGTCATTTTAAAAATATGTGGGTAAAAAGTTATGAATGAATCTGATTGGTTTGGATAAAGTTATAAATAGTTGTATTGTTTGGACCCAAATAATAAATATTATACTTGGGAGATTGTTTCTTTTATTTAGGGGGCTTGTGATAATTGCCTTGTTCCACCACTGTATCATTCACAGAGTTAGGATAGCCAGATTTTACGAATCTTAGAAATGATGGTAGTGAGGTGGTACCGGTAGTGTGACCACGAGTTATATGTGAGTTTCGAATATTTTTTTAGAAGACTTAACTGATTAAATGTTGCATGACTTGGTTTAATCATGATGCATGTAGTGTGATTACATCTGTTAGTATGCCCGATTACTTGATGAAGTGAATAAAATGCCTAATAGGGTGGTTATTGGTATAAATTACATAATATGCTTAACATGCTTATGGCTTAAATTGACTTTTGTGTTTTAGAATTTCTTGACAAATGATAAGATTATAAGGACATGAATAACTGATTGAAAACTTATATATATAGTACGTATATGTTGAGTATGTTCTTGTTTGGAATATGTATATAGATTGTTTTGGTTGGTATACATGATTACGTGCTTAAGATCTATTCCTTTGTGACTATATAGTGTATAATAGCCATGTTATGTATATATGAATGGTTGAATGAATGTTACTTGTTATGGGGGTATAATATAAAATGTATATCCTAGGTTATAAACCCATGTGATTATGATCACTTGTAATTGTGCTATGAATATACCGAATTGGTATCAGGTCTCGAGTTACAAGTGTATGGACTAGCCAATCCATCACCTAGTAACAAAAAAAGCTGTGATCCAAGAAGGGTTGTCACCTAGTTATATACAGGAAAAATGTTAAAGATACCTAATAAGATGATGGAAGACAGCAGGAAAAGAAATTAGCTAATGTGAACTGGCATGAGTATGTACCAAATACATGATAGAACTGTAATGTATATTTAGTATATGCATGAAAAAGAGTAAAAAAATAAAAAAATTAATATCTATGGTAGGATGAGTTTATCATGGCTTGACTGGTTTATTGTATGTGTTAAATATAAGATTTTTACTTAATGTATATGTAAGGTATGTGGATGTAAATTAAGTACGTCTTATATTATTATATTGTTGACGAAAGTGGAGACGTGCTATGTTTATGCATTTGTAAAATATATATTTAGGTATGAATACCTAGAGATGCCTCGTAAAGATAAAGCATGTGAGTTTGCTAGTAGTGGATACAATGCGTCTATTGCATCTTTTCTTTTCTTGATACATACGATGAGAATATGGTGCTTAAGAGCATGGATTGCTAAAAATGTGTTAATTCGATGGCATGCGTATTGATTGACTATTGTGTTGATGGAGTAGGTTAAATTTTTTGATGTGTAAGACACATACAGTGCACATTTTATTTTCATAACACCTATGGATTGGGTCTATGTGTGCTTGCATGGTTAAGCTGCATTTAAGAACATATCATTAGACAATGCATGAAAATTGAAAGCTTGAAAGGTTAAGAAGATGAAGATGGAAAACTTTTAACAATATGTGGTATGAATGGAAAGAAATTATACTAGGATTAAATAGCTGAGATGAATAAGAAAAATATAAAGATGAATGTCTGCCATTACTTTGTATATTTGGGAATGTGAAGGGAACATACCTTGGACACAGAGTAAAAGATTTTTGTTCCTTTGATGAATTAGATTGTTAGTTGATGAAAAAAATGATCTTGTTGTTTGATATAGAAAATGAATTGTGAATGGTATGGTTAGCTCAAGCTTGTGGTGAGTATAATTTTAAATTTTTGCTAAACCTGTAATTTAGAAATAGAAATTTTAATTTGAAAATGGAATGTTCTTGTGAAAGTCCAATGACTTGTGAACAGAAATGATGAATTATTGTTAATATTGGTGTTATGATTTACGGCCTATATTGGTGGATACTCTTGGAATGTAAGATTAGTTAGAGATGGTACGTTTCGGGGGATGAAGTGACTTATTGATATGCATATTGAACTGTGGTTGGCTTTTAAGAATTATGATAGTGAATTGATGGCTTTTGACCTTCAGTGGAGTATAAAAATGTTGTAAATTTTGTTATGACCATTTCCTATTGTGGCCACAAGGTGGTTGGATTGTCTTTCAAATGTAAAGTTTTCTATTATATTTTTGTGATGATAGAAGTCAATTGGTTAGTAGGGCCTATACATGCCTATTTTTTTTTTCCTAGTTGATGAATGATAGATTATAATCATAAGTCTACGTGATGAGAGAACACTAATAGCGACGAATTAGTTTGGGACATTCTGATGATTCACTTGGGAAACTACTATTATTGGGGGAGTAAGTTCTCCATAGAATGGTTTGATAATGTATCTTGTGATGGTTGTAAAATTATATGAGTTAAAAACTTAATTTGAAGACTTATGACGAGATACTAAATGATGAATCTTATGTGTAGAATAGTTTCTGATTGTATTGATTATAGTGAATAAATCAAGTTAGATTTGAAACTAATGTGATAAGTTTCATATGATTGATGGATTTTTTTAATTAATTGAGGACTCAACATGAGTGTTATAAATCCTTGCAAGGTCTTGATTGGAAAAGGTATTGGAGAAGTGGCCTATCAGTTGGTGTTACCACCATAGTTATCTGGGGTTCATGATGTCTTCCACGTATCGATGTTGAGGAAGTATGAGGCTGACCTTTCACATGTACTAGATTGGGTCGATCTTCAAGTGGAAGGTGATGTTTCTTATGATGAGAGGCCTGTGGAGATATTGGACTCGAGGGATCAGGTTTTGCGGAGCAAGACCATCCCTTTGGTAAAGTTCTTTGGAGCCACCACGGAGTCGAGGAAGTCACTTGGGAGCACGAGGCTAAGGTCTGCGCTAGGTATCCAGAGTTATTTGTTCATAGAGGTACATTTCTAAATTTTGGGATGAAATTTCTTTAAGGAGGGAAGGATGTAAAGATCTGAAAAATCAGGATAAATTTTTCATTTTTGTCGGTAGGGCACCATATATGCATTATTTAGGCATAAGTCATGTTTAGAAGCATAATTTCAGTATGCCATAGAATAAAAATATGCTTATAATGTTAAAATATACCTCCCGTGAGAATTTGAGCCTAATCGGAGATAGTTTTTAAAAATGGACCATAAAGGGCATCCCGGGTGGCCCGGGTGGACCTGGCCGCACCCGCCCGCAGGAAAAAATAAATTTTTTAGAAAAATATTATTTAAAATAATTTTAAGAACTTTGGTTAAAGTAGAATGTCGAATTGAGGCATTTCAGGACGAGTTGTAGTGTAACGGAGTCCCAAACTCATTAAGGGCAAAATGGTCATTTCATCCCTTGACCCCTTTACTAGAAATATGACCCTTTAGTGTTAAAATCACAGAATTTGGTTTGAGGAATGAGCAGCAGGTCGTGCATGGAGAGAAAGGTGAAGAAAACCTAGGATTTTCCAACTTTCAACCCTCCAAAACCCATCTCTAGGCTTGGATTTTCACAAGGCTTCATTTTAGGAAGTTGTTCCCCACATCAAGGGCTACATTCTTACTGATTGGTTCAGCTGTACAATGTGCACAATTTCCTAGGGTTGAGAAAAACCCTTCTAGGTATGATATTTTGCTAAGTAAGGAATATAATTAATTTCTTTGCATTTTTATATGTTGATTGAATGATTTATATGTTTACTTGTTATTAGAAAGTCACTTAGTATGTAGTTGCTTTGAAAACTTAGAGTTGGTAGTTTGTGTACTTGTGGGTTCTTTGAGAATTTGTCAAAGTAATGAACATGTAACTTGAATATATGTTTAATTCATTGCATTGTGGCTTATGTTCATATGGATGAAGTCTTGTGTTTTGGAAGATATAGTTTGTTTAATACATTGATGCTTTGTGTAATTGTGTATTCTTTGAGAATTGGTAAGGTAGTGAACATGTAACATGAGTATATGTTTAATTGATTGTATTATAGCATATGTTCATGTGGATGAAGTTTTGTGATTCAAAAGTTATGGTTGCTTTAAGTATAATGCATTATTTAAGGCATACTCTATGTGTTTTATGAAATGCTTCATTGGAATTGCATAGAAAAATCAAGGCATCTTGACATACGTGAATCTTTGGAAACATGGTGTGAGTTGAGCACATTGGTGCTATGCAGTATGAGGGTGCAGATCATGTGGTGGAAAACCCAAAATTGGACATGGTACTCGCGATCCAACGGGGACGGACCGTGAAGCGAGACATGCGATTGGTACTCTCGTTCCATCGGGGAAGGACCGTGAAACGAGACATGGGTGTGGCATAGAGTTGCATGTGTGTGTCATCCATATTGCCATTGCATTACATTGATGAATTGAAACGCATATAGCTTATAAATGTACACTTGCACATGCCACGCCTTAACTTTGTTCTTTATACTAGCATTATGTCATACCAGTAGTCGTGCTGACCATATATGGGAACCATATATATTACAGATGAGGCTCCCGGTACTTGGGACTTGATGAAGTCTTAAAGAATGGAAGGAAAATGGACCATGAAGAACATTTAGCTCTTGGGGCATATTTTTGAATTGTATGAGGGCATAAGCCCTAAGACATATGTAATTAACTTGTAAAACCTTGTGTAGTAAGGAAACTATGGGCAAGGCCCTACATTTGTAATGAGCATGAGGTTGTGACATTTTAAATTTTTAGTACATGTGTATGTATGGGGGATTGTATGTTCTAAATGATGTATAAATGTTTAGTTAAATTAAAGGATGTATTTTGTTTGCTAGCTTGAGAAATGGTGGATTGTATTGTGGAATATTAAGTGGGAAAGGCTTAGAAAATAAATGAGACCATGTTAAAATTTTGTGAAATTAAAAAGGTTGTTAGGTGTGTAAAACACTCTATATATAGGTAGGAAAAGTGCCAAAAATTGGGGGGGGGGGATAAAAACCTTGAAGAAATAGGCCAAAAATGGAAAAAAGTAGCTTGCAATACTTTGGAAAAAAATTCAGAAAACAGAGAAAATCAGTTACAGCATTTACATTGTAGCTACAGTGACAAGGCCCAGACCAGTCTAGCAGTGCCCTAGCCCAAATGTAGAGATCAGAAAAAAATGAGAAAAAATTTTTCGTTTTGCCGGTAGGATATTTGGCATACACGGTTTTGTCGGTCAAGCCCGGTTTTGCTAGTAAAGCATCTAAATGCGTCAGTTCACCATTTGACATGTTTAAAGGCATATTTGGAGTGTGTCATAGAACAGAAATATGCTTAGAATATTGTGAGGTAGCTACTGTTCAAATTTTAGCTAAAACGGAAACCGTTTCAAAATTGGACAAAAAGGGCGTTCGGGTGGCCCTGGTGGAACGGGCCTAAAACGATCTCAAATGAAAATATTTTCTTCTAAGAGTTTTCATTTAAAATAATTTTATGAACATTGGTTAAAACAAAATTTTGAATTGAAGCGTTTAGGAATGGGTTGTAGAGTAACGAGGTTTCGGGCTCATTAAGGGCAAAATGGTCATTTGCCCTTAGCCCCTTTGTCCACCACTATAAATACAGCCCCCTTAGACCATTTTTATCATAAATTGGGTCTTCAATTACATAATTCACGTTCTTATAGAGAGAGAGTGAGAAAAGCCCTAGAAATTCAAGAATTCAAGCTGCCGAAACACATATTTCGAGCGGGATTTTGGCCGAACTTTCTCCTGGAAAGTTGTTCGTATCCACGAGTAATATATTCTCACTGAACAGTTTGGCTATCCAGAAAATACAGCTTCTACATTTTGTGAAAAACTGATTTTAGGTATGGTTTCTTGCTAAGCTAGGAATAGATTTAGTTTTTCTTGCTTTGCTACATGTTGATTGAGCTGTATAGATGTTTAATTAATGCTAGGAATCCACCTAGGTGGTGTTGAATTGAAATACCTAGAGTTGGAAATTTGGGGCTTTATGTATTCTTTGGTTTATTTGATGTTTTGTTGCTATGAAGATAACTTATCTTGTCTTTGTATTTGATTGCTATATTTGGTATGTATTTATGTGATATTTACTTGACATCTTGGAGGGGAATTGGTTGTGTAATGTATTAGTCTTGCATGGAATGTTAGTGACTTTGTGAAATTCATTGTGGTTGGTAAAATGGTGACATTGTGGCTTGAAAAATATGTTAAGTTGTGTGGTTATGATCTATGTTATATGAAGCATGGTGTGGAAATTTAAAGTTATGAATCATGTGGGGTTTAAAGGCATGACTTGAAAATGTACACCTTGTGTTTGATTATTTGTCACATTGAATTTGCATGATGAAATCATGGCATGTTGGCATGGTGAAATTCTTTGGACACATGGTGTGAGTTGAGCACGAAGTGCTATGCATTATGAGGGTGTAGATCCTGTGGTGAAAAACCCAAAATTGGCCATTTGGTACTCGCATGCCAACGGGGTCCGGACCGTGAAGCGAGACATGTATCGGTGCTTGATTGACCCGACGGGGAGCGGCCCGTGAAACAGGTGTGGTACTCGATGGACCATCGGATGCGATCCGTAAAACCGAGACATGGGTGTGGCATGACATGGCATAGAGTTGACATGGGTATGGCATAGAGTTTGCATGTGTGAGTCATGCATAGCGTGTTGCATTGCATTAAACAACGGGAAGGGAAATTATATCTTGAAATTGTACACTTGCACACGCCACGTCCTAAATTTGTTGCTAGTATTAGTGAGTTATCATACCAGCAGTTGAGCTGACCCATTCGTGGGCAATACATTTCAGATGAGGCACCAGCTGCTTGAGACTTCTTTGAGTGTTGAAGAAAAAGGAAGGAAATGGATTTTGTAGAAGATTTGACCTTTGGGGGCATGTTTTGAATGTATGGGCATAAGCCCACTTTGTTGTATTTTATATTTAAACTTATGTAAATTGTAAACCTTAGGCCTTGGGCCATTTTAAAAAAATGTATGAGTTGGAACTCAATGAATGTATGATGTTTGATTTAAATGTATACTAGAGGTTACTTGATATTCGGGACTTAAATATGCATTAAATGGAAGTGTTAGAAAATAGTGGATGCATGTTTAAGAGTTGATGGATTTTGATGCAATTATACCCATATATGTTGTGATTATTAGGTGATGAAAATACTTGGGAAAAACAAAGGAGATTATGTCGAATTTTTGGTAGAATCAAAGTGGGAAATAGGTGTGTAAATGACTTTTTAAAAGGAGTGAAAAAAAAAATGTCAAAATGGGGGTTTAGGAACCTTGAACAAGGGGGATAAAAATGGGAAGAAAAGAGGGCTTAAAGGACTTGGAAAAAAATTCAAAAAGGGAAAAATTGGTTGCAGCCCTGAACAGTAACTTGAAAAATATCAGAAACTGCTCTCTGTGCTACAGTGTCGTGAACAGTGCAGGAACCAGCCCCAGCCGCCGTAGCCCGCGCACCCCTCGCGCGAGCTCACGCGTGCCTGCGCGCCGTGCGCCCAGCGCCCCACGCCGCGCCCCTGTCGCGCGCTTGCCGCGTGCATACTGCTGCTCATGCGCGCGCCCACTGCTGCCCATGCGCGCGCGCCCACTGTTGTCTTGCCTGCTGCCACCTGCTGTCCAACCTATGGGCAGCCATTGTTTTGGCCATGTTTTGGCCATGTTGTAACCTATCTTCCAAGGGAATTTTGAGGCCATTAAACCATAATTTTGACCCAAACTTTTGAGTTCATTTTAGACCATTATACCAAGCCAAGTTGGGGCAATTTATGGGACACTTTTTAGGCATAAATCAAGGCCATGTTTGGCCATTTATTTGGACCACTTCTTGGACTATACCTTAGGGTATTTTGAGCCCTTTTTGGGCGACCATTACAGGGCACCTTGAGAAAGGTTTTGAGAACCGTTTTTAAATATGATTTAAAGTATTTGGACATTAATTGAGAGGAATACTTGAGCTATGTTGAGGAACGATTTGAGTTATATTGAATGCCGAATCTTTACTTAAATTGTTGGGAGAAACTTGAGGAATGATGATGGAGATTTAATTTAAATTTAATTCATTGTCATTTATTTATTCCTTTTCTTCTGTTCAGTCGCTCCTCGGGTTCATGGGAATCCGGGGTGTGACACCAAAGCCCCGCGCGCCCTCACGCGCGCGTGCATGCTGGGCCGCTCACGAGCTTGCCGAGCGCGCCCATGCCGCCCTGCGCGCTTGTTGCCTTGCCATGAGCGCCCAGCCCTGACAGCCTCTTCACACCAACCCTTAGCCACCCTTTTGAGCCATGTTTGGCCACCCTTTTGAGCCTTGTTTGGCCATCCTATTGGACCATTTTTGGCCAATTCTTAGGCTATGTTTGGCCACCCCTTTGGGCCATGTTTGGCCACTCTTTTGGGCCATGTTTAGCCACCTTATTGGGTCATGTTTGGCCACTCTTATGGGCCATTTTTGGCCACTTCCTTAGACAAATTTTGGTAGACTTTTTGACCTAATGTTGTCCTACGTCTTAGGGAACTTGGGGCCCATTTAGGCCATTGCTCCAAGGCATATTGTCACGCCCCGAATTTCCAACCAAACTCGGGGACGCGACTAAAGCGAAATAAAAGAAGAAAATAAATAGACGAATAAATAAATAAATAACAATTCAACTGATTTAGATACAAGCCTACATACATTCCTGTTTTATAAAATTTAGGCAGAACCTCTTTTGTTTTCTAAGCCTTTTCGCACCAATATTTTGCAACAATTCATATATATAAACAACAGTACATCTCATCCTCACTCGATGGCCACAATCTCATCAAATTAAAATATACATCGCCTAATTATACAACCGAAGACAATTAAATAGATACACACGTACATACGTTCACTTCGGTCAATATATATATACATGTGTTTGGGCTTAAGCCCGTACATCATAATACATGCCTCACGGGCCAAATATCCTTCTAAGTTCGGGTCTCCTCCACTCTATGAGACTTCCTCAAGTCTCAGGTGCCTGGAGTGTCATCTGAAAAATGTTGCCCACGAATGGGTCAGCTCAACTGCTGGTACGATACAATGCTAATGCAAGGAACAAAATGTAAGACGTGGCATGTGCAAGTGTACATTTATCTCTATATACCTTCTAAATCATCTATGCATGGCAATAATAACAATCCACATGCCTTCCACATCATCTATGCAATATAACGACAATAATCCGCATGCTTTCCAAATCATGCATACCACATAATGGTAATGAATCCATATGCCATCCAATTGTCCATGCAATGTAATGACAATGCACATGAACCACCCACACAACTCTATTGCACATGACAATGCATATGAAACACTCACACAACTCTATGCCACATCCATGTCCATTCTATGCATGTCATGTCAACACCATGCATGTCATGTCTCGGTTTACGGATCGCTCCCGATGGGTACCCGAGTAACCAACACCTGTTCACGGATCGCTCCCGTTGGGTTGCAGGCACCAATGCAATGGCCAATTTTGGGTTTTTCACCACAGGATCTACACCCTCATAATGCACAGCACCTCGTGCTCAACCCACACTATGTCATCAATGAATTACACTATGCCAAATGCCATGGTTCCACCATGTAATGCCACATTCTCAACAGAACATTTCTTGCTAACCCGTGCAGTATGCTTTCAATAATGCAGCATATTTAAAGCAACAATATCATCCAAATCTCAAAACTTCTTCCACAAGCCTGTATGCCATGAGCAGTCAAATTAAACACATGCTCGATTCACACATTCACAATCTCATTAAGTCACAAAGAACACATAACTCCATAATGCACCAATATATCAAACTATCGCACCTTCCAAAACGCATGATATATCGACACGAAAATAAGCCAAAACATAATAATTCAAACTCAGAGGTAAGATCCATCTTCACTATAGCGACAAATCATCAATTAATTCAAAGCACATATCAGAGTACATAAGTTATCAATTCTAGGTTTTTCAAGCAGCTATATTCTACGTGATTCCCTAATCATCAAATCAATACATGCACAAATCAATCAACATGCAAATCATTCCTAAACTTACTCCTATTCCTTACTTAGCAAAATATCATACCTGATAGGGTTGGTCACAACCCTAGTAAACTGTGTCCACTATGCAGTCCAACTAATCAGTGAACAACTCAGTCCTCCTACTATGTCGGTTAAGAAGTCAAGTCGCCTTCTCCTTCCCCTTCAGAGTTCCTAACATTCATAATTCACATCTCAATAACTCAACACAATAAAAAAATAAAGAAAATTCCTCAATGATTTTAAGGACACTTCAAAGTCTTTCACCCACTTACTGACCATCTAACAAATCTCAAATCCAGCCATGAAATCACCTAATGATTTATCACAATGGCGTCATTCACATATCACCCGTACCACAATGCAATTTAATAACCTATTATTCCCCCAAGGTTATTCTAACTCATCGGAGCCTACCAGTAGCCTACAATATCAATATCAAAGTATGAAAATCCATCTCAAAATATATTAATGACTTGTCCCATTCAGACATCGAGTTATTTCGGCACATTTAATTTAATTAATTTAATTAATTAAATTATTTAATTTACACTGACAAGTACTCACAAACTATAAATTTTCAAAAGCCTTTAGCTCAAGGAACCTATAGTCAACATTCACCATTAAATGTTTATTACATAGATTTTCTATCACTGAATCCATGATTAAAAAGATATACAGAAATTCAAAGAACTATCACATAGTTCCATAAGGTTGGCCAGTTTTCAAATTGAAACAAGATAAATTCAATTTAAAGTTGGCTCAAATGATTAAATGGATAGAGCCCTATGGGTTCAATTAAATAATCCATCACATGTCACATGTCACAAGGTGTGTCAACATGTACATAGGCTCACAATATAATAATACAACTCTATCAATGAATTAAACACCAATTAAGGCAACAAATCACTCAAAAACATCCAAAAACACATATATGCCTAAACTACCAACTCTAAACTTTTCAAAGGGGCTATCACCTAGGTGCTTTCTTAACCTTAATTATACACTTACAACAGTTCAAACTTAATTAAAAACACAAGGGAACTTAAATCTATTTCTAGATTAGTACTACATCATACCTAAAATCAGTTTTTCTTAAACTGAGAAGGCTGTACTTTCTGGATGTCTAAACTGTTAGGTGAGTCTATAGTACTCATTGAGCTGAACACTTTCTCAGAAGGAAGTTCGGCCAAATTCCCGATTGAAATGTGTGTTCCGGCAGCTTGAAAATGTGAAATTTTAGGGCTTTTCTCTCCCTCTCTCTCTACGGACGAGCTCCCTGAAATCTCTGAATGTATTTGTGATAAGGATAGACTAGATGAGCCGTATGTATAGTGGGGAATCAAAGGGGCAAGGGCAAATGACCATTTTGCCCTTAATGAGGCCGTAACCCCGTTACTCTACAGCTCATTCCTAAACGCTTCAAATTGAAATTATGTTTTAACCAATGTTCATAAAATTATTTTAAATGAAAATTATTAGAAGGAAACATTTTCATTTGAGGTCGGCTTAGACCCGTTCCACCCGGGTCACCCGAATACCCTTTTTGTCTAATTCCGGAAACCATTTCCGTTTCGGTTAATTTTCGTACAGCGGATACTTCACATTATTCTAAGCACTTTACTCTTCTATGACACACTCTAAATATGTCTCTAAATAGGTCGTTCGGTGAAAACAGTGTAAAAAGGTACTTTACCGATAAAACCGACAAACGTGATAAACTATGCATGCAAAGTGTTCTACCTCAAAAACGAAAAATTTACCCTTATTTTTCGGATCTCTACACATATTTTGAGACATTTTGGGGCTATCTTGGAGGCCATTCTTGAACATGACTTAGACTCATTTTGAATATTGGTTGGGGGAGATATTTGATTGGCATAAGAAAGCTAGTTTGGGTAAAGTCTAGTAGCAAGTTTTCATTTTAAATTTTGGGGAAACATGGGAAAATAAATGAATAATCAACTAAATCTATTTAATTGCCTTTATTTATTTTTCTTAACTCATTTTAGTCACTCCCCGGGTTTATGAAAATTCGGGGCGTGACAATAAGATAGAATTAAAAATGAATACATTTGTGAAAGGGTAAGAGTAGCACCTATAAGAGATAAAATGAGAAAAAATTGATTGAGGTGGTATAGTCATGTACAATGAAGACCAGTCACAAGCAAGGAAGAGCAATATGGTTCTTATCGAGCCTTATGCTAGGGGATGGGTACAACCAACATCTACTTTAGTAGAGATAATAAAAAATATATATGATAATTTATAATCTAATGACACGAATGGTATTAAATAGAGTGGAGTGGCGAGACAAGATTCATGTTGATCCCAAATAATTGGGGTATGGCCTTTTTGAGTTGAATTCAGTTGAAAGAAGATTTTAATAGGAAGGGGAATTAGAAATACTTATATAAGGAAATGTTTTAGCTGAGTTTCATGTTCAAAAGATGGTAATTAGAGCTCAAACGCATAATAAGATCTACTAAAATTAGACAAGATGGTAATTACAATTTTTATTAGCCTTTTAAGCCCATAAATTATTTGTTGTATCTTCATGATAAGTTTCACATGCAGGCTCTAAATGAACTACTAAAATTTGATGATAATTTTGGTTTTATTATGATAGATTAGTTAAGGGTTACTCTTTTTTACACATCCATCACTTGCAATCAAATTTGAAATACGGAGAATGCAAAATTTGTGATTAGTAGAGAGATGGAATGGATACTTGATTGATGGGGTTTGTTAGAGATCTATGTTTCAACAACACACTCATACACTCACTCACATATATAACAAGAAAAAGTTAAATAATCTTGCCTCATCTTTGTTTTTTGTTTAATCCCTTGGATATTTTGCTTCTCAATCGAAGATTCATTGATTAGATAAGAAACTAGTTTTTCTGCATCATTTGATGTTACAAAAGCTTTCCCAAACGTCCTCTTAGTTCATTGTTCTTGAATTTTTTTTTTTAATAATGTGAACCTTCAAATTCCATGAAAATGGAACCTCTTATGCATAAGCATCCAAATATATCGCTCTTGATAGAAAGAATCTCCTACAAAGCGAAACTGAATGGAAAAGGGTTTGGTGAGGGTTGCCAGTTGCTGGAAATCTAATCGGCTTGAGCATGAGATCAAATTAAGTACATGGTTTCACTCATAAGGATTGCCCCTTCAATTTAACTCATACTCTTAAGTCAACGATTCATCCTAATTTGGCTTAACCCTTGAAATAAAATTGGACAACGAAAGTAATATCTTCTTCACTTAATTTGATTCCTAATCTTTAAGCTTCCTCTTAGAATATGGGCGAGACACCACCACTTTGTTAATCTACACCTGTACACAAAAGACATCCTAGAGAAATCGTAAAACTTTATTAAATGAGCTTACCAATTAGTTGATAAAGAATTTCATATATGCACCTTTATTTAGGGTTTTGGTCCATTGCATTTTCTAAACAAGCCACATTCAAAAATGAGTTATCATACCTATTCACATGACATAATACATTTTATTTTCTAAATTAGCATGAACTCTACACCTTTAATCTCAACCTATAGTGGAGTTCCACATTGGTTGTCCCCCCTCTAGGCATCTTACAAAGGATATTCTAGAGGTCCCAAGAACCTTGGTGAGTTATAGTCAAGTTGCCACTCGACTAGATGGTATAAATGACTCTACATCGGGCCTTGCTTTTCGGCCTCATGTAAGTGTGGAGTACAATACACTAAAAATTCTCTTACTAGCTTCTGCCAACAGCATGAATTTGGCTATCTCTAGAGGGGAAAAAATAGAGATGATTTGACATCAATCCACAAGTCCCCTTGTTATGGGAACATGTGTCTTTTCGAGATATACGAAAACTTTTTCTCGAGGGAACATGCCATGTTTTAGCTTCCATGGTGGCTAGCATGTCATTGAAAAACCCATTGTCAGCTTATGCATAATTTGATTTATTTACAAATTTGATTGCTCATTATATGGTTTGTAATTAACTTCTCAAATTTGTAATAAATCTATATTTCGAGGGGTACGAAAGGTTGAAAACATTCAATGAAGGGAAAGAATTATTATGTAGCCTTTTCCACATATATGTAGGATGAGTCTAGACAAAAAAAATAAGAACAACTTCAAAAGTTGTTATTTTGATCCATTTGCGGTACGATCGCCTTCAAATGGAAAAATGGCTTAACTACATGAGAAAGACTATAGAGCTTGCTATATAGTTCTTCCTTAATCTAGCAACCAGCCAGCCCAATGTTGTTGGGCTTATATGTCACAACCCGTAACCCATCCTGTGTGGATCAAGGGCCTGCGATCGGGGGCAACAGCCCGTAAGTCGTCCCCCTTCAAAGGATCTCAAATACTAATTAAATAATCATTAATTGTATGCCATGTCATTAGCTAATCTAATACCATCATCAGAGTATAATTGTACATGCCAAAATAAAATAAATGTTTAGTTATAGATCCTCAAAATACAAAACCATACCCAAGGCATGGACACATGAGAAAACTAAGACTACACTACCCTCAGTCTATTACATTAATGGCAAAAGCATCCACTATACTTGCAAAAGGACAATTTGTAGCAAAATGGGGCGTCCTACTCAATGTGTACGCCTAATGGTCCTTCTATAGTTTGCTGTCTTGAAAAAAAATGATATAACTGGAATGAGCTAACTTAGCTCAGTAAGTAAATTCCCTTGCTCTGCCATGGGTCAGGGTTAGTCCAAAAGAAGGATATGAACAATAGCAATAAGAATATGATATCATAATAGCAAACAAAGGATACAATGTCACAATAGCCAATCACCAAAAATGTTAATCAATAAAAATGACCCGTAAGTCCAGAAGGCACATCCCAATACAAAATAAGCAAATCAACAGTAAGGATTGGCCTATACAATAGTTAGCTACCACAAATCACAAGATAACAATTTGAGTCCAAAGATAGACAA
Organism: Nyssa sinensis; assembly: GCA_008638375.1. Classification (NCBI taxonomy): domain Eukaryota; kingdom Viridiplantae; phylum Streptophyta; class Magnoliopsida; order Cornales; family Nyssaceae; genus Nyssa; species Nyssa sinensis. The sequence goes on from CM018049.1 coordinate 7,866,942, forward strand.
GCAAGCATGTCATCAATCAAATAGTATATCAATAGATAATCCAAGGATAAGCTCACAAGGAGTATCAATATTCAAAGAATACATCATCAAACATATCTAAAGACAGGCTTACACGGTATATCAATAATCCAAGAGTGCATCCTCAGAATATCAATAAACGATATAAGATATTAATAGAACAAATGTTGTCACAAATAGGGCTCTGCATACCCCAAAAATACTCATCCAGGTTCACCCCACTATCGGGCTCTTGAATAGCATTAGAGCGCTTAATCACATATCATGTCCTCCATGGACTAAGTGTTGGGTTTCATTCCCAATCACCGACCCGTAGGTCCAAAAGCATCTGTGAATCAGATAGACGTTGTGTAACACCCCGAACCTAGTTTTCTGATTAATTAATGTAATAATGTATTTTTTTTTAAATTTAATGCATTAATTTAGTCATATTACCCTAATTTTAACACTACAAAAATTTGAATTAGCAAGCCACGAAGACCACAAGGAAATGATAAACAACGCAAGGCTTTGAACCTCGAAGCCAACCCAAGTAGGAAATGACCAAAAGAAATTATTTCCTAAAAAGAGGAATAGAAAAGAAAATAGAAAGGAAAAATCCAAAATGATAAACTGCGTGTGCCAAACGAGGCATAAGCATAAAATATGTGAAAAAAACCAAAAATAAGGCTAAGGCGTTTTGAACCCTTGACCCAAAATGGACAAAGTTTTAATACCCAAAAAATTACCAAGTGGGCTGCCAGCTCTTTTGTGCCTAAATATACATCCAATATGTATATAATCCCTAGTTAGCTAAGTCCACCTCCCAAATTGACCGATGCCCTTTCATGCAACACCTCACCCTTCACTCACTCTCCCACATCAACATCACCTCACTCACCACTTCAGCACCCCATCAGCACACCTCAGCCCTACTATACATACACATGTATATATATATATGGATACATATATATATATATATATAACAGACCCATGTATTGGAAACCTTCATGTGAGAAATACTCCAAGTGTGTGTGTGTGCTGCATCTTAAAAGTGTGTGAGTAATACTGTGTGTGCGTGAGAGATAGTGTGTGTGAGTGAAATGGTGTGTGCACGTGTGTGTGTGTATGCATAAAAGCTTACAACTAGAAGAGGAAGGGAAGGAGGTTGTGGCTACTTTAAAGAAGCCCTAAGGGGATCAGAACTGAGCCACCAAAGGAGGAAAGCTTACTGTCAAAAGGTATAAACCATGCAAACTATCACGTCCCGAATTTCTAAAACCCGGGGAATGAATGGAAATGAATTAAAAGAAATTTATGAAAGGAAATTAAATGGATTTACTTGATTACATGTTTATTTCTCCATGTTTTTCCAAAATTAAGAATGAAAATTTGCTACTAGACTTACCCAAGATGGGTTTCAAATGCCAATCAAATATCTCCCCTAACCAATAGTCAAAATTAGTCTAAGTCATGTTCAAGCATGGCCTCTAAGATAGCCCCAAAATGTCTCTAGATATGCTTTGGAACAATGGCCCAAATAGGCCCTAAATGCCCTAAGACATAGGCTAAGAATAGGTCAAAAAGTCCTACCTAAGGTGGTCTAGGGAAGTGGCCAAACATGATCCATAAGGATGGCCAAACATAGCCCAAAAGGGTGGCCAAACAAGGCCCAAAAGGGTGGCCAAACATAGCCTAAGGATTTGCCAAACATGGCCTAAGGTGGTTGACCAACATGGCCTAGGGGTTAGCCAAACATAGCCCAAGGCAAGTGGCCAAGGGCTGTAGCAAGAGGGGGCAAGGAGGTTGGGTGCGCATGGGGCGTAGTGGCGCAAGCGCGCGCGTGAGGAGAGGGCATGAACATGGGCATGGGCGCTCCCATGGGACTGCGGCCAGTGCGCGGGGCACGAGCGGCAGGCACACGGCACGCGCGCGCGCGTGGGGGGTGCGCGAGCTACTGGCTGACCCACTTCCTATAGCTACAGTGTATTTACTGCAACCTGATTTTCCCCATTTTTGAATTGTTTTCCAAAGTGCTGCAAGCTGAATTTTCCAATTTTTAACCTACTTCCTCAAGGTTTTTAACCCCCACTTCTTGACACTTTTCCCACTTATATATGGGTATTTTACACACCAAACAACTCTTTCTAATTCATAAAATTTTGACATGGTCTCCTTTGTTTTCTAAGCACTTTTCACCTAATATTTTACAAAAATTTATATATACAAGTATATGCACAATCCACCCTCACTCGATGGCCACAAGTTTATGAAAATTTAACATACACCTACATTATCAAGTAAGTTCAAGGCTCAATGCCTACTATCCTAACTCCTTATATACTAACATTCATACTTGCATATAATCCTTACCATGATCCTTTTTCTTACATTGCATCGAACATATATATATGATACACATTAAACAAAATACTCTATTTGTCATTTGGGTTTAAGCCCTTACATTACAAATGGCCTAAGGCCTATAGTCCACCGTTTTTCAAATTAAACACAAGTTATTTGGGCTTATTCCCATACATACAAAATGTAGCCCTTAGGCCAAATATATTTCAAAATCCATTTTCCCTCTATGCTCCAATGACTTCATCAAGTCTCAAGTGTCAGGAGCCTCATCTGTAATATGTAATCCCATATAGGGTAAGCACGACTACTTGTATGACATAATGCTAATATAAAAAACAAAGTTAAGGCGTGACATGTGCAAAGTGTACATTTATAAGCTATATGTCTTCCAATTCATCAATGCAATGCAATGGCAATATGCATGACACACACATGCAACTCTATGTCACACCCATGTCTCGTTTCACGGTCCTTCCCCGTTGGAACGCAAGTACCAATCGTATGTCTCACTTCATAGTCCATCCCCGTTGGAATGCGAGTACGATGGCCAATTTTGGGTTTTTCACCACAGGATCTACACCTTCATAATGCATACCACCAAAGTGTTGAACACACGCCTGTTTCCAAAGATTCACGTATGACAAGATGCCTTGATTTTTGTAATGACATGGAAATTTTTTTTTTTTTATTATTACGTGTTTTTATTATTATCATTATTATTATTGATATTACAATGTATATTATTATTATTAAAATGCATGGTGTATGTATGTGTAACATGTCTATGTGTGTGGAATGTTATATGTGTGTGTACATGTATGGAATGATGTGTGTACATGTGTATGTGGATATGTCTATGTATATATATATATATATATATATATATAGCAGTGTGTGTGCTGTGCAACAGACCGTGGGGTGTGTGTGTGGTGTCGGTGGAGTAGTGTGTGTGTCTAGTGTGTGTGTGTGATGATTGATATATATGTATATGTAGGGTGTATAGGGCAGCTTTGCATTAAATGCAAAGCTGCATGGGGGGAAGAAAGCAAGGTGGCTGAACAGATGGAGAGAAGTCAAGAAAAGGGGCTGGTGTGAGAGACGTGTGGGAGTGGGTGTGTTGTGTATATGTGTGGTCTTGGTTGAGAGAAGAGGAGGAAAGAAAAGCAGAAAGCGAGAGAGAGAAAGAGAGTTCTGGAAAGAAGAGTTTTGGAGCTTGAATCGAGCTTGGAACCAGAGGGTGAAAGAGGTGCACGTCTAGAGAGAGAAACCAACAGAAAAACTGTAGGTGACCCATTCTGTTTTGATTTTTTAAAAAGCATGATAATTACTTTGATGTATATGATCTTAAAGAGCATGTTGTAGGGTTTATTTTACAAAAAGAATGAAAAAAAAGGGTTAAGAAACGAGGTAGAAAACTGGAGTTGCAGGTGGGCTAGATAATTGGTGGTTGGAAAAATATTGGTGTAAAACTTGGTTTAAATGGTAGGGAATGAACCCTAGGAGGTGCAGAAATACATTAGGATAAGAATAGGGGTTAAACCAGGACCGAACTGTCACAAAAATGAAGGGGAAAGAGTCGGCCAGAAGTTTGACCGAGGGGTTGAGCCTCTATTTCGTGAAGATCTGGTGACTTGAACCCAAAACCAAGCCTAGATATGGAAACCTTGGAAGAAAATGAAGAGGATAACATTTTGAAACCTTGAAAATCTCGCCGGAAAAGGCGCCGGAACCCTACCGGAGGCTCACCGGGAAAACGGGGAAGAAGGCGCACTGTTCGGGTCGGGTCCGGGTCCGGTTCGGGTACAGGTCGAGCTTGGGCCGAACCGCCCCTGCCACGTGTCGGTCTAAGGTTTTAAATTAATAACCAATTGGGACTGTTTGGCTGCAGGTGTAGGAAATTAAAAATTTGAATTTAATTTGAAACAGGGATATCCTATCCCTGTTCTCGGATTGGCCACTGTTTGGTTAACCGAATTGAGAATAAGGAAATTGGAAATTTCAAATTGACCCTTGAACTTTTGGAAATTGAACTTGACCCCAGAACTTTAGGAAATCTGATTTTGACCCACAGAACTTTGATTAATTATGTTTTGACCCCTCATGAATAAAATATTAATTAAATTAATTAATTAATTAGTTAATTTAATTATTTAAATATGCTAAAATAATCCGGAGCCCAAATGGGACAAGTCATTAGTGTATTTTGACTATCTCGACCATTCTGAGACCAATGGTGAGGTCCGTTTTATGAGACGGGGTCCCAAAAAAATAAAAGACCCGTAGTAACCTTTAAAATTACCAAAATGCCCCTGAATTGAAGTACAGTCAAACGAACTCCGAATTAAGTAAACAAATAGTGAAACTTTATTATCTCGAGCATTCCGGACTCAACCGTGGAGTCCAATTTGTGAAAAGAGGTCACGAAATGTAAGGACCCGTGAAAAGTGCAAAATGACTGTTTTGCCCTTTTGAACCCCGATGTCCGAATTGAGTTCTACAAGAACCTAAACTTATTTTCTTCGACGTCCCAGACTCAATGGCAGAGTTTAATTTAGCAGAAAAGAAACCTATGAATTAAAAGACATAAAATTTGATGAATAGCATAAATTCAAATAACAATAGACTAAGCCGTAATTTATGCTTTTTGGGACACTGACAGGACAGGAGAGGGCGATCTGACTTCCTGCATTTTCGTTGACCAGTTCAGTTACGTATCGTGCACGATCTTCTAGGGTTGAGACTAACCTGACAGGTATGGTGTTTTGCTAATGTTAGAAATGAAGTTAAGTTAGGAATGTTCTGTGAATGACTGGAATGACTTATGTGTTTATGTGGAATGTGTTTACTTGATGATTTGGAGTTGGTTGTTCACATGCTTACATGTTACTTGTACTTTATGAAAGTTTAGTGAATGATGATCGTGAATCATGACATGTGTTTAAGTTGATTATATGAGATATGCTTGCATATGGAATCAGCTGGTGATTTATGTATTATTGTCTCGAGCATGCTATATTGTGGAAACCATGTTTCATTGAGATTGCATTGGCATATTGGCATATGGTGAATTCTTTGAGAACATGGCGTGGGTTGAGCACGTGGTGCTTTGCATTATGAGGGTGTAGATCCTGTGGTGAAAAACCCAAAATTGGCCATTGCATTGGTACTCTGTGCCATCGGGGAGTACCCGTAAACGAGACATGGGTGTGGCATAGAGTTGTGCATGGGTGCGTCATGCATACCACTCATATATTACTGCGATGCTTTGAATGTCATTTAGATATAAATGTACACTTTGCACATGCCACGCCTTAGCTTTATTTCTTGCATTAGCACTTCATCATACCAGCAGTTGAGCTGACCCATTCGTGGGCAACATTTTTCAGATGAGGATACTCCAGCACTTGGTATATTTTTGGTCCATGGGACGTATGTTTTGTAATGTAAGGGCTTAAGCCCGAGTGACCTATGAAAAATGCAGTTGTGAGATGTACTTATGTTATTATATGTATTGATAGGAATGGATGCTTGTTTAGTGGATTTATTTACATTTGTCCTTTTATTTATTTTATTTTTCTGTCTCGTCAGTCGCGCCTCGGGTTTGTAGAAATTCGGGGCGTGACAACGTGGTATCAGAGCCTAGGTTCGAATACCTAGACACTGTGGGGTGTTGTTTAACACCATGAGACCCTAGAGAAAAGAATGAGACTTAGTGTGAACCTTTAGCAGCATGTGATAGGATCTTGTATGCTATGTGGTTTTATATACTTGAAGCATGACTTATTGTAATTACGTGCTGATTGATGCTATGTTTGGAGGCATAACATGTATGATGTGTGAGAAAGTTGTTAAGTGTATATATCATGACTGGCTACATGTACCACCCGTTAAAGTATAGGTTATTGATAAGAACATGATTGAGATCACATTTAAATGCCTATATCTGAACGTGAAAAAGTGATATTGAATTTTTCTCTTGGACTTGTAGATATGCCTCCTAGACGAGCTCCTATGAGAGCCGGACCACCCAGACGGGGTAGGGGTAGGCCTAGAGGTGCTGCCCAGCCTCGTCGTGGCAGATCTAGAGCTGCTGCCCCTATTCTTGATGTAGTTGAGGAGGTTGTTGCCCCAGCTGGCACACCTGAGCACAGTGCAGCTGAGGAAGATATTGCTCCAGCCCTTATAGAAGAGGTAGAGCAGACTATTGGCGCCAGAGATTTGGCAGCCATTATACAGGAGTGCTTCCGTGCCATGCAGGAGGCCAAGACCACTGATGTTGAGGCCAGGGCTGCTGATGCCGAGGCCAGAGTGGCAGGTGGGGAGACTAGAGACACCTTCATCATGAAGGCATTTCAGCGGATGAGGCCACCATCATTTGCAGGACAGCCTGATCCTTTAGTGGCTGAGGAGTGGCTGGACCAGATTGTTAGGATCCTGGACTCGCTGGGGATTGTCGAGCCACACTTGAGGATCCGATGTGCCACTTTCCAGTTTACCGGACTAGCGAGCCAGTGGTGGAAGGTATCTGCGGGGAGGATTAGCAGATTTGGAGAGGGGTGGGATGCATTTGTGGCCATGTTCAATGACCACTACTTTCTAGCGACTGCTAGGGTTGGATTCAGGAGGGAGTTTGAGACATTGCTCCAGAGAAACATGATAGTGACGCAGTATGAGTCCAATTTTACTGCATTAGGGAGGTTTGCCCCACACATCACTGGACGGGAGGAGCTGAGAGTTTTCCATTTGCTCGAGGGGCTGAAGACCTTTATTAGAGAGAAGCTGGCAGGTCACATCATTGATACTTATGAGGAGGCGGTGATCAGGGCCACGAGGGTAGAGAGAGAGTTGGCCGCTCTCAGAGGGATCAGGGAGTCCCGGGCTCAGGCCAGGCCAGCTACAGCACTGACACTTACACCCGCTCAGCCTACCATGACCACCCCAGCTCACTCTAGTAGGAGGCCACAGAAGAGGTTCCGGGCCAGTACCTCTTTTCCATCGACATCCCAGAGGCCTATTCAGTTTTTAGCTCCCCAGCCTACTATGTCTATCACTCCTCGAGGAGGGGCACCACAGGTGGCCATTACATGTTACCAGTGTGGACAGCCTGGCCACAAGATGGCCGATTGCCCACAGAGAGATCCTAGTCAGGGGTCAGGGATTGGACCGAGCCAGATGCCACTTCCACCTCAGATTCAGAGTCAGGCCGGGAGGGCCCCACCGGTGTGCTATACTTGTCATCAGCCGGGCCATATCAAGGCCCACTGCCCTCAGGGGCAGACTTCCCAGAGCACGCCGAGGCCCCACTTTACCAGCACACCCAGGTGTCTTTACCCCAGTCACAGTCAGGCTATAGACCCCCAGCACCTTACTATCAGCCAGCATCCTCAGCATTGAGTGTTAGAGCTCCAGCTCCGAGAGGGGGAGGACAGCAGGGGCAGAGAGGGGGAGGCAGACAGGGTCAGACAATACAGGGCCGAGTGTATGCAGTTGCCACCCCAGAGGCTTCTGCTACTGGGCCATCTGTAGTCCGAGGTACATTTCTTATGTTCAGTTCATGGGCTAGCGTGTTGATAGACTCAGGTGCATCGCATTCATTCATATCCACTGTGTTTGCCATGTCATTGGGGTTGACTATAGATCGGTTGGATTCACCACGACGTGTTGATACCCTTGTTGGGGGTAGTGTGACATTGACCAGGATCTGTAGGGGTTGTTCACTTGAGATAGCCGATCGTACTCTCTGTTTTGACTTTATTGTGCTTGATATGACTGGCTTCGATGTTATTTTGGGTATGGATTGGCTGTTTACTTTCCGGGCTAATATCGATTGTTACAGGGGGAGAGTTACGGTGTGCACCCCTGAGGGGGATTGTTTTTATTTCACGGGAGACCGTGGAGATTTCTTGGTACCACCCTTGTACGACTCTAGGAGTTGGGGAGCCCATAGTTATATGCTGGCTAGTTTGATTGCAGGGGATAGTGAGGCTACAGGGGTTGTGTTACCACAGGTAGTAGATGAGTTTCCCGACGTTTTTCCCGACAGCTTGACTAGTTTGCCACCGAGGCGGAAGGTAGAGTTTACCATAGAGCTTATCCCCGGTACTGTACCCGTTTCTATCCCACCTTACCGCATGGCTCCAGCAGAGTTGAAAGAGCTGAAGGAGCAGCTGGCTGACCTACAGGGTAAGGGGTTTATCCGTCCTAGCACTCTCCTTGGGGTGCCTCAGCACTGTTTGCGAAGAAGAAGGACGGGACATTACGGTTATGTGTGGACTACCGGAGGCTGAACCGGGTGACTATTAAGAACAAGTACCTGTTACCCAGGATCGATGACTTGTTTGATCAGTTGAGAGGTTCGAGATGCTTCTCAAAGATTGATCTTCAATCGGGGTATCACCAGTTGAGGGTGCGAGAGGAGGACATAGCAAAGACAGCTTTCCGCACTCGCTATGGTCACTATGAGTTCGTAGTGATGCCATTTGGTGTGACGAATGCCCCAGCGGCATTCATGGACTTGATGCACCGTGTTTTTGGCCAGTACGTAGATCAGTTCGTAGTGGTGTTTGTGGATGATATTTTCATTTACTCACCTTCCGAGGATGAGCATGCCTTCCACCTACGGACTGTGTTACAGATCTTGAGAGAGCACAGTCTATTTGCCAAGCTCTCGAAGTGCGAGTTCTGGCTTCAGGAGGTACAGTTCTTAGGCCATGTCGTGTCTGGGAGTGGAGTATCTGTTGACCCTTCTAAGATTGACTCTGTTATGAGTTGGGAGAGGCCGAAGAATGTGTTTGAGATACGGAGTTTCTTGGGGTTAGCAGGGTACTACCGCCGTTTTGTGGAGGGATTTTCTCGCCTTGCCGCGCCGATGACCCGTTTGACGCGCAAGGGCATCAGGTTTCAGTGGACCGACGACTGTGAGCAGTCATTTCAGGAGCTGAAGAGGAGACTGACTTCAGCTCCCGTCCTGATTATCCCTGAGGGAGGCCTGGGTTATACGGTGTACTGTGATGCTTCCCGAGAGGGATTGGGTTGTGTACTGATGCAGGAAGGCAGGGTAGTAGCTTATGGTTCTCGCCAGTTGAAGAGCCATGAGAAGAACTACCCCACCCACGATTTAGAGTTAGCTGCCGTCATCTTTGCACTCAATAGTTGGCGACACTATTTGTATGGGGTGAGATTTGAGGTGTTCTCGGATCACAAGAGCCTCAGGTATATTTTTTCACCGAAGGATTTGAACCTTCGACAGAGGAGATGGATGGAGTATCTAGAGGATTACGACTTTGACCTTCAGTACCATCTTGGGAAGGCCAACGTCATAGCTGATGCACTCAGTCGGAGGCCAAGGAGCACCTTAGCCAGCTTAGCCATTAGAGAGTGGGAGATGATGGGAGCTATTGGGGAGTTTGACTTAGAGCTTACCGAGTTTGAGGGACACGCCACCCTATTCAGCTTGTGTGTACAGCCTACCCTTCTGACCAGAGTCATAGAGGCACAGTTGCAGGATACTGAGGCCGAGCAGATTAGAGCACTGATTGCTAGCCCTGAGGGATTTGAGGGATGGGCAGTCCATTCTGACCTTGGCTTGAGATACAGGGGCAGAGTCTTCGTTCCCGGGTCTCTTAGGACTGATGTCCTTAGGGATTTCCATCATTCACGCCTAGCGGTGCACCCAGGGGGCACCAAGATGTATCATGATCTGCGTCGTCAGTATTGGTGGACTGGGATGAAGGCAGATGTGGCACAGTTTGTGGCTAGGTGTCTCACTTGCCAGCAGGTGAAGGCTGAGCACCAGAGGCCTGGAGGTTTGCTACAGCCATTACCTGTAGCCGAGTGGAAGTGGAGCATGTTACCATGGATTTTGTGATGGGTCTTCCGAAGTCGCCTAAGGGCCATGATGCGGTTTGGGTTATTGTGGACAGACTGACGAAGTCCGCCCATTTCTTACCGATCAGGGTGACCGACTCATTAGACGCCCTCAGTAGGTTGTACATTCGAGAGATAGTGCGACTACATGGGGTTCCGGTATCCACTGTTTCTGACAGAGACCCACGTTTCACTGCACGGTTCTGGCAGAGCTTCCAGACAGCCTTGGGGACCCAGCTGCAGTTTAGTACTGCCTTCCACCCACAGACGGATGGCCAGTCAGAGCGCACTATTCAGATCTTGGAGGATATGCTCAGGGCCTGTGTCATGGACTTTAGAGGTAGCTGGGAGGATCACCTTGCCTTGGTCGAGTTTGCCTACAACAACAGCTACCAGTCCAGTATTGAGATGGCACCATTTGAGGCATTGTATGGTAGGCCGTGCCGTTCCCCGGTGTGTTGGACTGAGGTGGGAGAGACAGCTGCCTTAGGACCTGATATAGTCTGTGAGACCACGGACAAGATACAGGTGATCAGGCAGCGATTGTTGACAGCCCAGAGTCGCCAGAGGAGTTATGCAGATAGGAGGCGGCGACCTTTGTCATTTGAGGTGGGGGACCATGTGTTCCTCAAGGTATCTCCCAGACGAGGTTTGAGGAGATTTAGGCGCGGTGGGAAGCTGTCACCACGGTTTATAGGCCCCTTTGAGATTCTTGGGAGAGTTGGCGAGGTGGCTTATAAGCTGGCATTACCGCCGCAGCTATCAGGAGTTCATGATGTCTTTCATGTGTCGATGCTGAGGAAGTACCATCCTGACCCCTCCCATGTGTTAGATTGGGTAGATCTTCAGCTAGAGGGCGACGCTTCTTATGACCAGAGGCCCGTGGAGATATTGGACTCGAGGGACCAGGTTTTGCGAGGCAGGACCATCTCTTTAGTCAAGGTTCGTTGGAACCATCATGGGGTCGAGGAGGCTACTTAGGAGCGTGAGGCCGAGGTTCGAGTTAGGTACCCTGAGTTGTTTGATCAGTGATGTATTTTCTTTTGCTTTATGTTATTTTAAATTTCGGGACGAAATTTCTTTAAGGAGGGAAGGATGTAATGACATGGAAAATTTTTATTTTTTTTTATTATTACTTGTTTTTTTTTATTATCATTATTATTATTATTATTATTATTATTATTATTGATATTACAATGTATATTATTATTATTAAAATGCATGGTGTATGTATGTGTAGCATGTATATGTGTGTGGAATGTTATATGTGTGTGTACATGTATGGAATGATGTGTGTACATGTGTATGTGGATATGTATATGTATATATATATATAGCAGTGTGTGTGTTGTGCAACAGACCGTGGGGTGTGTGTGTGGTGTCGGTGGAGTAGTGTGTGTGTCTAGTGTGTGTGTGATGATTGATATATATATATATATATATGTATATGTAGGGTGTATAGGGCAGCTTTGCATTAAATGCAAAGCTGCATGGGGGGAAGAAAGCAGGGTGGCTGAACAGAGGGAGAGAAGTCAAGAAAAGGGGCTGGTGTGAGAGACGTGTGGGAGTGGGTGTGTTGTGTATATGTGTGGTCTCGGTTGGGAGAAGAGGAGGAAAGAAAAACAGAAAGCGAGAAAGAGAAAGAGAGTTCTGGAAAGAAGAGTTTTGGAGCTTGAATCGAGCTTGGAACCAGAGGGTGAAAGAGGTGCACGGCTAGAGAGAGAAACCAACAGAAAAATCGTAAGTGACCCATTCTGTTTTGATTTTTTAAAAAGCCTGATAATTACTTTGATGTATATGATCTTAAAGAGCATGTTGTAGGGTTTATTTTACAAAAAGAATGAAAGAAAATGGTTAAGAAACGAGGTAGAAAACTCGAGTTGCAGGTGGGCTAGATAATCGGTGGTTGGAAAAATATTGGTGTAAAACTTGGTTTAGATGGTAGGGAATGAACCCTAGGAGGTGCAGAAATACATTAGGATAAGAATAGGGGTTAAACCAGGACCGAACTGTCACAAAAATGAAGGGGAAGGAGTCGGCCGGAAGTTTGACCGAGGGGTTGAGCCTCTATTTCGTGAAGATCTGGTGACTTGAACCCAAAACCAAGCCTAGATATGGAAACCTTGGAAGAAAATGAAGAGGATAGCATTTTGAAACCTTGAAAATCTCGCCGGAGACCAGTCGCCGGCGTCGGAACCCTATCGGAGGCTCACCGGGGAAAACGGGGAAGAAGGGGCACTGTTCGGGTCGGGTCCGGGTCCGGTTCGGGTACGGGTCGGGCTTGGGCCGAACCGCCCCTACCACGTGTCGGTCTAATGTTTTAAATTAATAACCAATTGGGACTGTTTGGCTGCAGGTTTAGGAAATAAAAAATTTGAATTTAATTTGAAACAGGGATATCCTATCCCTGTTCTCGGATTGGCCCCTGTTTGGTTAACCGAATTGAGAATAAGGAAATTGGAAATTTCAAATTGACCCTTGAACTTTTGGAAATTGAACTTGACCCCAGAACTTTAGGAAATCTGATTTTGACCCACAGAACTTTGATTAATTATGTTTTGACCCCTCATGAATAAAATATTAATCAAATATTAATTAATTAGTTAATTTAATTAATTTAATTATTTAAATATGCTAAAATAATCCAGAGTCCAAATGGGACAAGTCATTAGTGTATTTTGACTATCTTGACCATTCTGAGACCAATGGTGAGGTCCATTTTACGAGACGGGGTCCCAAAAAAAATAAAAGACCCGTAGTAACCTTTAAAATTACCAAAATGCCCCTGAATTGAAGTACAGTCAAACGAACTCCGAATTAAGTAAAAAAATAGTGAAACTTTATTATCTCGAGCATTCCGGACTCAACCGTCTAGTCCCATTTGTGAAAAGAGGTCACAAAATGTAAGGACCCGTGAAAAGTGCAAAATGACTGTTTTGCCCTTTTGAACCCCGATGTCCGAATTGAGTTCTACGAGAACCTAAACTTATTTTCTTCGACGTCCCAGACTCAATGACAGAGTTTAATTTAGTAGAAAAGAAACCTATGAATTAAAAGACATAAAATTTGATGAATAACATAAATTCAAATAACAATAGACTGAGTTGTAATTTATGCTTTTAGGGACACTGACAGGACAGGAGAGGGCGATCTGACTTCCTGCATTTTCATTGACCAGTTCAGTTACGTATCGTGCACGATCTTCTAGGGTTGAGACTAACCTGACAGGTATGGTGTTTTGCTAATGTTAGAAATGAAGTTAAGTTAAGAATGTTCTGTGAATGACTGGAATGACTTATGTGTTTATGTGGAATGTGTTTACTTGATGATTTGGAGTTGGTTGTTCACATGCTTACATGTTACTTGTACTTTATGAAAGTTTAGTGAATGATGATCGTGAATCATGACATGTGTTTAAGTTGATTATATAAGATATGCTTGAATGTGGAATCAACTGGTGATTTATGTATTATTGTCTCGAGCATGCTATATTGTGGAAACCATGTTTCATTGAGATTGCATTGGCATATTGGCATATGGTGAATTCTTTGAGAACATGGCGTGGGTTGAGCACGTGGTGCTTTGCATTATGAGGGTGTAGATCCTGTGGTGAAAAACCCAAAATTGGCCATTGCATTGGTACTCCGTGCCATCGGGGAGTACCCGTAAACGAGACATGGGTGTGGCATAGAGTTGTGCATGGGTGCGTCATGCATACCACTCATATATTACTGCGATGCTTTGAATGTCATTTAGATATAAATGTACACTTTGCACATGCCACGCCTTAGCTTTATTTCTTGTATTAGCACTTCATCATACCAGCAGTTGAGCTGACCCATTCGTGGGCAACATTTTTCAGATGAGGATACTCCAGCCACTTGAGACTCTATGATACCTTGATAGGGTGAAGCACTTGGTATATTTTTGGTCCATGGGACGTATGTTTTGTAATGTAAGGGCTTAAGCCCGAGTGACCTATGAACAATGCAGTTGTGAGATATACTTATGTTATTATATGTATTGATGGGAATGGATGCTTGTTTAGTGGATTTATTTACATTTATCCTTTTATTTATTTTATTTTTCTATCTCGTCAATCGCGCCTCGGGTTTGTAGAAATTCAGGGCGTGACAATTTTTCTATGCAATTTCAATGAGGCATTTATCATACCCATGGAGTGTGCCTTAAATAATGCATCATACATAAAGCAAACTATAACTTTTAAACCACAAAACTTTGTCTACATGAACATAGCGTATAATCCAATCAATTACACATATAATCATGTTACATGTTCACAACCTTACCAAATTCTCAAAGATTACACAAGTACACAAAATACCAATTCTTTGAGCAAACCATAACTTTCAAACTACAAGATTTTGTCTTCATGAACATAAGCTAAAATGCAATGAATTATACATATATTCATGCTTCATGTTCATCACTTCACCAAATTTCCAAAGAATACATAAGTACATAAGATACCAACCCTAGGTTTTCAAAGTAATTATATACTAGGTGGTTTTCTAACAACAAGTAAGCATGTAAGTCATACAATCAACATATAAAAACACTCCTAAACTTAACCCTACTCTTTACTTAGTAAAATATCATACCTAAAAGGGTTTTACTCAACCCTAGGGAGTTATGCTCACTGTGCATATAGAGACCTGAAAGAAATGAGGAAAATTTTTTCATTTTTGCAGTAGGACATTTGGCATACACGGTTTTGTCGGTAAAGCCCGGTTTTGCCGGTAAAGCATCTAAATGCGTCAGTTCACCGTTTGACATGTTTAGACGCATATTTGAAGTGTGTCATCGAAGATAAATATACTTAGAATATTGTGAGATAGCTACTGTTCAAATTTCAGCTAAAACGGAAACCGTTTCAAAATTGGACAAAAAAGGGCATCCGGGTGGCCCGGGTGGAAAGGGATGATCCCGACCTCAAATGAAAATATTTTCTTCTGAGAATTTTCATTTAAAATAATTTTATGAACATTGGTTAAAACCAAATTTTAAATTGAAGTGTTTAGGAATGAGTTGTAGAGTAATGGGCTACGGGGCTCATTAAGGGCAAAATGGTCATTTTCCCTTAGCCCCTTTGTCCTCCACTATAAAATGAACACTTGGGGCCATTATATACAGATATACACTCTGAAATTCAGAGAGATCTCGTCCGTGGGTGAAAAATAGACAAAAGCCCTAGCTTTTTCAACTTTCTAGCCTCCGAAACACGCACTTCAAGGGGGATTTTGGCCGAGCTTTCTTCTGGAAAGTTGTTCATCTCCATGAGTACTATATTCTCAACAAACAGTTTGGCCATCCAGCAAACACAGCCACCACGGTTTAAGAAAAACTGATTTTAGGTATGATTTCTTGCTAAGCTAGGAATAGATTTAGTTTTTCCTACCTTATTACATGTTGATTGATTGGTTTAGATGTTTATTTCATGTTAAGAAGTTATCTAAGAGGTGTTACTTTGAAGGACTTAGAGTTAGTAATTTGGGGCTTTATGTATTCCTTGGTTTATTTGATGTTTTGTTGCCATGAGAATGACTTATCTTGTCTTTGTAATTGATTGCTATATTTGATGTGTATTTATATGATATTTACTTGACATCTTAGAAGGGAATTGGTTGTGTAATGTCTTAGTCTTGTGTGGAATGTTAGTGATTTTGTGAAATTCATTGTGGTTGGTGAAATGGTGACATTGTGGCTTGAAAAATGTGTTAAGGTGTGTGGTTATGACCTATGTTATGTGAAGTATGGTATGAAAATTTAAAGTTATGAATCATGTGGGGTTTAAAGGCATGACTTGAAAATGCACACCATGTGTTTGATCATTTGTCACATTGAATTTGCATGATGAAATCATGGCATGTTGGCATGGTGAAATTCCTTGGACACATGGTGTGAGTTGAGCACGAAGTGCTATGCATTATGAGGGTGTAGATCCTGTGGTGAAAAACCCAAAATTGGCCATTTGGTACTCGCATGCCAACGGGGTCCGGACCATGAAGCGAGACATGTATCGGTGCTTGATTGACCTGACGGGGGCGGTCCGTGAAACAGGTGTGGTACTCGATGGACCATCGGATGCGATCCGTAAAACCGAGACATGGGTGTGGCATAGAGTTGACATGTCATAGAGTTGTAGAAGATTTGACCTTTGGGGGCATGTTTTGAATGTATGGGCATAAGCCCACTTTATTGTATTTTATATTTGACACAAAAATTGTAAACTTTAGGCCTTGGTCCATTTTACCTTGTATGAACTGTAACTCAAAGGAATGTATGATAATTATGGTTTAAGGTGTATTGTATGGATAAGTTGGACCTAGTTAGTACATGTTTAATTTTGAAGGACTTGTGGTCACCAGGTGAGGGTGGATTGTTGATACAATAAGAATCATATATGTTGTGAAAAATTTGGTGAGTTGTTTACTTAAATGTGTATGTGAATTTTGTGAATATTAGGTGATGAAAATACTTGGGAAAATAAGGGAAAACTATGTTCAAATTTTGGTAGAATCAAAGTGGGAAATAGGTGTGTAAATGACTCTTTAAAAAGAGTGAAAAAAAATGTCAAAATGGGGGTTTAGGAACCTTGAACAAGGGGGCTAAAAGTGGGAAGAAAATAGGGCTTAAAAGACTTGGAAAAAAATTCAAAAATGGATAAATAGGTTGCAGCCATGAACAGTGAAAAATCAGAAAATTAGAAAATCAAGCCTCTGTTGCTACAGTGCCCCGACTGTCCCGCGCCTCCGCGCGCACAGCCCAGCTGCCCACGCGCGCGCGCTGCTTGTCCCTGCGCGCCCTGCTGCATGCTGCCCTGCTGTCCCACCTGCAGTGACATACTGCTGTCTAGCCCTGTTTCACCACCCTTTTGACCATCTTTTTGAGCCATTTTTGGGACATCTTGTGGACTATATTTGGACACTATTTTGGGCCACGTTTGGCCAATTTTTGGGACACGTTTGGGGGCCCCTTTTGGGCTGTTTTAGGGACTTTTTTGGGCCATGTTTTGGCCATATTATGACCTAGATTTCAAGGCCATGTTTGGCCATGCACTAGGGCCAACTTTGGGCTGACATTTGACCATATTTTTTGCCCTGCCTTAGACCATTTTTGGGGATCATCTGAGGAATCATTTTAGAGAAATTCTTGGGGATGATTAAAGGCTGTTTTAAGGTTCATTTTTGAATATGGCTTAAATTAATTGGAACATTAATGGGGATAAGGACTAGGGTGACATTTGGGGACCATTTTGAGTTAAAGTGGAATGGCAACCATTTTATTTTAACCTTGGAAGGAATTTTAGGAATAATGACAAGGGATACTTCAATTATATTTACTGCAGTCACTTCTTTTCCTTTCTTTTATTTCGTTCAGTCACTCTTCGGGTTCGTGGGAATCCGAGGGGTGACAGTGCAGCCGAAACAATTGGTAAGAATGTATCCCTTGAGGTGGGGAACAACTTCTTACAAGGAAGCCTTGTGAAATTCCAAGGCTAGAGATGAGTTTTGGAAGGTAGAAAGTTGGAAAACCTAGGTTTTTCTCACATTTTCTCTCCAAGCATGACCTGCTGTGTATTCTCCAGCATTTTCTAATGATTCTATCTCTCAAGAGTTGTATTTATACTAAAGGGGCCAAAGGGTAAAAAGACTCTTCTGCCCTCAATGAGTCGCAAGGCCCTGTTACACTACAACCCATCTCGAAATGCCTCAATTCGACATTCTTCTTTAGCCAAAGTTCTTAGAAATTTTTTTTAAATGATATTTTCTCAAAAAATTTATTTTCGCCTATTGGCGAGTGCAACCAGGTCCACCCGGGATGCCCTTTTTGGTCCATTTCTCCAACTATCTCTAATTGAGCTCAAATTATCACATGAGGTGTATTTTAACATTCTAAGAATATTTTCCTTTTATGGAATACTCAAATTATGCTTCTAAATATGACTTATGTCTAAATGATGCATGTATAGTGCCCTATCGTTAAATAATGCATGAATAGTGCCCTACAGACAAAAACGAAAAATTTTTCCTAATTTTTCAAATCTTTACATCCTTCCCCCCTTAAAGAAATTTCTTTCCAAAATTTAGAAATGTACCTCTATGAACAAACAACTCTGGATACCTAGCACGGACGTCAACCTCGCGCTCCCAAGTGGCCTCCTCGAATCCGTAGTGGCTCCAAAGAACCTTGACTAAAGGGATGGTCTTGCCGCGCAAGACCTGGTCCTTCGAGTCTAATATCTCGACTAGCCTCTCATCATAAGAAACATCACCCTCCACTTCAAGATCAACCCAATCGAGTACATGTGAAAGGTCAGGCTCACACTTCCTCAACATTGATACATGAAAGACATCGTGAACCTCAAAAAACTGTGGCGGTAACGCCAACTGATAGACCACTTCTCCAATACCTTTTCCAATCAAGATCTTGCAAGGATCTATAACACTCATGCTGAGTTCTCAATTTATTAAAAGTACTTGTCAATCATATGAAACTAATCACATTAGTTTCAAATCTAACTTGATTTAGTTACTATAATCAACACAATCAAAAACTATTCTACACAACAGATTCATCATTTAGTCATTTTGTCATAAGTCCTTAAATTGAGTTTTCAACTCATATAATTTCACAATCATCACAAGATACACTATCAAACCATTCTATGGAGAATTCACTCCCCCTATAATAGTAATTTCCCAAGTCAATCATCAGAATGTTCCAAACTAATTCATCACTATTAATGTTCACTCATTACATAAATTTATGATTATAATCTATCATCCATCAACTAGAAAAAAAAAAGAAAAAAGGCATGCATAAACCCTACTAACAAAATGACTTTTATCATCAAAGAAATATAATAGAAAACCTCACCCTTGAAGATCAATCCAACCACCATGTGGCCACAATAGGAAATAGTCATAACAAAATTTATAACATTTTCATACTCCACTAAAGATCAAAAGCCATCAAACACACTATTATAATTCTCAATATCCAACCACTGTTCAATATTAATATCTATAAGTAACTTCATTTCCCCGAGACGTACTATCTCCAACTAATCATTACATTCCAAGAGTATCCACCAATAATGGTAGCAAATCATAAACTCAATATTAACAATGATTTACCATTTCTGTTCGTAAGTCATTGGACTTTCACAAGATCATTCCATTTTCAAATTAACATTTCCATTCCCAAATTACATGTTAAGCAAAAATTTGAAATTATATTCCCCACAAGCTTGACCTAACCATGCCATTCACAATTCATTCTCTATATCAAACAACACGATCATTTTTTTCATCAACTAATAATTCATCAAAGGATAATTAAAGTCTTTTACTCTGTATCCAAGGTATACTCCATACACACTCCCACATATACAAAGTAACGCCAAGCGTTCATCTCTACCTTTTCTTATTCATCTCAGCTATTTCATCTTAGTATAATTCCTTTCCATTCATACCACATATTGTTAAAAGTTTTTCATATTCATCTTTTTAAGCTTTCAAGCTTTCAATTTTTATGCATTGTCCAATGATATGCTCTGAAATGCAACATATCCATACAAGCACATATATACCAAATCTATGGGTGTTATAAAAACAAAATATGCACTACATGTGTCTTACACATCAAAGAATTTAACATACTCTATCAACACAATAGCCAGGCAATATACATACCATCAAATTAACTCATTTCTAGCAATCTATGCTCTTAAGCGCCATATTCTCATCACATGTATCAAGAAAAGAAAACATGCAATAGATGCATTTCATCCACTACAAGCAAACTTACATGCTTTATCCTTATGAGGTACCTTGGCGGTAATCAAACTATATAATTAATTCATCTCTAGGTATTCATACCTAATAAATGTATATATTTACATACACATAAATATAATATGTCTCCACTTTTGTCAATAATATAATAATATAAGACATACTTAATTTACATCCACATACCTTACATATACATTAAGTAAAAATCTTATATTTAACACATACAATAAACCAGTCAAGTCATGATAAACTCATCCTACCATAGATATTATTTTTTTTTTCATGCATATACTAAATATGTATTACAGTTCCATCATGTATTTGGTACATATTCATGCAAGTTCACATTAGCTAATTTCTTTTCTTTGCTGCCTTTTATCATCTTATTAGGTATCTTTTATCTTTTTCTTGTATATAACTAGGTGATAACCCTTTATGGATCATAGCTCCTTTTGTTACTAAATGATGGATTGGCCAGACCATACACTTTTAACTCGAGACCTGATACCAATTCGGTATATTCATAGCACAATTGCAAGTGATCCTAACCACATGGGTTTATAACCTAGGATATACATTTTATATTATACACCCATAACAAGTAACATTCATTCAACCATTCATATATACATAACATGGCTATTATACACTATATAATCATAAAGGAATAGATATTAAGCACGCAATCATGTATACCAACCAAAACAGTCTATATGCATATTCCAAACAAGAACATACTCAACACATACTTATTGTATATATATAAGTTTTTCAATCAGCTATTCATGTCCTCATAATCTTATCATTTTTCAAGTAATTCTAAAACACAAAATCTGATTTAAACCATAGGCATGTTAAGCATATTATGTAATTTATACACATAACCACCCTATTAGGCATTTTATTCACTTTATCAAATAGTCAAGCATACTAACGGATATAAGCACACAACATGCATCATGATTAAACCAAATCATGTAACACTTAATCAAGTAAGTTTTCTAGAAAGATATTTGAAACTCACATACAACTGGTGGTAACACTGCCGATACCACCTCACTACCATCATTTCTAAGACTCACAAAATCTGGCTACCCAAACTCGGTGAATCATACAGTGGTGGAACAAGGCAATCATCACATGCCCCTAAATAAAATAAAGAATCTCACGAGTATAATATTTATTATCTAGGTTCAGACAATACAACCATTTATAACTTTATCCAAACCAATCAGATTCATTCATAACTTTTACCCACATACTTTTAAAATGACAAGTGAAAATCACCATTCACTTACAAGTTATATAACAATCCAAGTTCTCACATTGCAATACACATCTCATGTTTGTACATACCCTCATTCTTCTTTGATTTTTTTTTCTCTCTTTTTTTTTTTTTTTTTTTTCTAGTCCCTCAACCACAATATTTTCACTCCAAGTATATTCACACAATTCGCATCTTAAACACAAGACTCATAGTCTAAAATTTGTATCATCTAACTCTTAACCTGATACACATTTTTTTCCAAAATAACAATCAGTATTTACCGTTTATTCAATCATAATTCTAGAATCGATCTTATAAACTAAGCTAGAACTAAGTTCATAATTCACACCTCCATTTGGCCCATTTTATGCAACTCGTTATTTTCATAAGGCTTATCTTCATAAGTTCATTTAATCAATCCATTATTCTTATCACAACTAGTATTGATCATCTTATAGGACTAGGTAAGACAATAGTATTCATCTCTAGGTTACCTCCATAGTCCACTACAAGATAACATATTCCAATTCAATAAAGGAATCATTACAACCCTTTACTTTCAAATTCACATCACTTGAACTTATCAATATTCACCCTAAGCACGAAATCAAAATTCAAGTACATCATAACCTGAATTAATCCACAACAATATTTTTTTTCAAACTATTCATGTTTATACAAGTTCTCCTAAGACAAGAGATCATCAATCATCACCTGGTGATCTAACACATCTTATAGACATACTTGCTTAATCATAACTTATAAAACTCACGTCAACCACCTCCACCCATTGTTTACAATAACCAAATAACAAGTTTTCACCCAATTCAAACACAGGCTTTCGCCAGAAAAAAATCTATTTAAGCAATACAATATACATATGCCCATGGCATTCTCCCATAACACTACATGATATCATTAAGGCAAACAAGCATCAATCTATTATGTACGTAAACATGTACCAAGTCATCACATATGGTCATGCCAATATACATATTACCCATATCATACACCCCACTATACCAAATCACATAACCATGCATCATAATATAGCATCCATTAACATATAATCACACATGTGATGCGTCATGTACAAATAGCCACATAATGTACACGATCCTATCACATACCACTGACAGTTCATACTAAGTCACATACTTTCCTTTAGAGTCCCATGGTATTCAAAACACCCCATGGTCCTTAAGTATTCGAACCTAAGCTCTGATACCACGTTGTCACGCCCCGAATTTCTAAAACCTAAGGAATGAATGGAAATGAATTAAAAGGAATTAATGAAAGGCAATTAAATGGATTTACTTGATTACACGTTTATTTCCCAATGTTTCCCCAAATTTAAGAATGGAAATTTGTTACTAGACTTACCCAAGATGGGTTTCAAATGCCAATCAAATATCTCCCCTAACCAATAGTCAAAATTAGTCTAAGTCATGTTCAAGCATGGCCTCTAAGATAGCCCCAAAATGTCTCTAGATATACCTTGGAACGATGGCCCAAACGGGTCCTAAATGCCCTAAGACGTAGGCCAAGATAGGTCAAAAACTCCTACCTAAAGTGGTTTAAGGAAGTGTCCAAACATGATCCATAAGGGTGGCCAAACATGGCCTAAAAGGGTGGCCGAACCTGGCCTAAGGATTGGCCAAACATGACCTAAGGATTGGCCAAACATGGCCCAAGGTGGTCGACTAACATTGTAATACCCCGACCTTACTTAATTAATAATTAGTTTGTTAATTATTAATTAGCACCGACTTAAAGAATGATTAAGAAAATTAATCATTATCTCTCGACGGTCACGATAGACCAATAAAATGATTAGACATGTCAAGAGAGGAGGATGTAATACCTAAACCTAATTACCTATTAATTAGGTGAAATGATGACATTTTAACACTGTGGAAACTCGAATTAGCTAACTACGGAAATCCCAAAAAAATAATAACCGACATTGGACCTTGGACATCGAAGCTAACTGAAATACGAAACCCTCAGTAGAAGCCGTTTCGTAAAAAGAGCATTGGAAAAAGAAAATATAACGGAAATAGCCAAAACGGAATTCTGTGCCAGCCAAACAAGGCATAAGCCCAAAATATGGAAAAATGCCCAAAAGTGAGGCCAAGGGGACTTGAACCCTTGACCTAAATGAGCAAGCACATGGCCCCCAAAAATTTAACAAGTGGGCTGCCAATAACTTTGTGTCTAAATATACAACATAATTGTATATGAACCCAATCTAACCAAGTCCACCTCCCAAGCTGGCCAATGGCCATACATGCAAACCCTTTATCATCACCTGAGTCACCCCACATCAGCCCACATCAGCCACATCACCCCACCTCAGCTCCTACATCAGCCCTACATGTATAATCATGTATGTGTATCTGTATAGGTGTACACTCATATGTGTAAGCTTGACTTTTAAAACACCTTAAATGTGTGTTGTGGGTTCAGACCAAGATTGTGTGTGAAATCTGGAGTGTGTGGGTGTGTGCTCGGGTAGAGAGAGAGTGGGTCAGAGAGAAAAACATTGTGTGAAGATGTATGTGTATGCATGTGTGCATGGTGTTTCCGTTAGAGGTGTACAAAAGAGAAGGGACTGAGAGGCACCTGACTGGAACCGAGGCAACTAAAGGCCCTAGTTGTGAGCCATGGAGGAGCAGTGGTCTACTAGAAGGTATAAAATACCAAACTCATAAATTTTTCCTTTCCTTCTTTTACTTACTGTTTTAGCCTTTTGAGCCCTATAAACTGCATGCATGAGTAAATCTAATAATGAGGGACGGATTTAAGCAAAATGAGAGAAGCCAGGAGGCTTGTAACACACCAAACCACGCCCAAACCGCCATTGATGACCTCCAATGGTGCAAGTCTGAATCGACCAAAACAAAACCCCATTACTTCATTTGAGACTGAAACAAGACCCTTAAAGGGTCCCAAATCCGTTGGAACCATTTCAAATAGATGAGAAATAGGGATGAAAACCCCACTTACAGTCACGGATCAAGAACTGGGTCCCTCGAGATGGAGCTCTAGATCTTGTTTTTAGAACATGGTTCGAATCACCATGACCTAAGGAACATAGTAGACCAAGCCACGCATGAAAATGTGCTGAAACAAGCATGTAGTAAGCGATTTACAGTCGCCAATATTGGAGCTCGAACCAAGCTTACACACTGTTTTGAGACTTGAAACTAATGCCAAGTCCTACCCTCGTGTGCTAGAAACATTTTAGGGCCAAAAACAGAGGGGTTCAATGATTAAAACCCCACAAATCAAAAGGAAAAAGGAAGCAGGAATTAGGGCAACACGGGGGAAGAAGAAGGGAAAAAGATGAACAGTGGGCGGTTCGGTTCGGGTCGGGACCCGACCGAAAATAAAAAGGGTTACTGCACCGACGTCGTTTAAAGGATTGTAATTAAAATTAAAATCAGTTTGTTTGGTTGTCGAAATAATAAATTGGAAATCGGGTTTAAGGATAACCCAAACACGAATAAGGGGCCAAATTGGAATAACAGGGAGTTATCTTATTTCGGTTATCTGGCTTAGCCTGAACCGGTTGGTTCACCAAGGTTTTGGACCGATCTAGGGTTTGACCTAGTAAACCCAACGGTACAAGGGCTTAATTGAAAGGAAAAGTGAACCAGAACTATTCTAAATTATATCTTGACCCCAACTATTCTAAATATTTGCATTATGGCCCAGCTTCTGAAAAGTTATGCATATGGGCCCCTAAAAAAATAAATAAATAATAAAATAATTATTTTATTAATTGGATAAAATTACTATTTTACCCCTGGACACTAAATGAGTCAAACGAAGCCCAAATTGAATAAATAAATAGTGTATTTCTACTATTTCGGGCATTCCGGACTCAATGGTGGAGTCTAATTTGGGAAATTAAGTCCCGAAAAATAAAGACACGTAAATAGTAAATGATTGTACTGCCCTTGATGATACCTAGGGTCAAATAAAAATAAAAGATAGTCCATTTTGATTATGTTGGGCATTCTGGGCTCAACGGTGAAGTCCGATTTGTGAAACCAAGTTTCGAAAAATATAGACACGCAAATGGATAAATGACCGAATTGCCCCTAATGATGCCCAGGGCCAATTAAACATAAAAGATAGTCCAATTTAACTATGTCGGACACTCTGTACCTAATGGTGAGGTCCATTTTATGAACTGAAGTCCCAAAAAATTTGCTACACAAACCATGTGAAATTACCAAAATGCCTCTGATGCTATATGAATCCAAATAAAGTCCAAATAGGACAAAATTGATACCGATAGAAGTCCAGATACACGCGAAACTTTACACATGATTAAACGACGAATCAGGATCAGAATCTTACAAAACATAAAATGACCAAAATGCCCCTGAGCATGGTAAGTGCAAAGTAGAGGCCGAATAAAGGTCGATCTGATCCAATAAACTGTCATAAGCATAATTATGAACATTAAAGGGCCAAATAAGACTCCGAAACAGTCAGAGTGTAAAATAGGAAACGACCGATGTATCCCGATGATCAAAAGCAGATACCAAATGAAGTCCAAAGGACTTAAGAATTAATATATGAGATATATGGAACATTCTGAGGACCACGATAGGGTCCGGGACAAGAATGGTGAAATTACCATTTTGCTCCTAAGGTTAAATAAGTACTTAACTGATAACGATTTGAGTCCAAAAAGACTTAGAACTTTATATTTAAGATATGTGGACTATTATGAGGACAACGACAGGGTCCGGGACAAGAATGGCAAAATGACCATTTTGCCCCTAAGGATTAAATAAGTACGTAATTGATAACGATTAAAGTCTAAATGACTTAGATTATAATCCTGATAACTACTAAGCCTAATTAAATAATGAAATAGCCTCGAATGAAACCTAATGAAAGGGCAATAGGCTACTAGGCTATCTTAGGTAATTCGATAGACGCCTAAGATGATGAATAAGACATGAATGGATAAATTCTGATTTGTCTGTGATTAATGATGATTGTCAAGATATGCAGGGAGGTACCTGACTGTATTTGGAGATTATCAGATTATTCGTACAAGGAGATAAGTGAACAGTTTGTGAGTAACTTGGAACTTCTGACTTGGTGTATAAGTTACACTATCTAGATACTGTATTTTGATACATTGGACCGTTTTATATGCTAAACTGTTTGAATGCAAATACTTAAATGCATACCCTTTCGTATTACCTTACACATGGAATAATGTTGGTCTTCTTTGATTATTGGCCTATACTCCTAATTGATGTGCTAGCATCCTGTGCTGTTTTGTCTGTTCTGAGCTGTTGTTCAATTTAGTACGAATATGTTTTATTCTACTTAAATCGCATTTAAAGTGGATTTCTAAAACCATTATTTCTGAAGTGATTGAACTATCCATGTAGTTTATAAGCAAGAACGGGTTTTTGAAACCTATGTCAGGGAACCTGTGTTACTCACTGGGCTTATTTAAGCTCACCCCTGTATCCTAACATTTTTCAGGATTTATCTTCGGTGGATTAAAAGGCACTATGATATGACATGGATAGGCCGAGTGGCATTCCAAGTAAAGGATCTGATGGCATTGATTTGTGGAGACTTGTATTCTTGCAAACTGACTCAGGCTATTCAGGTGAGTGACATTGATACGATTGATATCATTGATATGTATTAGATGTATTGAGACATGGCTCACGGTAATGGTACTCTAGAGAGATTAGATATGCTTTGTGTTTTATGTTTGATTATAGACGTGCTATATGATTAGAGTTATTAGCCGTTTGGTTAGACTTGCTCTGTGGTACATACCTCTAGGGTATTTAGGTGAGTTGCATTCCCGAGATGAAAAAGGTGTTAAATTTTGCTGCTCTAACCCTACATTTGGAATGCAATTCATCGTTAAAGTTCAGAATTTCACCTTTGGTTAGTCGCATTGTTGGTCGACAAACTAGCAAGGCGGCTAACTGGCATCATGTCCTTGACATCCGCGTAGGTTGGGGTTCGGGATGTGACAAACATGGCCTAGGGTTGGCTAAACATAGCCCAAGGCAAGTGGCCAAGGGGGGCAAGGAGGCTGGGCGCGCATGGGGCACAATGGCGTAGGCGCGCGCGTGGAGAGGGGAATGGTCATGGGCGTAGGCGTGGGCATGCGCTGCAGGCGCACAGCGCAAGCAAGCGGGGGGGGCACGGGCTGCTGGCTGACCCAGTTCCTGTAGCTACAATGTATTTACTGCAACTTGATTTTTCCCTTTTTTGAATTTTTTTCCAAAGTGCTGCAAGCTGATTTTTTCAATTTTTAACCTACTTTCTCAAGGTTTTTAACCCCCACTTTTTGACACTTTTCCCACTTATATATGGCCATTTTACACACCAAACAACTCTATTTAATTCATAAAATTTTGACATGGTCTCCTTTATTTTCTAACCATTTTTCACCTAATATTTTACAACAATTTATATATACAAGTATATGCACAATCCACCCTCACTCAATGGCCACAAGTTTATGAAAATTTAACATACACCTACATTATCAAGTAAGTTCAAGGCTCAATGCCTACTTTCCTAAGTCCTTATATACTAACATTCATACTTGCATATAATCCTTACCATGATCCTTTTTCTTACATTGCACTGAACATATACATATGATGCACATTAAACAAAATACTCTATTTGTCATTTAGGTTTAAGCCCTTACATTACAAAATGGCCCAAGGCCTACAATCTACCATTTTTCAAATTAAACATAAGTTATTTGGGCTTATGCCCATACATACAAAATGTAGCCCTTAGGCCAAATATACTTCAAAATCTATTTTTCCTTCGTGCTCCAATGACTTGATCAAGTCTCAAGTGCTAGGAGCCTCATCTGTAATATGTAATCCCATATAGGGTAAGCATGACTACTTGTATGACATAATGCTAATATAAAAAATAAAGTTAAGACGTGCCATGTGTAAAGTGTATATTTATAAGCTATATGTCTTCCAATTCATCAATGAAATACAATGGAAATATGCATGACACACACATGCAACTCTATGTCACCCATGTCTCGCTTCACGGTCCTTCCCCGTTGGAACGCAAGTACCAATCGTATGTCTCGCTTCACGGTCCGTCCTCGTTGGAACGCGAGTACCATGGCCAATTTTGGGTTTTTCACCACAGGATCTACACCCTCATAATACATAGCATCAAAGTGCTCAACACACCCTGTAGAGACCTGAAAAATGAGAGTAAATGTTTCATTTTTCCGGTAGAGCACTATTCATGCACCATTTGCCGGTAGGGCACTATATATGCACATTTAGACATAAGTCATATTTAGAAGCATATTTTGAGTATGTCATAGAAGCAAAATATACTTAGAATGTTAAAATACACCTCCTTAAAAAATTTGAGCCTATTTGGAGATAGTTTCAAAAACTGGACTATAAAGGGCATCCGGGTGGCCTGGGTGGATCCGGCCAAACCCGGCCACAGGCGAAAATAAAATTTTTTGGAAAATTTTATTTAAAATAATTTTAAGAACCTTAGCTAAAACAAAATATCGAATTGAGGCGTTTCGGGACAAGTTGTAGCGTAACGGAGCCCCGAACTCATTAAGGGCAAAATGGTCTTTTGCCCCTTGGCCCCTTTACTATAAATAGGACCCCTTAGTGATATAATTTCATTATTTTGGTCTGAGCTACAGCAGCTGCACGTTCATGGAGAAAAGGGAGAAAGAAACTTAGGTTTCTCCAACTTTCAAGCCTCCAAAACTCACTTCTAGGCTTGGATTTTCGCAAGACTTCCTTCTAGGAAGTTGTCCCCCATGTCAAGGGCTATGTTCTCACCAATTGGTTCGGCTGTATAGCGAACAAAACTCCCTAGGGTTGAGAAAAACCCTTTTAGGTATGATATTTTGCTAAGTAAGGAATAGGGTTAAGTTTAGGAGTGTTTTATAAGTTGATTGATTGATTTATATGTTTAGTTGCTGTTAGGAAGTCACTTAGGATGTAGTTGCTTTGAAAACCTAGAGTTGGTTGTTTATGTACTTGTGTGTTCTTTGTATTCTTTGAGAATTTGATAAAGTGATAAACAAGGACCATGACTATATGTATAATTCATTGTATTCTGGCTTATGTTCATGCAGAAAAAATCTTGTAGTTTAGAAGTTATGATTTATTCAATGTGTTTGGTATTTTGTGTATTTGAGCAATCTTTGAGAATGTGTAAGGTTGTGAATGTGTGATATGTTTATTTGTATAATTGATTGGATTACATGCTAGGTTCATGTAGACAAAGTTTTATGGTTCAAAGGTTATTATTACTTTAAGTATAATGCATTATATGAAGCATGCTCCATGTGTTTGATAAAATGGTTCATTGAGATTGCATTATTGCATGGTGAAATCAAAGTATATTGACATGTGTGATTCTTTGAAAACATAGTATGGGTTGAGCACTTGGTGGTATGCATTATGAGGGTGTAGATCCTATGGTGAAAAACCTAAAATTGGCCATTGCATTAGTACTCTAACCCAACGGGAGTGATCCGTGAATGAGACATGGGTGTGGCATAAAGTTTGCATGGGTGTGTCACGCATATTGCCATTGCATTGTATTAATTAATTGGAAGGCATGTAGATTATAAATGTACACTTGTACATGCCACGCCTTAACTTTGTTCCTTGCATTAGCATTATGTCATACCAACGGTTGTGTTGACCCCTTGTGGGATATAATATTACAGATGAGGCTTCCGGTACTTGAGACTTGATGAAGTCTTGAAGGAAGGAAGGGGAAAGAACGTGGAAGGATATTTGGCCCTGGGGGCATATTTTGTATGTATGGGCATAAGCCCAAAAGACTTGTGTTTTAATTTGGAAGAATGGTGAATTATAGGCCTCGGGCCATTTTGAAATATAAGGGTTTAAATCCAAATGACATGTAGGATATATTTGTTTAATGAGCATCATATGTATATGTTGAGAACAATAGATGTATGCTTAATTTTAATGAACTTGTGGCCATCGAGTTAGGGTGGATTGTGATATGCTTATATATATATATATATGAATTGTTGCAAAATATTAGGTGGGAAAATGCCTAGAAAACAAATGAGACTATGGTGAAATTTTTCAAAATATGGTAATTAGGTTGAGTGGAGTGGGAGGGCATGCCTAGACTTTCTAAGTAGGGGATTAAAATACTTAAGAAGAAGGAAGAAAGGTAAAGAAATGAAAAATGGGGGTGATTAGCCCAAAAATTATTTAAAGTCAAAAAATAAGGAAAAAAAAGGTGAAATAGTCAATTTACATGTTATAGGGCCCTACAGCAAGTTTGGTAATGAAATAAATTGAAATGGATAGCAAAATATCAAAATCAAGATTTTTGGGCCAGGTTGGAAAATTGGGCACAATAGCATTTTAGCTACTGGTTTACTGTAGCAATGAATAGTATCTACAGTAAACCAGCCCCTGGACATGCCCAAGCCCCATGTGCGGGCCCTATGCCGCTCGCGCCTACCAGTCGCCTTCACACGTGCACGCACCCACTGCCCTCACCCCATGCGCCCCCACGCATGATAGCCTGCTGCCTTGTCATGACATCCAGCCTGACAGCCCCCTTGACACCACCTCTTGGCCGATCCTTTTTGAGCTGCGTTTGGCTAGCCCAAGTACCCTTTTGGGCCATGTTTGGCCAATCCTTAGGCCATGTTTGGCCATCATTTTGGCCCATGTTTGGCCACTCTTTTGGGTCATGTTTGGCCACCTTATGGGGCCATATTTGGCCACTCTTATTGGCCACGTTTGGCCACTTCCTTGGACCACTTTTGGTAGAATTTTTGACCTATTCTTGGCTTATGCTTTAGGGAATTTTGGGGCCCATTTGGGGTCACTATTCTAAGGCATATTTAAAGACATTTTGGGGCTATCTTGAAGGCTACATTTGTCACATCCCGAACCCCACCCTACGAGGATGTCGAGGACGTGATGCCAGTTAGCCACCTTATCGGTTTGCCAACCGACAATGCGACCAACCAAAGACAACTTCTGAACTTACTGACGAATTGCATTCCAAATGTAGGGTCAGATGCAGTGGAATTTAAAACCTTTTTTTATCTCGGGAATGCAACTCATTTATCCACCGTAAGGGTATGTACCATAGAGCAAGTCTAAAATCCAAACAGCTAATAACTCTAACATCAAAACATGTCTATAATCAAACATATAACATAGAGTACATCTAATGTCTCTAGAGTACCGTTAGCACGAGCCATCTATCAATATCTAGTGCATATCAGTCACATCAATCAAATCATATCACTCACCTGAATAACCAGATTTAGTCCATAAGAATACAAGTCTCCACAGATCAGTGCCATCAGATCCTTACTTGGATTGCCTTACAACCTACTAGTATCATCTCCTTGTGCCTTCTAATCCATCAGAGATAAATCCTGAAAAATGTTAGGATAATAGGGTAAGCTTAAATAAGCCCAGTGAGTAACACAGGTTCCCTGTCATGGGTTTCAAAACCAGTTCTTGCTTATGAAGCACATGGGATAGTTCAGTCATTTCAGAAATAGCAGTTTTATAAATGCAGTTTAAGCAGAATAAAACAGAACCGAACTAAATAGAACAAACAGATCAGGACGGTATAGAACATACCAGATCAAAACAAAACAGAATGGAACATAACAGAACATAACATATCAAATCAGAAGAGACGAAAACAGAACACAACAAATCAGAACCGAATAGAATGGAATAGAACATAACAAGTCAGAACCGAACAGAACGGAACAGAGCATAACAAATCAGAACGGAACAGAGCGAAAACAATATATAAATCAAAGATACAGGCATATCAGCAACGGAACGGGACATAACGGAACTAAGCGGAAACAACATGTCAATCAGAGGCAAAGGCATATCATCAATAGAACAGAACAAGACAGATCTGAGCGGAAACAATATATCAATCGGTGAGACAAGCTTATCATCAACGGAACGGAACAGGATAGAACTGAGAGGAAACAATATATCAATCAGAAACAAAGCAAATCGTCAATGGGACGGAACATAACAGAACGGAGCAGAAACAATATCTCAATCAGAAATACAGGTAAATCATCAACGGAGCGGGACAGAACATAACGGATTGGAGCAGAAACAATATTTCAATCGGAACAAGCATATCATTAACGGAACGGGACAGAACACGACAGAAACAATATTTTAATCAGAAACAAAGCATATCATTAACGGAACGGGACAGAACACGACAGAACGGAGCAGAAACAATATTTTAATCAGAAACAAAGCATATCATTAACGGAACGGGACAGAACACGACGGAACGGAGCAGAAACAATATTTTAATCAGAAACAAAGTGTATCATTAATGGAACGGGATAGAACACGACGGAACGGAGCAGAAACAATATTTTAATCAGAAACAAAGCATATCATTAACGGAACGGAACATAACGGAACTGAATGGAACAATATATCCATTAGAGACAAGGCATACAAATCAAATAACAGAACAGATCAGTATTGAGTGGAACAGAATAGAACAGAATAGCACATGATGCCAATCAGGCACATAATCAAGTATATTCAAGCTTCCCCAGCTGCCCATCGCGGACTACTCGTGGGGCCTCTACCCTCTGGGTACTGCGCTGGCCTACTTATGCCATATCGCTCAAAACTGGAGTGGGTCCAAAAGTAAGACACAACATAACAAACAGAATCAAAACAGATCATATAATAGAACAGAACAGACCCGAACAAGACAGAAAAGCAGGACAGAATAAAATCATGCCACGTGTAATGCAGTACAAGGAGTATGCATTTAAGTATATGCATTTAAATAATGTAGCATATAAAATGGTACAGTGAATCAAAATACAGTATCTAGACAGTGTAACTTATACACCAAGTTAGAAGTTCCAAGTTACTCACCAACTTTACGCGTATCTCCTTGTACAAATAGTCTGATAACCTCCAAGTATGTCAGGCATCTCCATGTATATCCTGAATAATCATCATAAATCATAAACAGATCAGAATTCATCCATTCAGGTCTTATTCGTCATCTTAGGCGTCTATCAGATCACCTAAGATAGCCTAGTAGCCTATTGTCCTTTCATCGGGTTTCATCCGAGGCTATTTCATTCTTTAATTAGGCTTAGCAGTTATCAGGATTATAACCTAAGTCATTTAGACTTCAATCGTTATCGGTTAAGTATCTATTTAACCTTAGGGGCAAAATGGTAATTTCACCATTCTTATCCCGGACCCCGTCGTGGTCCTCAGAATGTCCCATCTATCTCATATATAATTTTCTAAGTCTTTTAGACTTCATTTGGTATCTACTTTAGATCATCGGGACACATCAGTCATTTTCTATTTTACACGTTGACAGTTTCGGAGTCTTATTTAGCCATTCAATGTTCATAATTATACTTACGATAATTTATCAGATCAGATTGACCTTTATTCGACCTCTACTTTGCACTTAACGTTCTTAGGGGTATTTTGGTCATTTTACGTTTTGTGAGATTCTGACCCCGATTCGTCATTTAATCATGTGTACAGTTTCACGAGTGTCTGAGCCTCTATCGGTATCAGTTTTGTCCCAACCGGACTTCATTTAGGTTTCGTATAGCATCAGGGGCATTTTGGTACTTTTACATGTTGTATAACCAAACTTTTCGGGACCTCAGTCATAAAATGGAACTCACTATTAGGTCCAAAGAATTCGACATAGTTAAATTGGACTATCTTTTATGTTTAATCGGCCCTGGGTATCACTAGGGGCAATTCAGTCATTTACCATTTACGTGTCTGCATTTTTCGGAACTTGGTTTCACAAATTGGACTTTACCGTTGAGTCCAGAATGTCCAACATAATCAGGATAGGCTATCTTTTATTTTTATTTAGCCTTAGGTATCATTAGGGGTAGTACAGTCATTTACCACTTACGTGTCTGTATTTTTCAGGACTTAATTTTCCAAATCGGACTCTACCATTGAGTCCGGAATGCCCGAAATAGTAGAAATACACTATTTACTTATTTAATTTGGACTTCGTTTGACTCATTTAATGTCCAGGGGTAAAATAGTAATTGTACCTAATTAATAAAATAATTAAAATTATTATTTTATTATTTAATTATTTTTCCAGGGGTGTATTTGCATAGTTTTTCCAAAAGTTGGGCCAGAGTGTAAATATCAAGAACTGTTGGGGGGGTCAAATCTAATTTCACAAATTACAAGTTCTGAACCGTTTGGCTTTAGGGTTCATAAGTTGAACCGGTCCTAAATCATCAAGAACCAACCGGTTCACTTTCCTTCAGAAAATCGGAATATGTTATCCCTTCTATCCACAATTGGCCCTTTATCCGTGTTTTGGGTTAACCTAATTCCCATTTCAATTTACTATTCCTGTAACCAAACAGGCTGATATCAATTTTAAAACAAAACCTTTAAACATCAAAACGGTATCGTCTCATTTAACTGTTTATGCGACGGGTCGGGTCCTGACCCGAACCAGAAATCGACCCGAACTGTGTCCGATACTGTTCATTGTCTTCCCCATGAACGATGAACAGTAACCCTAATTTCCAGTTTCGATTTTTTCCATTTTCGTGGAGTTTTAGGTACGGATTTCTACTGCTATCCATCCCAAAATGTTCCTACAGGTTAGACCAACATCTTGGCATTCATTTGATGCCTAAATGCAAGCTCAAATGCTCGGTCCAATGGAGGATAACTAAACCTGCAACTCGGTTGTAAATCCCCATTTTTGGCTTGAAGTTGATGGGGTTTCATCTGGGGTGACCTACTGATTATGACGTTCAAACCCCCATTCACAAATTTTAGTTCAGTCGTTGTTTTGGTGAGGTTGGCTTTTAAACCCGAACTTGTAACTCGCCATTTGAGGGTCGATCCTAGGTCTTTGGGGTCGCGGCTTAGGCATTTTAGAACCCTCTTGAGGTCTAGATCAGATTTAGATCATTATAAATCAATTTGGTGAGGGTCGTTTCAGACCTGCACCACTAAGGTCCATCTATGGCAGTTTCTGACTGTTTTGGGGTTTTCAAGCCTATCCGACCCTCCCAATTAACTTATAATAGTTCCTTGGCCTCACAGTAGCTCATACATGTAGTTTATATGGCCTCAAATGACTAAAAACAGTAAGCAAAAAGGAAAGAAATTTTTTGGGTTTTTGGCATTTACCTTGGTCGACCACTGCTCCCTCATTCATAGCTCAGTCCTGATTTTTGGAACCTCAGACCTCAATTCCAATTGTGAGCCTCTCGGTCCCTTCTCTTTATGCACCTCCATGGAAGCACCATGCACACACCATGGACATACACACTTGTTTCTCTCTCTAGGTCTCTCTCTCTCTCTATAACAGACCTTACTGTAGAACACACAGGCAGTTTTCTGATTTTTCTTCCCTCGGTGGAGGATGTAGCATACATATTTTTTTGAGGGTCCCCAAGGTGCATAGTTCATATATGAATATAATATTGCATACCTATACATATACATATATGTATGCACTTATGGGCCCTAGGTGTGATCATGTGGCTGATACAGAAGCTGAGGTGGGCTGATGTGGGGTGACTCAGGTAATGATGAAGGGTTTGCATGTATGGCCATTGGCCAGTTTGGGAGCTAGCCTAAGATAATTCAGAGTTATATACAATTTTGTTGTATATATAGGCACAAAGATGTTGGCAGCCAACTTGGTAAATTTTTGTGTACCATGTGCTTGCTCATTTAGGTCAAGGGTTCAAGTCCCCATGGCCTCACCTTTTTGGCCATTTTTCACGTTTTTGGGCTTAGGCCTTGTTTGGCTGCGCAGAATTCTGTTTTCACTATTTCCCTCGTAATTTCTTTTCAGTTGCTCATTTTTCGACGCGGTTTCTTCCCAGGGTTTCGTAGTTCAGTTAGCTTCAATGTCAGAGGCCCCGTGTCAGTTATTATTTACTTGGGATTTTCGTAGTTAGCTGATTCAAGTTCCGTTGGTGCTAAAATGACATCAATTACACCTAATTAATTGATAATTAGGTTCGGGTATTGCACCCTCCTCTCCGGATATGTTTAATCATTTTATTGGTCTATTGTGACCGCCGAGAAATTATGATTAATTTCCTTAATCATTCTTAAATCGGTGCTAATTAATAATTAGCAGACTAATTATTAATTAAGTAGGGTCGGTGTGTTACAACATTTGAACATGACTTAGACTAATTTTGGCCATTGGTTGGGGAGATATTTGACTACCATTTGGGACTTATCTTAGGTGAGTCTAGTTAACGAATTTTCATTTTTATTTTTGGGAACATGGAAAAATAGATGAGTAATCAATCAAATCTATTTAACTATCATTTATTAATGTATTTTTAATTCATTTTCACTCACCTCCGGGTTTATGAAAATTTGGGGCGTGACACACGCCATGTTTCCAAAGATTCACGTATGCCAAGATGCCTTGATTTTTCTATGCAATTTCAATGAGGCATTTATCAAACCCATTGAGTGTGCCTTAAATAATGCATCATACATAAAACAAACTATAACTTTTAAATCATAAAACTTTATCTACATGAACATAGCATATAATCCAATCAATTACACATATAATCATGTTACATGTTCATAACCTTACCAAATTCTCAAAGATTACACAAAGTACACAAAATACCAATACTTTGAGCAAACCATAACTTTCAAACTACAAGATTTTATCTACATGAACATAAGCTAGAATGCAATGAATTATACATATATTCATGTTACATGTTCATCACTTCACCAAATTCCCAAATAATACATAAGCACACAAGATACTAACCCTAGGTTTTCAAAGTAACTATATACTAGGTGATTTTTTAACAACAAGTAAGCATGTAAGTCATACAATCAACATATAAAAACACTCCTAAACTTAACCCTATTCTTTACTTAGTAAAATATCATACCTAAAAGGGTTTTTCTCAATCCTAGGGAGTTGTGCTGGCAGTGCAGTCGAACCAATCAGTAAGAATGTAGCCCTTGAGGTGGGGAACAACTTCCTAAAAGGAAGCCTTGTGAAATTCCAAGGCTAGAGATGAGTTTTGGAAGGTAGAAAGTTGAAAAACCTAGGTTTTTCTCACCTTTTCTCTCCAAGCACGATCTGCTGTATATTCTCCAGCATTTTCTTATGATTCTATCTCTCAAGAGCTGTATTTATACTAAAAGGGCTAAAGAATAAAAAGACTTTTTTGCCTTTAATGAGTCGCGGGGCCCCGTTACACTACAACTCATCCCGAAACGCCTCAATTCGACATTCTACTTTAGCCAAAGTTTTTAAAATTATTTTAAATGATATTTTCTCAAAAAATTTATTTTTGCCTGTTGGCGGGTGCGGCCGGGTCCACCCGGGCCACTCGGAATGCCCTTTTTGGTCCATTTTTCAAACTATCTCCGATTGGGCTCAAATTCTCATAGGAGGTGTATTTTAACATTATAAGCATATTTCCTTCTATGTCATACTCAAATTATGCTTCTAAACATGACTTATATCTAAATGATGCATGTATAATGCCTTATCGACAAATAGTGCATGAATAGTGCCCTACCGGCAAAAACGAAAAATTTATTTTGATTTTTCAAATCTTTACACAAACCCCTTGAATTCTAATTTTTGTTTTCAAAAACAAACACACACACAGACACACTATTTTAGAATGATATAAGGGCATGCATAGGCTAATTTTGACATTTAAAACTGTTATAAGGGAATTAGGGAGGCCTAGAGGGCTCAAAATGCAATAAACCCATAGAAACCGCCATTGAAGGACCTTCACATCAGTAGGTCTGAATCCACTAGAACCAAATTAAATTTGGCCCGTTGAAACCTTAACTAGACCTCAAAAGTGTTTTAAAAACACTAAGTCGCGACCTAGAAGCCTAGAAAAAGGCCCTTGACATACATGTTTCGAGTTTAGAACCCAACCTCTGAACTAGACCTCTAACCCTTATTTTTAGATTGGGGATTAAACCCCTATATGTTGTGACAGTCACGTTGAGCCCAACCTCACTAGATTTGGTGATGAAATGGGGATTTACGAACAACTTGTAAGTCTAAGCCATCTAACTCACCATGGCTCCTTAAGCTCAATTCGAGCTCTCAAATGAATGCCAAAGCATTGCCTGAACACCCACTAGCCCATATCACCCAAAAACAGAGAAGAAATTGACCCCAAATTGCATGAAATAGAAATTCAAGAAAACAGTAAACTAGGGCTATAGTGTCGTGGGGGTTTGAGGACAATGATGAATAGTAGATTGCAAACGACGCCGTTTAAAGCAGTCTTGGCCACACGATGCCATTTTAAACCACATGATATTACATTAAGATCTAAACTACGTC
Organism: Nyssa sinensis; assembly: GCA_008638375.1. Classification (NCBI taxonomy): domain Eukaryota; kingdom Viridiplantae; phylum Streptophyta; class Magnoliopsida; order Cornales; family Nyssaceae; genus Nyssa; species Nyssa sinensis. Next base: position 7,905,705 of record CM018049.1, read on the forward strand.
ATTTTGAGTTAGGACATTAAGTAGAACGACGGTGTTTTGCTTTCGTGTTTTTAAAACAATGCTTATAGTGGTCTGTTTGGTTACAAGGGAAGGCCATGGGTTTGATATCCGTATTTGGAATGAGGATAACTTATCCTCAAATTGACCCATTTTTTGCCATTTGGTTTCAGAAATGCTTGAAAAATAAAAGGACTGCCGCCTCTAGAACTAGAAACCTAGACCAGTATGCATGCTTGAGACTTAAATCTCACGTGCGAACCACTTCACCACTAAGGCACATGTGATTTATTTCAAACCAATATATATATATATATATATATATATATATAAAATAATATTAAATGAATTAAATTAAAAATAGAAAAATAACCTGAGGTCCAAATTTAACAAATGAATAGTATATTTTGACTATGTTGGACATTCTGGACCTAATGGTGGGATCCGTTTTATGAACCGGAGTCCCAAAAAATTAAGTCATATAAAATGTGAAATTACCATTTTTCCCTTGGAGATGCCTAAAGCCAAATTAGTGGCCGTGAAAGCCTAGATTTATTTTATTAGACGTCCCGGACTCAACGGTGGAGTCCGTTTACCCAAATATAATATTCTGAAAACCAATGTGTAAATTGAGAACTCGAAAAAATGCTAAATGATACCCGAGGGAGTTGCATAATTAAAGTAGAATCCACGAGCATTAGAATCGACCCAGACAATTAAGGGCAATGAATTATTAAATAGATTAGAATTGACCATAATAATTAATTTTCTGGGTTATAGGAACCTCCAAAAGAAAAGAAAAGGAAACTTGAGATTTGTGGAACTGCTTGGAATTGTTTTGAAGTAAATAACTCCTATGCTTTTATATGGGTTATCCCTATCTAGGTCACATTTATTTTCAAATGCTGTCAAATTTGTACTCTATTTCCTACCTAATGAACTTGATTTCTCCAATTTGATGCCAATCGACTTGTGACTATTTTGTTATGCCAGTACTTCAGATTTGATTGCTAATACTCAATAATAATTTTACCTTCATGTATACCATGCCATGATCTTGTGATATATACCATTGATGGAGAGTTTGTTTGATCCATACACTATGTCTCGTTGATTGAGATTTTTGTTGTTTCATATGATTGTACATCTCGTGTGGAGTTTTGATGATCATGGTGTTTTGTAAGTGCTTGGAGTTGTGCTCAGTCACAATGTCCGCCCATTCACAGATTGCGTTATGGACCCGTGTGGTCATTTGTGTCCTTTGAGGACTTGAGGTGAAAGAGTTCTCACGCTATTCAGTAAGCCTAAGAGAGAGAGGTGAACCTGAATGTGCGTTTTGGGGGTATGTCGGGCCTCGTTTTGTTTACGCATCTGTTATGTTAGAACTCTATAATGATATTTTTGCATTCGCTAGATGATCATATTCTATGCCTAGTGAATGATCATAATATTTGCAACCATGATACACTTTTGATTGGCTAAGGTATTGTTTATGGCAGCGAATCATCATGTTAGGCTAAATCCCATTTTGGATGATTTTATCATCACTTTCTTGTATTATATTGTGGGATAAGCCTTTTTGGACCTTATTGCTTTATCTTGGTGACTGGCTAATAGTATCTTTTTCTTCTATATTCTTGTGGACTAACCCTGACCCATGGCAAAGCTAGGAATTTACTTATTGAGCTTTTGTTAGCTCACTCTAGCTTTACTTCTTTTTCAGGACAATAGGACATAAGGGGACCCTCGGGTGCACAGGTAGACTAGACGCCTACGGGTTACTGGTAGATTAAATAGTGTAAAGTCTTAACTTCTCCCATGTCTCCACGGTCCTGGTTTGTTCTATGTTTTGAGGATCTGTACCTTAAACACTTATTTTTTGGGCTTGTATAATGATAACCTGATGATGATACCAGATTTGCTAATGACTATAACATGCACTTATTACATATTATTCAGTGTTTAAGATCCTTTTGGCGGGGAACGGCCCACGGGCCGCAGACCCAATTACGGATCCCTAATCCGCATAGGGTGGGTTTTGGGTCGTGACACATTGTGACAGATCACAACTCCAAGCATTCATAATAATATCATGATCGTCAAAATTCCACAGGCGATATACATATTTGTGGAATAGCAAATTCTCAACAATGAGAAGTATCACAATCTTTCAATATCCAAGCAAGTATAGAAATGGACAATTAATCACATAAGGATATTGGTAATCAAATTCTCAACAAATCCACAATATAGAACAAGCATTAAATTGTAGAGATCAACAATGTTAGGTATATATGGATTACAAATTGGCAGCATCAAGGAAATAAATTGTGACATAGCTAGGAATACCACATGTTAGAGTTCGAGTTTACTTACCTCAAAATAGCTTCTCCTCCTTTCCCGAGGAAATCAAACTTCTTTTTCCTTCCCTTTCGATGTCCCTATAAACCAGGAAATATCATTAAGTACGCTGTCATTCGTAAACTTAATTTGATTTTATTTATGAATTTACTATCCTTTAGTCTCATGTGTCGTAGTTTAAGTCTATGGATCCATTTACTACCCCTCTGAGTCGCATCGTTGTACAATTACTGATGTCCTAAAAATAGCCCATTTCATATATCGGTATTTTAGATATTTAATTTGGCAAAACAAACTCTACTGTTGAGTCCAGAACATCGAAAAACTTTAAGGTATGTATTCTCATAATTTTTGGAGGTCGTTTGGTATCTTCATTTGGCCTTTAGGACATTTTTGAGATTAACCTAATTTGTCTGTTCACATTTTTTGAGATTTTATTTTACAATTTGGACTCCACCATTGAGTCTGAAATGTCCAAAAATATTGCATTACACTGCCTTTTATTTTATTCAGACACCGAGAATATTTTACTAATCTAAATTAATTTAATTATATTATTTTATGTTATATATTTATTTAGGTACTATCTTAACCAAGTGTCTCAGTGGCACAGTTGTTCACACAAGTCGATTAGGTTTCACACACGCACGCGTCAGGGGTTCGAAACCCACTGACCCTTGCTTCTTATATTTGTTTCTAATTATTTCAAAACCAAACAGTGGATAAAAGCATTAAATGTGGATAGTGTATCCCTATTTAGAACAGGGTTAAATAATTGAATTTATTAAATGCGTAGGCAAACAGACTCGACTCTATTTTAATTGAAAACTTATCCTCCAAACGGCATCGTTCCACTAAACCCATTTGTGCAATGGGGCGAGTCCCAACTCGAACCCGATCTGACCCGAAACCTGACCCAAACACTATTCTTTTTCTCTGAAAAGGGTTCTGGTGTCTTCTCCAGCGTTGGCGATTGTTGCCGGTGGAATTTCAGTGCACTCTCAACGGGGTTCGAAGCTTAATCTTATAAGGATTCCATCTATGGTTTCCAATTTGGGATTTGATAGTCATTCATTCTCGAAATAAGGACTTGTAGTCAAGCTCCAGAGAGGGCCCGATTTGTTGGCAAGGTGAAATTTTTCTATTTCGTGGCTTTCTGTCACTTATTTTTGCCCTAAATTTTCACTACAAGTTCCTGAAATCCTAGGAAACACTTTCCCGATCCTAAAACCCAACAAATCAATCATTTTACATTGGTTTAATTTTTTCCTCTTCGTCTGAAACTCGCTATTTTTTCAATGGTTTCTCAACCATTTTCAGTGATTTAAATTGCTGCATGTTTCATTTTTCATGCTCTTTTGAGCTATGTAATTTGTTTGAAGCTTAAATTAAGTTTACACAAAAACATTATTTTCTCTATTTCAGGTTTACTTGTTCTAGGGTTTTCCAAGCTCAACTTCACCAATTTGTTTCCTACTTTTTATCCCTCATCAACATAGAATGCATGCATGCTATTAATATCTAATAAATACTCGATTTTTGCATGGTTTTCTAGAGAAAAAAACAAATGAAAGGTTAGGGTTTACCTTCATAGTAGCTTCTTCTCTTCTTTTTGGCCCAATTCTGATCCTTTTCAAGCCCTTTAAGGTCTGTTTCAAGTGGCCTGCAAGTTCCTTTTTTCCTTTCCTCCTTCTCTTCTTCTTCTTCTTCTTTTTTCTTCTTCTTCTCTCCCTATCTCACTCTCTCTCTACATGTACTCAATCACACACCAACCTCACGTATACTCTAAGTCTACAAAAAGGTCTATGTGACAACACACACAAGTCTGAAATCACAGCACACTCACCCAAATCCTATATATACATGTTATCATGTATGTATATATATATATATATGTGTGTGTGTGGATGATGTGGTGCATGTCATGCCATTGGGTGGAGGTGTGGTCCAATGGCATGTTGCCACCTCAATTTTGAGTGTGCAGAATTGAAACTTATTAGGGCACATATATATATATATATATATCTTATGCATTATATAGCACAAAAGTGCTGGTAACCCAATTGATATTCTTTTTGTGCTTCTAGTTTTTTTCTCATTTGGTCTAGGGTTCAAATCCTTTGGCCTCCCTTTTGGCCTCATGTTTTCCTATTTTCCCTACTTATGCCTCGTTTGGCATTTTAGGTATTTTTCGTCAAATTTTGAAATTATGCCTTGATTGCTTAAAAAATTCCTTAGTATTCTCGCATTGTTTTTGGTTTTTGTGTGCTAAATTTTTACACCATAAATCTTATTTTTTGTCATATTATATCGTGTTTTATTCGACCAAAAATATTTCGTATTTATCAACAAATTTGATTTTAAGTTTGTTTTATTCAAGTATCGTGCTAATTTGCTCAAGTTCTCTTCATGTACTATTTTTAACATTTACGGCCTACTAGTTCTAATTTAAGATGTCAAATAAATTAATATATAATTAATCTCATAAAAATGATATTAAAGTAAATTACTTTGCCTAATTGGATCAAGATATTACATTATACTTGTTGGATCAACTGACTTCAAGACTGAGCTGAGGCAATCAGATATGTTTGATCCTCACCTACAAGCTAGGATACTAAATGCGGTTGTTGTTTCCTATGATGGGAAGAATGGTTTCAACCAAGCTATTTGAGTTGTCTGCGAAAATTTTATCAAATGTAAAGTTCATAGAAGAAAAACGCTTGATTGGGTAGTTTTTTGAAAAGATCAACCATGATATTGGCAAGCATGTATTTGGCGTTGATGAGTCAGGATTCTAATTAGCAATTGATTAATTGTTGTTTAGTTCTAAATTGGAAAGATGGTCTAATAGCATGGACGAGTGGTGTCATTGTTGTTGTTACTACTAGTTAATGTGTTAAAGACTTAAAAAGGTTATCTTTGCCTTTTCCTACTTATTTTAGCATTGAGATTGCTTATTTCCAATGGACGTTTTCCAATTTTTGTATCCTCTACCACAAATGATTTGTGCTTTCTATAGTGGTGTGATGATTACATGAGGATAAAACAATAGAACTGGTGTTTTAATTGGGGAGGATAATGTAAGAGGTAATAGAGAATGTCCATACATACTTTTTTTTGCATGGCTATATATTACTTTTGTCAATCTTACCCGGAAGAAGTTATGGACACATTCGTTTTACAATGGAAATTTCATTGCATAATCAATTATATTTAACTTCACAAATATTACACGAAGTTAACTAGTAGTTGGTACTTCCAAATATGAAATATTTTTTAATCAAATTTTTCTTAAATTTTTTCATTTAAATGCTTAAATTGTCACGAAACTTACTCACGTACAACATATGTGCACCACCACTAGTATATTTAAGATTATGATAAGAATTGATGAAATTTTTTATTTTCTTCAAAGTATCATTCAAAGGTTTAATGGAAAAATCCATTTTAAAGGCATAAATTATTATGTTTTGGCATTCAAATGAGGTAGCACAAAATATATAAACTAATGAACATATGACTATATTTTTTTTCTTTTTTCTTTTAAATTTATTATATTCTAAATCTCAATTAAATGATACATCAAATAAGGTTCTTAATGTTTCATTTTTTTCATTATTTTTAAATAGTTACAACTACTTTAAATTTATTTTTCACAGCTCATCCAAATATGAAACTCTCAAGTTATTATATGGCTATTTTACGAGACTTTAAAAACTTAAAATGAGAGAGAGAGAGAGAGAGAGAGAGAGAGAGAGAGCATAAAAAAGAATAGAGAGATCAATCTTTGTTGAATAAAAGAACACTCGTCGAGAGCAGTTAAATTAAAATTTTTGTGTAAACATTAGAATTAATATTTTTTTGGAAGTAATGTCAAATCATGTGCAAATACTTTTCTTTAAATAATAATAAAAAATATAGAATGCATCCAAATGAGGCGAATCCCTTATATAACATATGTGAAGTTTTGCAACTTTTCTAGTTATAGTAAAAAAAAAAGGTATAACTGTTTGATTTAACTTTTGTTACTTTTTGTTAATATTACGATAAAAATTTTAAAAAAATTCTTTTTAATTATTTAAAATACATTTAGTAACAATTTATTTTATAGGTTTTATGGAATTAAATTTTAATTTATTACTGAGTTTTAGATTGCCCCCACTAGCATGGAATCTGGCTCCGCACCTGTATGTATGTATGTTTCTTAGCCTTTGTCACGCCCCGAATTCTAGCGAACCCGCGGCCCGAGTAACGAGATAGAGGAAAATAAAATAATAAAGAAATAAAGTACAATCAAAGACATTCCAAACACTAACCAGACTCCCTACTCTGTACAATCCTTAGGGCCTTGCCCCTTGTTTTCATAATAAACCAGGTGTTTTACACACTTGACAATCATTTAATTTTTCAGAAAATTTTGACAGAACCTCCTTTGTTTTTCGAGCCTTTTTCCCCTGATAATCACAATACATCATATGTATATACAAACACATCACAATCCATCCTCACTCGAAGGCCACAATTCATGAAAATTAAACACACATTCTTTTCCTTTAACATATATACATATAAGATATACTCAATAGTTATCTCCTACATACTATTTGGGCTTAAGCCCTTATATTACAAAAGTATACCCCAAGGGCCAAATACTCTTCCAAATTCATTTCCTCTCATTTCTCCAAGACTTCATCAAGTCCCACGTACTAGGAGCTTTATCTGAAACCTGTGCCCACGAATGGGTCAACGCCAACATGCTGGTATGATATAATACTAATGCAAGAAACAAAATTAAGGACGTAGCATGTGCAAGTGTACATTTATCTCTACATGTCATGCAGTGTCATCCATGTAATGCATGATCAATATGCATGATGCACCCATGCAAACTCCATGTCACACCCATGCCTCACTTTACGGTCCTTCCCCGAAGGCCTGAGTAACCTTATTCTCACTTTACAGTCCTTCCCCGAAGGCCTGAGTAACCTTGTTCTCACTTTACGGTCCGTCCCCGCTGGCATGAGTACCATGGCCGATTTTGGGTTTTTCACCACAGGATCTACACCCTCATAATGCATAGCACCAAGTGCTCAACTCACACCATGCTTTCAAGGAATCACACTATGCCAATATGCCCTGATTCCACTATGCAATGACGTAATCTCAACAAAATAATTTATCAACACATGAAGCATGCTTTGAGTGATGCATATTCTACTTAAGCAATAATGACATTTAAATCACACAGCTCGTGTCACGACCTGAAACCCACTCTGTGCGGATCTCGTATTCGACCCGCCACCCTCAGACCCGGGGGCCATTGGGCGAAACGGTCCTGTGAGCAACGGTATCGGACGGCGGTGCAACTCGTGTTTTGCGAAAGCGTGAAAACTTTTTCTTTTCTCATTTAAAATTTAAGCACACCACCCGGTACTGCTGTTATACTCATATGTACACACATGGTTATATAATCAAAGCATAACTAAAACTTTAAAGACTTAAATCATACAACCATTAACATTAATTACCCCGTAGGATTTATACATATTGTCGTACTGTATCTTAAACATAAGTGCTAATAAACTCTACATAACTCCAAAAAGGAACCATCTAATCATATCTCCATAAGCCGACAGATTCACTGTCTTCAAAACTCGACTGCTGTCAGTCACCTGAAAAAGGGATCCGAACAAAGTCCAGGTAAGCGAATCTAAGCTTGTGAGCAATTCCAACATTCGTCATGGGGTTTCAATCAACAATGGTTTTAGCTCATAAAGGTTTATAAATCAATCACTGTCAATTGTTCGTATCTTTTGAACACAGAATATATGCATTCGTAAAACTCATAGCTTTGAAACATGTAAAGTATTCAAGCTAACATATGTTTTTTCATATAAAACTTGTAACTCTAAATACAAAATATATGCATTCCATAAAACTCATAGCTTTGAAATATGTAAAGTATTCAAGCTAAAAATGTGTACTTCTTAAAATAGAGTATATAAACTCAAACATGTAAATATGAAAATGAGGGTAAAACCTACTTCCATTTTCAAATATCTTTTCTTCTTTCTTTTACTCTTGGAATCTGTTTCGAACCAGACTCCTGTTTTACTCTTGTCGAGATATCTCTTTGCCTGTGGGATTAGATCCTGCTACCAGGCATTTGACAATCAATTGAATTTCGTAGAACCCAAAAGCTTGTCGGCTCCACAGGATAATGGAGTCCTTTGCGAGCCCCAATCCTTGTTTCTTTTAAAAAGGCGGCTGAGTTTATTGCAACCCAACCAAAAACTCGCGGTGCTTATGCACATCTTGTATTTAAATACATTTCATTTAAATACTTTCTCCCGTGACATTCTTTAAATAAATACTTTTCAAGAGTATTCAAACACAACATATATAACTTCATAATAGAACTTTCAATACTCAGAATATACGAATTTAGAATATATCTCAGAGATTTTGCAATTTAAAAACTCAAACATGCTAAGGCATATTTAAAGGAAACTGTAAGTAAATCTGTTATCTGAAAAGAATAATTTAAAACAGAAGACGTATGAAACTGAATTCGATATTCAAATACTTTTCGTGACTTGAACTCAAAACTTTTTTGAAATCCGTGAAGTTAAATCTCCACTTCGAATGTGTAACACCCCGATCCTGTATAATTAATAATTAATTATTAATTATTAATTAATACCAGCTCAGAGAATAATCAAGGGAATTAACCCTAATCTCTCGACGGTCAAGATAGACCAATAAAACAATTAAAACATGTTTGAGAATAGGGTACAGTACCCGAACCTAATTACCAATTAATTAGGTGAAATAATGTCAATTTAACACTGACGGAATTCGAATTAATTAACCACGGAAATCCCGAATGACTAATAAATGACACGGAACCTCTGACACTGTAGATAACTAAAATATGAAACTCTTGGAACAAACCGTATCGAAAAAGGAGTTACGGAATGAAAGTTATGAGGCAAACATCAAAAACTGAATTACTGCGCAGCCAAACATGGCCTTAACCAAAAATGGTGAAAAAGGGGCAAATGGGAGGCCAAGGGAATTGAACCCTTGACCTTTGAGAGGGAATGAATTTTTCTCAAAAAATTTACCAACTGAGCTGCCATTACTTTGTGCATATATATGCAACTAAATTGTATATATATTCAAAGTTGCCCCAAGCTGCCACCCAAATGGACCAATGGGGTTTCATGCAGCCATATATGATATATAAAATATGTAATATATATATATATATATAGGCAGACTAAATCTGATTGGACCACCATTCCACCCAATGAGAGACCATGCAACAACATAATTTATAAAATATATACACATGCTTGTACTTATTGTGCCTGGTGTCTCAGAATTAAGAGGTCCGAAAACTGCCTGTGAGTGTGAGACTGATCTGTTAGGGTCTTAGAGAGAAATGGAGGTGAGGCCTTGCATGTGCATGCAAGTGTGTGTGTGCATGTACATGTGAAGTTATATGGTCTATGGAGATGCACCAAAGGAACTGAAGGGACTGGGTGGCATGACTGACTGAGGCACACCTGAGGTGCCAAAAATCTGGACTGAGCCGTGTAGGAGCAGTGGCCCGAACCAAGAGGTATAAATTTTTCTCTCAAAACTGAAGATCCCCTGTTTAAGCTTTGACACTGTTTTGATAGTCTTTGGGCCTGTATAAACTGCATATATGTATTACTGAGAGGCCTAGGATTGTTTTAGAACAACCGAGAGGGGCGGATGGCCAAGAAAACCCAAAAACTGTACACTGACGGCCATGGATGACCTCAAATGTGCAGGTCTTAAACAACTGTCATAAAATATACTTCTGACCCCTGGGACATAATCTAGACACCAAGGGGATTTACTTGCAAGTTTATTGGACCAAAATGGTCCACAAACGAATGAGGGAGAGGCAGTTGCAGGTGCGGCTGCCCAAAACGATAACCCTCCAAATCGGTTGACTTTGCGGGTTTTAAGCACACCAAACTATTCCTAAGAGTTCCAAAAGGTCCCTGTGGTCGAAAACAGGGGTTAAAACAACCCAAAAACGCACGAAAATGAAACAGAAACGTTGCCGGAAAATCGGCCACCACCGGAGCCGCGACCTGTAACCCACTGTTCGACGGCTAAAACTTGACCTCGGACAGAAACCGACACCGGGGATAGAAAGATCACGGAATTTCCTTTCGAACCCAGTTGGGCCGAGCCCACGAAGTCACCGAAATTTTCCAAACGGCGCCGGAGAAGACCCCTGTGGGTCACCGGAGAAGACAGAGACCATTTTGGTCTCGGGTGGGTACTGGATCCGACTCGGGTCGGGACCCGGCCCGTTGCAAAACAGGACCCGTGGCACGTCGCCGTTTTGAAGGTTACTGTTTTGTTTTAAAATCTGATTCTACCTGTTTGGTTGCGGAGATAACAAATAAAAATCAGGTTTTGAGGATAACCTGAATACGGATAAGGGCAATTGAGGTTAATTGGAATATTTAATTCCGGTTTTCTGAGGGGTTAGTGAACCGGTTGGTTCACAATGTAATTGGACCGGTTCAGCTCTTGAACCTAAAACCCAAGGGCTTTGAACCCCTAATTTGCGTAATTATGTTTTAACCCCCAAATGATTTCTCAGAATTACGGATTTGCCCAACAGTTCTGAATATTGCACAGTGGCCTAGATTTTGGAAAAAATTATACATTTAAGCCCCTGCCAAATTAATTAAGTAATAAAATAATAATTTAATTATTTTATTAATTAGGTAAAATTACGATTTTACCCCTAGACATTAAATATGTCAAACGGAGTCCAAATAAATTAAATAAATAGTGTATCTTCACTATTTCAAGCATTCTGGACTCAATGGTACAGTCCGATTTTGGAAATACAGTCCCGAAAAATACAGACCCGTAAGTGATAAATGACTGAACTGCCCCTGATGGTACCCAGACCCAAATAAAAATATCAGATAGCCTATTTTGACTACCTCGGGCATTCTGAACTCAACGGTGAGGTCCGTTTAATGAACCGAGGTCCCGAAAAATACAGACACGTAGGTGTAAATGATCGAATTGCCCTTAATGATACCCAGGGCCGATTAAACATAACAGACAGTCCAATTTCATTATGTTGGACGCTTTGGACCCAATGGTGAGGTCCATTTTATGAACTAACGTGCCCGAAAATTACGACACATGAAATTACCAAATTACCCCTAGTACCGTACGAGACCTAAACAAAGTCCGATTGGGACGAAACTGATACTGGTAGGAGCCCAGACACTGGTGAGACTGTATACTTGATTAAATGACGAATCGGGGTCAGAATTACACAAAACGTAAAATGACCAAAATACCCCTGAGCACTGTAAGTGCAAAGTAGAGGTCGAATAAAGGTCAAACTGATCTGATAAATTATCATAGGGATAATTATGAACACTGAAGGGCTAAATAAGACTCCGAGACAGTCAACGCATAAAACGAGAAATGACCGATATGTCCCGACGATCTAAAGCAGATACCAAATGAAGTCCAAGGGACTTACAAATTTATACATGAGATATATGGGATATTCTGAGGACCATAACAGGGTCAGGGATAAGAATGGAAAAATTACCATTTTGCCCCTAAGGTTGAATGAGTGCCTGACTAATAACAATTGAAGTCTAAATGACTTAGGATATAATCCTAATAACTGCTAAGCCTAATTAAAGAATGAAATAGCCTCGGGTGAGACCCAATGGAAGGGCGATAGGCTACTAGGCTATCTTAGGTAATCCGATAGATACCTAAGATGACGAATGAGACCTGAATGGATGAGTTTTGATCTGTCTGTGATTGATGATTATTATTCAGGATATACATGGAGATGCCTGACGTACCTGGAGGTTATCGAATTATTTATGCAAGGAAATAAGCGTAAAGTTTGTGAGTAACTTCTGACACTGTTTTGATACTGTCCCTTGATTTACTAATCTGTTTTGAATGCAATTATTTACGTGCAATTATTTAAATGCATGCCTTTTCGTACTATATCACTTATGACATGGTTTTAGTCTTTTTAAATAATTGACTATATTCCTGATCCCTGTGCTAGCATCCCGTACTGTTTTGCCCGTTTTGAACTGTTGAGATAAAATGGATATATTGAACCATTATTTTCCGAAACGATTAAATAAACCATGTGATATAGGCAAAGAACAACATTTTGTTGTATCGTACCGCTTTGTATAGTATACTGTCTGAATGCTATATTGTTTAAATGCATGTACTTAATGTACGCCCTTTGTGTCACATTCCACGTGATGTGCTTGTATCCTTCGAATTAGGAATTCCGTTCAGTTCGGTTATGTGCCGTCCGTTAATGATATGTCTGCCTCGATTGATATGTTCCGTCCGGTTCTGACATGTTCCGTCCGTTAATGATGTTAAGTCCGCCTTGATTGATATATGGTCCAGTTCTGTTGTGTATTGTCCGTTGATGATACGTCTGTCTTGATTGAAATATTGTTCAGTCCAGTTACGATTAGTTCCGACAGTGATGTGTCCCTGACTTGATTGTTATATTGTTTCTACCCAGTTCCGTTATGTTGTGTCCTGTTCATGATTTGCCTGCGTCCTGATTAGTGTACTATTTCTGTTTAGTTCCGTTATAATTTTATCCGTTCGCGATATGCCTTTGCTTAACTGATGTATTGTTTCCGTTCGATTCCGTTATATTCCGTTCGTTGATGACATGTCTGGCCTGATTGATAGATGGTCAGTTCCGTTATGTTTCCGTCCTGTTATTGGTATGCCTTGTCTTGATTGATCTTGTTCAACTCCGCTATGTTCTAGCTATTGATAATATGCCCCTGTCTTGACTGACTTATTGTTCCCACTCAGTCCCGATTGTGATTCGTTTCGTTAATGAAAAGTCTGTGTCTTGACCGATATATTAGCAATAGTTATTGTTTTGACCAATTGGTTATGTCATGTTCCGATCCGTTTGTATCGTTTGTTCAATTCTGTTTTATTGTACTAGACTGCTTATGAAATGGATTTATAAAAATAGTTATTTTTGAAATGACTAAATTATCCATGTGCCTTGGAAGCGCAAAAACTGGTTTTGAAACCCATGATAGGGAATCTGTGTTACTCACTGGGCTTATTTAAGCTCACCCCATTATTCTGACATTTTTCAGGAATTACCTCCATTGGATTAGAAGGTACTATGACATGACGTGAATAGGCCAAGTGGCATCGCAAGTAAGGATCTGACGGCACTGAATTGTAGAGACTAGTTTATTGTGGATTGAACCTGGTTATTCTAGTGAGTGGTATGTTGTGACTGACTTGACTGATATATGCTAGATAGACATGGCTCATGGAACTAATGGTACTTTAGAGATATTAGATCTGCTCTGTTGTTATATGCTTGATTTTAGATATGCTCTGAGATTAGAACTGTTGACTGACTGGATTTAGTCTTGCTCTGTGATACATATTCTTATGATGGATAAGTGAGTTGCATTCCCGTGACACAAAGAAAAAGTTTTAAATTCCGCTGCATCTGGACCCTACAGTTGGAGTGCAATTCGTCGAAAAGTTCAGAATTTGCCTTTGGTTGGTCGCGTTGCGACCGACTGGCAGTCACGTCCTTGACATCCGCGTAGGGTGGGGTTCGAGATGTGACAGAATGTAGGGTTACTCACCTTGGTCCTTTAGGGTTAGTGCTAATAATGCACTTTCCCACTTTCCTTGTAGTTCCTAAGAACAATTCATAAATATCTCATCAACTTCACATTCAGTGTAAATCATCTTAAGGTTCCGTAACTTATGCTTAAATCGTATTAGATCCTAAAACGATTTCATAATTTCATATGTACTTATCTTAACTCGTACTCTTAACCTATGACACAATTTAATGTGTTAGAAATTAAATTCATTTCAATTTATACTCTTCTGGTAGCTCCATAAACTTTAATTTAAATTTATTTATTTCACATATTTACGTGTCGTGTCTTTTCGTAATTCATTTCCTCGTATACGCCTTAGATTAGTACTTTGGCATTACTTTAATTTATAGTCATCTGACAGATGCTATTCAACAAATTTTATGTCTTTTTATTTTAGACATTTCTTTTAGTCGAATAGACTCTACTATTGAGTCCAGAGCGTCGAAGAAAGTCAGTTTAGGCTTTCCAAGAATTCAATTTGGACTGTTATATGTAAAAGGACAAAATGGTCATTTATCGTTTTACGTGTCTCATTTTTTTTGTACTTCGTTTCGTAATTTGGACTCTATTATTGAGTCCGGGATGTCAAAGAAAGTTAATTTAGACCTTCCCTAGTTTTACTTTGGCTTTTAAGGTACTAGGGCTAATTTGGTCATTTTATCCCCTTACGTGTCTTTATGTTCAGGACCTCATCTCGTATCGTGGACCTTACCATTGGACTCAGAAGGCCCGAGATAGTAAGAATACACTAATAACTTGTTTATTTTGAACAAGGGGTATTTTGGTCATTTACTCCTTTACGTGTCTTTATTTTTTGGGCTCTGTCTCGTAAAACGGACCCTACCATTAGTCTCAGAATATCCAAAATAGTAAGAATACACTATTCATATGTTTAATTCGGACTTCATTAGCTCCATAATGACTTAGGGGCAAAATAGTAATTTTAGCTTTATTTATTAGATAATTAAATTAATTATTTAATTATTTAATTATTTTTTCAGGGGCTTAATTGCATAAAATTCTCATCAGTTGGGCCACAGTAGGATTGTCCAGAAGTTCTGGGGTCAATCCGCAAATAACAAAAGCTTTGGTTTATTTAATTTTAAATAATTTAGAAAACCAAACAGTTCAGTCCAATTGAAAGTGAACCGGTCCGGTTCCTTTACAAACCAACCGGACTAGTGGATTTCATGCAGTGTGACTGACGTCATGATGATGTCAGCCCTAGCGTTTTAAAAGTTTATGACATATATAAAACGCCGTCGTCCCATTTAATTCGGTGGCAAGCCCATAGGCTACCACCTGTCCCGAGTTAACCCACCCGTTTTAACCGAGTGACGAGTTGACTCGTCTTCTTCTTCCCCACGTCGAACCCCTCTGAAAACCCTAATCCCGATTCCATTTCTTCAATTTTCGTGCCTTCCTACTCAGCTATTTCTCACTGTTTTAATTTCAAAACATTCCTAAGATACAAACGACCAACTTGGCATTCATTTGGGAGTTCAAAACTCGTTCATGTGTTCGGTTTAGGATATGATAATCCAACCTGTAAACCCACGGCTCATGCTCATTTCTTGATCATTTTTCATGGGGTTTAGCTTGTTTTGATCCCCTATTCATGGGGATTTAGTTTTCGTTCATAAAGGTAGGTTTAGAAACAAGTTTGTGAGATTTGTTTTGGAAACCCGAACCTGTAATTTGATATTTGGAGGGCTTTTCTTGAGCTTTTTGATCGCGGATCTATGTTTTTAACATGCTTATAATGTCACAACCCGAAACCCACCTTGTGCGGATCTCGAGTCGCGACCGCCGCCCCAAGACCCGAAGGCCTCGAGACAAGGCTCGCATAGGCAGCGGTATCGAATAGATGTGCTTCATGTGGTTGCGGAAGCGTGAAAAACTTTTTCTTTTTTTCTTTTCTCATTTTTAAAATTTGCACATCCGTCCGGTACTACCGCTCTCCCCATTTCGGTATACATGTATAAACATACATTCAGAGCATAACTAAAACTTAAAAGACTTTATAATTACAATCTTAATTCAACTGCCCCGCGGGGCTTAATACATATCCTTAAATTGTCTGGACATACAAAATATACTAAACAAGGTTCATGTGATTTTTCCCAAAAGAACTACTTAAGCAAATCTTCCCAAAAGCTAGGTTCATCCTTATCGTCTTCAAAAATCGATCTGCCATTAGTCACCTGAAAGAGGGGCGGATAAAATCCGGGTAAGCTAATCAACGCTTGTGAGTAATTCCTGCATTCGTCATGGGGTTTTCAACTGGTAGTGGTTTTAGCACATGAGGGTTTATGAAATACTCACTACCAATTGCTCGTACATTTTAGAACACAGAATATATGCATTCTTAAAACAATAGCTTTGAAACAATTAAAGTATTCAAGCTAAATCCACATTTTCTTCAAATAGAGCATATGCAATTTAAAAGCATATAAACACGTGAAATAGAATAGGGATAATGCCTACTTCTATTTTCAAAATCACTTGTCATCTTTTCTCTTTTATTAGGCGGAATCTGTTTCGAACCAGACTCCCATTTTACTGCAATGCTACAATGGAGATATCTCATTTGCTTGGGGGATTAGATCCTTCTACCGGGCATGTACTGTTGAATCCCGGAGGATTTCAACCATCATAGGGGGTGGCACTTAGTACCGTTTATCTTATAAAATAATTTCACATGACTTCTTCGATAGATGTTTTTCATGAACATTTAAAACATGGAGAGTATAACTTCTACAATGAAGCTTCAAATACATGTGATAATCAAATTCAGAATATTAAAGAGATTTGCATTGAATTTAGACATGCTAATTATTTTCAAGAAAAGAGCTGGATATAAAAACATTTATAAAGCATGCCGTAACAGAATATTTTAAAAGAACGGAATCATATAAGGACTGAATTTGATATTCAAAGGCTGCAATAACTTGAACTTAAAACTTCTTCAAATATATGGAGTTAAATCTCCAATTCAAATACAAGGTTACTCACCTCGGTCGTTTAGGGTTAGCTCTACAGAGGCGCCTTCCCTTTACCTTTCTCTTTCCTTAGCCTGCGACGCCATTCGGCTAAGGTTTCCGTGTTCTCTCTTTCCTCTTCCATTTTCCTTTTTTCCTCCTTCTTTTTCTTGGTCTCTGCCACTATGGCCTTGGTGGGTGATTTGAAAATGAAGGGGCTTACCGAGATGACTTCTGTCGCCTTGGTTATCCTGACGAACCTGTCGATCACTCTCTGACGATGCAACAGTTCTTGCATGAAGGCCTGTTGCTTTGGATCCTTGGCCCTTTGGGCCTTGGTCATGATCGTGAATTTCGGTCGTTGTTCTTCCATAGTTATCACCTAAGATCAACTTATGAGTTAGAAACTTTATTCTAAGGTTGATGTGTTGTCATGTCCTTGTATACGCCGTAGATTAGTACTTTGGCATTACTTTAATTTATAGTCATCTGACAGATGCTATTCATCAAATTTTATGTGTTTTTATTTTAGACATTTCTTTTGGTCGAATAGACTCTACCATTGAGTCTGGAGCGTCGAAGAAAGTCGGTTTGGGCTTCCCTAGGATTTAATTCGGACTCTGGTATGAAAAAGGGTAAAAGGGTCATTCATCGTTTTACGTGTCATATTTTTCTGTACTTTGTTTCATTGTTTGGACTCCATTATTGAGTCCAGGATGTCAAAGAAAGTCAATTCAGACCTTCCTGTGTTTTAAGTTGGCTTTTAGTGTACTAGGGGTAATTTGGTCATTTTACCCCTTTACGTGTCTTTATGTTCGGGACCTCATCTCGTGTCGTGGACCTCACCATTGGACTCAGAAGGTCTGAGATAGTAAAATTACACTAATAACTTGTTAATTTTGGTCAAGGGGTATTTTGGTAATTTATACCTTAACGCGTCTAAATTTTTTGGGCCCTATCTCGTAAAACGGACCCTACCATTGGCTTCAGAATATCCGAAATAGTAAGGATACACTATTCATTTATTAAATTTGGACTTCATTTGCCCTATTTATGACCCAAGGGTAATTTAGTAATTTTACTTATTTAATAAAATAATTTAATAAATTATTTTATTATTTTCCCAGGGGTATATTTGCATAATTTTTCCAAAATTTGGGCCACAGTATAAATCCGTAGAACAGTTGGGGGTCAAAATAAAATTTTCAAAACTTTCGGACTGAACCAGTGGGTTCAGTCCTATCTCAAATGAACCGGTCCAATTTCAACTGAACCAATCTGGTCTGGTTGGGTTTATTGCGTAATGTTGATGTCATGATGACGTTAGCCCTAATAGTTTAGAATTTTAAACATAAGCATAAACGACGCCGTCCCACTTAACCGTTTATACGACGGGTCGGGTTCCGACCCGAACCCGATTTGACCCTTTTTGACCCGAACCGCCACTGTTCATCTTCTTCCCCGTTTCTTCCCAGTGTTTCCCTAGTTGCAGTTTTTTTGTTTTTTCCTATTTCGTGATGTTCTACAACTCCGTTTCTTCTGCTTTCTTTCCCAAACACCTCCTAATACATTATAGAACACTTTTACATTGATTTAGAGGTTCGAATGTAGCTCAATGACTCGATTTAAGTCGCGATAATCCGAGCTGTTCATGGGTCGTCCATGCTCGTTTGTTGATGGTTTTTCACGAGGTTTTGCTTGTTTTAATCCCCTCTTCATGGGGATTTAGTTTTCGTTCATAAGGGTAGGTTTAGAGGCGAGTTTAAAGGTTTGGGTTGAAAACCCGAAACCTACAAGTCAATGGTCGAGGGTCATTTCGTGTGATTTTTGGTCGCGGGTATAGGTTTTCATGACCCTCATGACTTCTTCTTGAAGTCTTTATGCACCAAAAAGAGTTTGGCTTCCATCATTTCAGACCTGCTATAGCATGGTCTTCAATGGCGGATCACTGTTGGGTCACGTAGTTCTAGGTGTTTTTATGACCTAATTTCATGTTTAATCATGCCTAAATATGTTTAAAACATCATATATACAAAATCTAGAACTAAAACAGTTCATGCATGCAAAATTTTCTAGAGAGAGAAAGTGATGGTTCTTGGTGTTTTACCTCTATCAGTGGCTTTCTCTCTCTTTCCTCCTTCCTCCGAGACCTCTCTTCTCTTCTTCTAAATGCCCAGAACTCTCCCTCTCTTTCTCTATTGCTGATCGATGGAGATTTTGTGTGTAAACCATGTATGCCCCTTTGTATAAGTGGGAGACTTTAATGGCCATCACCTCACTTAATTGCCCCTCATTTCACCCCCCCTTACTCCATCAGATCATGGCCATACTTCCCCCTATTCATCTTCACCAAATGACCATATAATATATACATAAAGTACATAGCCACCTTACCTATATTAATTCTATGTTTCCCTCTCATATATTTATGTATATATATATATATACATTACATTTAATATACATATTACACCACACTCACACACACGGCTGATATATATATATATGTATAGTATATATATATATTTATATATTTTTACTTAATTTGCCATATTTAATTTATTATTAAATTATTTATTCAATTTATTACTCTTTATCAATTAACCATCATATTTCATATTAATCATAATAAATACTTAATTTCTCATATTAATAAATTAATTTTATTAAATTAATTTATTATTATTTTAAAAGCATAATATTTTACTTCCATTTTTCATATCCTCGAAATACGTGTCATATTACCCGACATTCTTGGGTCGGGGTATTACATATAATGTCTACTTTAAGTCTTGATAAGCTAAATCAAGCTTGAAGGAAATCGATTTAGACCTGCCATGGGCAAGGTCTTCAATGGAGATTTTTCGTGGGTTAGGTGTTTTTCACTGTTTTCATGACCTGTTTTCATGCCTAATCATGTCTTAGACATATATTAAACATCATACGTGCATAACAAACTTAAAACAGTTCCTATCATGCTCAAAATCTTAGAGAGAGAAAAACGTAAAAATTTGAAACTTTACCTGTTTACAGTGATTTCTCTCTTGTGCTACTTCCGACTCTTCCTCTATTCTCCTTAGTTTATCTCCTTTTGGTTTCTTTCGTAAGAGAACAAGCATGCTTTGCATGCCTTGGCTTTTTAAAGAGAAGTGACCGACCTCTTTCTCTCTCTAATTTCTCTTCTCTCTCTACACCTCATAACCCTACTCCATAGCCCTTCTTTCAGTCCCCAATTTCGGCTGCCATCCCATCTCATAAATTTCTCTTTTCCTCTTGTTGCTTTACATTTATTACTTGCTTGATATTTACATGTTATATATTATATATATATATATATATATTCACACACCAATACACATGGAGACACACACACACACCTCAACCGACACACACACACCCAATTTTAGATATTTTGTGTTCTCCTTACTTTATTTCATTTATGCATATATACATGCATGCATACTTGGTTATATATACATATACACATTACACTTTCCATGTAGTCTAATGTGTGTTTAAATTATTCAATTATAATTAAAACTAATTATTTCATATAAATAATTAATTATTTATTTATTCAATTAATTATTCTCTTTGAGTGTAAATGTTTTTACACTAATTTTCTTTAATCTCGTAATACGTGTCATATGACCCGGTATCCCGGATCGGGATATTACAGCTCGGTCCACAAATCCACATATCATAACCAATCCACTTAATCACATGCTTGGTTTTCACGTTCATCATCTTAACAATTCCATAAATCACACATAATGACAACTCATGGAATATGCATATAGTCATGGCCCACATCTATCATTCAACCAAACATTCAGAAAGGTAACAAGAAACACATAGGCATAGAATAAATCAAACAACATAGCAATTACTCCTAAACTCAATTCTATTTCTTACTTAGCAAAATATCATACTTCTCATTCAAATAAATTTCCTAACAATTCAAAGAAATACATAAGTGCACAAACAACCAATCTAGGGCTATCAAGACAATCAAATTCTAAGTGATTTCCTAATAGCACTTAAGCACAGAGAACATTCAATCATCTTACCAAATACTCCTAAGCTTAACCTTATTTCTCACATTAGTAAAATATCATACCTGATAGGGTTGGTCACAACCCTACTAAGCTGTGTCCATGTCACGCCCCGAATTTCCAACCAAACCCGGGGACGCGACTAAAGCGAAATAAAAGAAGAAAATAAATAGACGAATAAATAAATAAATAACAATTCAACTGATTTAGATACAAGCCTACATACATTCCTGTTTTAAAAAATTTCGGCAGAACCTCCTTTGTTTTCTAAGCCTTTTCGCACCTAATATTTTGCAACAATTCACATATATAAACAACAGTACATCCCATCCTCACTCGATGGCCACAATCTCATCAAATTAAAATATACATCACCTAATTATACAACCGAAGACAATTAAATAGATACACACGTACATACATTCACTTCGGTCAATATATATATATACATGTCTTTGGGCTTAAGCCCGTACATCATAATACATGCCTCACGGGCCAAATATCCTTCTAAGTTTGGGTCTCCTCCACTCTGTGAGACTTCCTCAAGTCTCAGGTGCCTAGAGTGTCATCTGAAAAATGTTGCCCACGAATGTGTAACACCCCGACTCTGTATAATTAATAATTAAATAATTAATTATTAATTTGTACCGGCTTAGGGGAATAATTAAGGAAATTAACCTTAATCTCCCGGTGGTCACACTAGACCAATAAAACAATTAAAACATGTTCGAGAATAGGGTACAATACCTGAACCTAATTACCAATTAATTAGGTGAAATAATGTCAATTTAACACTGACGGAATTCGAATTAATTAACCGCGGAAATCCCGAATGACTAATAAATGACACGGAACCTCTGACACTGTAGATAACTGAAATATGAAACTCTCGGAACAAACCGCATCGAAAAAAAGAGTTACGGAATGAAAGTTATGAGGCAAACACTGAAACCGAATTACTGCGCAGCCAAACGTGGCCTTAACCAAAAATGATGAAAAAGGGGCCAAATGGGAGGCCAAGGGAATTGAACCCTTGACCTTTGAAAGGATAAATTCTTCCCAAAAACTTACCAGTTAGGCTACCCATTACTTTGTGCATATATATGCAACTTATTTGTATATATCTCTGTATTGCCCTAACTTGCCACCCAAAGCAACCAATGAGGTTACATGCAAACCCCATATGATGGATTAAATCAGCTTCCCTCAGCCCATGTCACCCCATGACCCTACTGATTCTCTGATGTGGACACACACATAAATGGAGATATATATGTATAAGTGTATATGTATATATATATATATATCATACATAATAAGATGTGGTTTAAAAGAATCACAAAAAGGAACTTCTATGAGGACTGAGTGACTGGTGTGTGTGTGTGTGTACTCGGGTGGGGGAAGTCAAGAGAGAGAGAAAGGGCTGCCAAGTGAGGGTTGCATGAGTCTTGATCATGGTGGGTGTGTGCATGTCACCCGTTGGAAACGAGATGCACCAAAAGAAGAGAGGATTCAGGAGGCATGACTGACTGAGGCACTGACTGACTGAGGCACACCTAAGGTGCCAAAAATCTAGACTGAGCCGTGTAAGAGCAGTGGCCTGAACCAAGAGGTATCATTTTTCTCTTAAAACTGAAAATTCCCTGTTTAAGCTTTGACACTGTTTTGACAGTCTTTGGACCCAATTAAACTATGTATATATACATTACTAGAGGTCTAGGATTGTTTTAGAATAACCGAAAAGGTCGGACAGCCCTGAAAACACCCAAACCGTGAAGAATCCGCCATTAACGACCTTGAGTAGCAGGTCTGAAATGACCTCAACCGAACTGACTTTTGATGGTCTAGAACTAATCTAGACACGAAGAGGGTTTAAAATATCGCCTTCCGCGACCCAAAACCACATTGGAAGGCCATTAAAATTGAGATTATTGTTTTCGGCCATGGAACCCAACTAAAAAATTAGGCCTCTAGACCACGATTTTGGAATGGTAGTTTGATCCCCATGGACTCACGATCACTTCAGACCAAACCTTGTGTCATTTGGTGGAGAAATGAGGGTTTGATAGCCAAATTATTGTTTCGGCTTTTCCCCCATATATCAAGCTGTTGAGCTTGATTTCGAAGCATAAAATCGACGCCAAAGAGTTGGCATGACATCCAGAAGATGTTTGGGACCAAAATAGGTCGAAAGTCGTGCTTGAAATGGCACGAAAATGGAGAAAAACCGAACTGTAGATTAGGGCTACAGTACGTGGATCAGTTGGGGAAGATGGAGTCAACTCGCGATTCCAACCGAGTTAGCGAGTTGACTCGGACACGTGTTGGCTACGAGCGTGCCACTGATTTAAATAGAACGGCACCGTTTTACGCATTACTGTTTTGATTTTAAATTGAAATCTGACTGGTTGGCAACACGGTTAATAAATCCAAAAATTTGGGAATTTGGTTTGGGACATGACCTAAATACGGTTAAGGGCAAATTGGGGTTACCAGGAATATCTTGTTCCGATTTTATAAAGGGACCCTGAACCGGTTGGCTTCTTTGAATTTTGGACCGGTTCAATCCTTGGACCCTTGAACCCTGTGGGTTGAACCCCTAACTTAAGAAATTACATTTTGACCCCAAATGTCTTCTGATATTACAGTTTGACCACAACAGTTTTGGAATATTGTACAATGGCCCAGAACATTGAGAAATTATTCATTTAAGCCCCTGGAAAACTAATTAAATAATAAAATAATTATTTAATTATTTTATTAAATAGGTAAAATTACAATTTTACCCCTGGACATTAAATGTGTCAAACGGAGTCCAAATAAATTAAATAAATAGTGTATTTTCACTATTTCAAGCATTCTGGACTCAATGGTACAGTCCGATTTTGGAAATACAGTCCCGAAAAATACAGACCCGTAAGTGATAAATGACCGAACTGCCCCTGATGGTACCCAAACCCAAATAAAAATATCAGATAGCCTATTTTGACTATCTCGGGCATTCTGAACTCAACGGTGAGGTCCGTTTAATGAACTGAAGTCCCGAAAAATACAGACACATAAATGGTAAATGACCGAATTGCCCTTAATGATACCCAGGGCCGATTAAACATAACAGACAGTCCGATTTCACTATGTTGGACGCTCTGGACCCAATGGTGAAGTCCATTTTATGAACTGACGTGCCGAAAAATACGACACATGAAATTACCAAATTACCCCTGATACCGTACGAGACCTAAACAAATTCCGATTGGGACGAAACTGATACCGGTAGGAGCCCAGACACGGGTGAGACTGTATACTTGGTTAGATGACGAATCGGGGTCAGAATTACACAAAACGTAAAATGACCAAAATACCCCTGAGCACTGTAAGTGCAAAGTAGAGGTCGAATAAAGGTCAAACTGATCTGATAAATTATCATAGGGATAATTATGAACACTGAAGGGCTAAATAAGACTCTGAGACAGTCAACACGTAAAACGAGAAATGACCGATGTGTCCCGACGATCTAAAGCAAATACCAAATGAAGTCCAAGGGACTTACAAATTTATACATGAGATATATGGGACGTTCTGAGGACCATGATAGGGTCCCGGGCAAAAATGATAAAATTACCATTTTGCCCCTAAGACTAAACAAGTACCCAACTGATACCGATTAAAGTCTAAAAGACTTAAAACTTCATATATACGATATATGGGATATTCTGAGGACCATGACAGGGTCCGGGATAAGAATGGCAAAATTACCATTTTGCCCCTATGGTTAAAATGAGAACCTAACTGATACCGATCGGAGTCCAAAGGACGTAGAACTTTGTACTTAAGATATAAAGACTATTCTGAAGACCACGACGGGGTCCGGGACAAAAATAGTAAAATTACCATTTTGCCCCTAAGGTTGAATGAGTGCCTGATTGATAACAATTGAAGTCTAAATGACTTAGGATATAATCCTAATAACTGCTAAGCCTAATTAAAGAATGAAATAGCCTCGGGTGAGACCCAATGGAAGGGCGATAGGCTACTAGGCTATCTTAGGTAATCCGATAGATACCTAAGATGACGAATGAGACCTGAATGGATGAGTTCTGATCTGTCTGTGATTGATGATTATTATTCAGGATATACATGGAGACGCTTGACGTACCTGGAGGTTATCGGATTATTTATGCAAGGAAATAAGCGTAAAGTTTGTGAGTAACTTCTGACACTATTTTGATACTGTCCCTTGATTTACTGATCTGTTTTGAATGCAATTATTTAAGTGCAATTATTTAAATGCATGCTTTCCGTACTATATCACTTATGACATGGTTTTAGTCTTTTTAAATAATTGACTATATTCCTGATCCCTGTGCTAGCATTCCGTACTGTTTTGCCCGTTTTGAACTGTTGAGATAAAATGGATATATTGAACCATTATTTCCGAAACGATTAAATAAACCATGTGATATAGGCAAAGAACAACATTTTGTTGTATCGTACCGCTTTGTATAGTATACTGTCTGAATGCTATATTGTTTAAATGTATGTACTTAATGTACGCCCTTTGTATCACATTCCACGTGATGTGCTTGTATCCTTCGAATTAGGAATTCCGTTCAGTTCGGTTATGTGCTGTCCGTTAATGATATGTCTGCCTCGATTGATATGTTCCGTCCGGTTCTGACATGTTCCGTCCGTTGATGATCTGTCTGTCTTGATTGATATATGGTCCAGTTCCGTCATGATCTATCCGTTAATGATATGTATTTGTTTTGACTGATGTATTGTTCCGTTCGATTCTGTTATGTTCCGTCTGTTGATGATCTGTCTGTCTTGATTAATATATGGTCCAGTTCCGTTATGATCTGTCCGTTGATGATATGTCTTTGCTTTGACTAATGTTTTGTTCCGTTCGATTCTGCTATATTCCGTTCATTGATAATGTGTCTGCCTTGATTGATATATGGTCCAGTTCCGTTATATTCCGTCCGTTGATGATATGTCTTTGCTTTGACTAATGTTTTGTTCCGTTCGATTCCGTTATGTTCTGTTCATTGATAATGTGTCTGCCTTGATTGATATATGGTCCAGTTCCGTTGTGTACTGTCCGTTGATGATACGTCTGTCTTGATTGAAACATTGTTCAGTCCAGTTATGATTAGTTCCGACAGTGATGTGTCCTTGACTTGATTGTTATATTGTTTCTACCCAGTTCCGTTATGTTGTGTCCTGTTCATGATTGCCTGTGTCTTGATTAGTGTATTGTTTCCGTTCAGTTCCGTTATAATTTTATCCGTTCGCGATATGCCTTTGCTTGACTGATGTATTGTTTCCGTTCGATTCCGTTATATCCCGTCCGTTGATGATATGTCTGGCCTGATTGATAGATGGTCTAGTTCCGTTATGTTTCCTTCCTGTTATTAATATGCCCCTGTCTTGACTGACTTATTGTTCCCACTCAGTCCCGATTGTGATTCGTTCCGTTAATGAAGAGTCTGTGTCTTGACCGATATATTAGCAATAGTTATTGTTTTGACCGATTGGTTATGTCATGTTCCGATCCGTTTGTATTGTTTGCTCGATTCTGTTTTATTGTACTAGACTGCTTATGAAATGGACTTATAAAAATAGTTATTTTTTAAATGACTAAATTATCCATGTGCCATGGAAGCACAAAACTGGTTTTGAAACCCATGATAGGGAATCTGTGTTACTCACTGGGCTTATTTAAGCTCACCCCATTATTCTGACATTTTTCAAGAATTACCTCCATTGAATTAGAAGGTACTATGACATGACGTGAATAGGCCAAGTGGCATCGCAAGTAAGGATCTGACGGCACTGAATTGTAGAGACTGGTTTATTGTGGATTGAACTTGGTTATTCCGGTGAGTGGTATGTTATGACTGACTTGACAGATATATACTAGTTAGACATGGCTCATGGAACTAATGGTACTCTAGAGATATTAGATCTGCTCTGTTGTTATATGCTTGATTTTAGATATGCTCTGAGATTAGAATTTTTTGACTGACTGGATTTAGTCTTGCTCTGTGATACATATTCTTATGATGTATAAGTGAGTTGCATTCCCGTGACACAAAGAAAAAAAAAAGTTTTAAATTCCGCTGCATCTGACCCTACAGTTGGAGTGCAATTTGTCGGAAAGTTCAGAATTTGCCTTTGGTTGGTCGCGTCGCGACAGACTGGCAGTCACGTCCTCGACATCCGCGTAGGGTGGGGTTTCGGGATGTGACAGAATGGGTCAGCTCAACTGCTGGTATGATACAATGCTAATGCAAGGAACAAAATGTAAGGCGTGGCATGTGCAAGTGTACATTTATCTCTATATGCCTTCTAAATCATCTATGCATGGCAATAATAACAATCTACATGCCTTCCACATCATCTATGCAGTATAACGACAATAATCCGCATGCTTTCCAAATCATGCATACCACATAATGGTAATGAATCCATATGCCATCCAATTGTCCATGCAATGTAATGACAATGCACATGAACCACCCACACAACTCTATGCCACATGACAATGCATATGAAACACTCACACAACTCTATGCCATATGACAATGCATATGAAGCACTCACACAACTCTATGCCACATGACAATGCATATGAAACACTCACACAACTCTATGCCACATCCATGTCCACTCTATGCATGTCATGTCAACACCATGCATGTCATGTCTCAGTTTACGGATCGCTCCCGATGGGTACCCGAGTAACCAACACCTGTTCACGGATCGCTCCCGTTGGGTCGCAGGCACCAATGCAATGGCCAATTTTGGGTTTTTCACCACATGATCTATACCCTCATAATGCACAGCACCTCGTGCTCAACCCACACTATGTCATCAATGAATTACACTATGCCAAATGCCATGGTTCCACCATGCAATGCCACATTCTCAACAGAACATTTCTTGCCAACCCGTGCAGTATGCTTTCAATAATGCAGCATATTTAAAGCAACAATATCATCCAAATCTCAAAACTTCTTCCACAAGCCTGTATGCCATGAGCAGTCAAATTAAACACATGCTCGATTCACACATTCACAATCTCATTAAGTCACAAAGAACACATAACTCCATAATGCACCAATATATCAAACTATCGCACCTTCCAAAACGCATGATATATCGACACGAAAATAAGCCAAAACATAATAATTCAAACTCAGAGGTAAGATCCATCTTCACTATAGCGACAAATCATCAATTAATTCAAAGCACATATCAGAGTGCATAAGTTATCAATTCTAGATTCTTCAAGCAAGTATATCCTACGTGATTTCCTAATCATCAAATCAACACATGTACAAATCAATCAACATGCAAATCATTCCTAAACTTACTCCTATTCCTTACTTAGCAAAATATCATACCTGATAGGGTTGGTCACAACCCTAGTAAACTGTGTCCACTATGCAGTCCAACTAATCAGTGAACAACTCAGTCCTCCTACTATGTCGGTTAGGAAGTTAAGTCGCCTTCTCCTTCCCCTTCAGAGTTCCTAAAATCAGTTTTTCTTAAACTGAGAAGGCTGTACTTTCTGGATGTCTAAACTGTTTGGTGAGTCTATAGTACTCATTGAGATGAACACTTTCTCAGAAGGAAGTTCGGCCAAATTCCCGCTTGAAATGTGTGTTCCAGCAGCTTGAAAATGTGAAATTTTAGGGCTTTTCTCTCCCTCTCTCTATACGGACGAGCTACCTGAAATCTCTGAATGTATTTGTGATAAGGATAGACTAGATGAGCTGTATGTATAGTGGGGAATCAAAGGGGCAAGGGCAAATGACCATTTTGCCCTTAATGAGGCCGTAACCCCGTTACTCTACAGCTCATTCCTAAACGCTTCAAATTGAAATTCTGTTTTACCCAATGTTCATAAAATTATTTTAAATGAAAATTATTAGAAGGAAACATTTTCATTTGAGGTCGGCTTAGACCCGTTCCACCCGGGTCACCCGAATACCCTTTTTGTCCAATTCCGGAAACCATTTCTGTTTCGGTTAATTTTTGTACAGCGGATACTTCACATTATTCTAAGCACTTTACTCTTCTATGACACACTCTAAATATGTCTCTAAATAGGTCGTTCGGTGAAAACAGTGTAAAAAGGTACTTTACCGATAAAACCGACAAACGTGATAAACGTATTACAAATTTTTCAGGTCTTTACAGCCTTTATTTGAAAAAAAAAGTAAAGAATAACTTAAAATGGAAGAGAAAAAGAAAAGAATGTGTTAGTCTTTCATTTGTTTGAATGTTTAGGAGAGAAATGAGAAGAAAATAAGTATTTCTTATTTGAATAGTTCATCGCAGAGAAATGAAAAGAAAATGTATAAATTATTGAATAATTAAATCCATTTTATTATAGAAGTCCTCATTTTTAATACAAATATTTAATGGTATATTCGGTATTTAAAAAAATTCATTAAAAATGTTTCTTTTCTTTTCAAATCTTTTCTTCTCTCCCACTTAAATATCCAAACAAGATATTTATTTATCAATTCATCTCAATATTTTCTTTTTTCTCCAAATCTCTCCATCCAAACAAACTGTAATTCAAGTATTTATTACATTTTTTATTGCCATTTTTGTATTATATATAAAGTAGGTTCGCGACTAATA
This sequence comes from Nyssa sinensis, assembly GCA_008638375.1. Lineage (NCBI taxonomy): Eukaryota > Viridiplantae > Streptophyta > Magnoliopsida > Cornales > Nyssaceae > Nyssa > Nyssa sinensis. The sequence continues at coordinate 7,935,495 of CM018049.1, forward strand.
GTTAGAAAAGTAGAATTTGTATTTTAATTCTAATTGAATTATTCATTTACAAAAATTATAAATAAATGCAAAAAAAAGAAAACATTTACATTATCAAATAAGATCTATGGTATAAGCTATAATTGATTAAATTTAAAATTTTATTTTTGTTGGACTTAAATATTTATGAGACTTTCTATCTTAAACTCTTAATTAAATTATAGAATTATACAAAATTTATGATATTTTTTTCACGTGGTGTTTAAAATGATTGCTTTGGTTGCTTAAGGTACAATTGGCCCAAACAATTCAATATATATAAATTAACAATATTCTAAGTAAGTGAACTTGCCGTTTGGCTGAGAAAGAAAAAATGAAAAGAATTAAAAATTTGATATTTTTATAATTAAACGGTACAACATTTTCAAAAAGAGTTTTCCTTTGTGCTCTGTTTGATTGCTCAGAAAACACAGGAAAATAGAAATTAAAAGTAAAAGAGGTTAAATTCTGCACCTTTCATCACATAGGAATTGAGAAAGAAAACCTGATCTTAATACAGCTTTTTGGCTGATTTGAGTTGAGCTTCGAGTTTGGTAAAATAACTGGCATAGGGTAGAAAAAGGTCATAACTTTCTTCAGTTTTGTTCTCTCTTTACCACGGATTTGTCCACATCCAAACGGAGGGATGTTGCAGTACCATTTCTCACCAACCAAACAAGGAATACTTAACGAGTCGAATGAGCAAAGGCAGGCGACTGAATAGTTGTTTTATGTTTTAATTGAATATAATTATTTTTTCTTTTTTATGTTTTATTTTTTTCAAGATTTTCAAAAATTATTTTTTTAAAAAGTCATTTAGACTTTTTTTTCAAATATATATAAATAAGGTATCTAAAATTAAATTTTTTTCACAAATCCTTTATTACTAAGAATCATTCAAATTAATAATTATATATATATGTATGTATAACAATCTATGTATTGATCTAAAAAAATTACACTAAAAAACTTTAAACATATCCAAAAATAATTGAATAATGAAAAAAGAAAATCAGATTTTTTAACTTAATTGTTTAGCATCTTCGTCTCTTTATATTGCAGTATTACAAATTTTTTATTTATTTATGATGTAATAGTATATTTTTATTGTAAAGGGAGATGAGATCACTCAATTATCATCACCTCTTTGATATAAGCTATATTTTACCTAAGCAGGATATAAATAATTCACAGATTATAAATATCAAATCTAATTAAAAATACCAAATATGAGATAGGATAATATTTATTTTTTCTAACTATCTTATTTTAACGTCCAACCTGACTTTAATCCAATGTTATGACGGGACTAAATTGCGTTTGATTGAAGGTAAACTAATGGTTAATTAATTTGAAGAAAATATTTCCTACTGCTTTCATAAAGAAAAAAGTGAGAGAGCCCACCAGAAAAAGTGTTTTATTCTTTTACCCTTCAACCGCAAATTCGAAGAAAAAGTAACAATTATTATATGATTTATACTCAATTATTTTATGATTAAAATATTTTTTTCAAGTTAATCTAACAAATAAGGTGAAAAGCACCCAAATAACAAGAAAAAATTATAAAATTTTTAAATTCAAAAATACTCTCAATATGTAAATCTAATTTAAATACAATTCAAATCCTCATTTGCACTGGATGGAAGAGAAGCAGAAGAAGAGTGAGAAGTGAGAAGTGAGAAGAAACATGCAGTGGAGAAGAGAACTAGTAGAAGGGAAGCACAACCAAGAAGAGAGAGAAAGTTGTGTGAAACCATCAACCGGGGTAAGAATTTAATTTTCTTCTGCCTTAAATCGTTATTTTCATCAACAATATGATATTAATGACGAAAATGAAGGACAAATACCTTAGAAAACAATGGTCCAAGAAGGACCATCCATGGCCAAACCTCTCAAACTAGGTCACGTTGAAACGTGAAACCTAACTCGATTTGAACCCGAGGCCGTGTAGAGGATGAACAAATAAAAAGATAGGAAGAAAAAGGAAGAATTTGGGTAAGAAACAGCTCCAAAACACCGAGTTACAAGTTTGGTGGGAGAAAAACGATAATCGCGATTCCTTGAGATTAGATAAGTTTTTGATATACCATAAACAGACACACCAATCAGTTTGAGACACGTGTGCCTACCAGATTAGCAAATCTCGATCCTACAGAGCTCATATATGTCGGTCATACAGAACAGCTATAAGCTTTTGGGGTATTCTCATATATATCTATCATACAGAGCAGCCATAAGCCTTCGGAGCATTCTTATTTATATATCATTCAGAACCGATGAACTCGGTCATACAGTACAGATGAAGCATTCAGGATATTCTCATGTACATCGTCCAGACCTCCTGTTCTGGACAGTATTTATTCGACACTGCATATATGGTTTCCTTAACAGCCGTTAAGCGGGGAATAAGGAAATAGCCTTCAACACGGAAACTACTATCTATGGTTATCTCCATCTACGATTCAATGCTCCACAAGGTAACTGCAAATCTCTGATGATCAAATCCCGATATTCGTGGCGGCAAAACCTAATCAGAATTAGGAGAACCACGGCTTATATATTAAACCCTAGAGGTACGCTTGGGATTCTTATGCTCATTCTTTGACTTTCAATACAGTCTTTCAATTCCCTTACTTACTTAAGCATCGGAGCGGCTACCGCCGGAGCCAATCCGGTGGTCCTCTGATCATCTTTCTGAGTGTTCTACAGGTCACGGAGCCCTCACGTGTTGCGAGTCAAAAAGTGCAGCATCAGTTTTGATGATTAAAAGGTGTTTAAGATGAGGCAAATTAACATGTAGGATTATTTAGAATTAAAACCCAAAAGAAGTAAGTAAGAGAAATGGAAAACAGTGGTTCCGTCGGAAAGTCGGACTTCGCCGGAGCCGACTGTAAATGGGGTATTTGACTGTGAAATATTTAGCTAAATTGGGAAATGACATCGGGGACCGAATCTGGGATGAAAATCCGCACGAAATAGACTGAAAACTTGGCCGAAAAACTATCATCGACGATCGCCGTCGCCAGACAAGGCGATCGACGCCGTTCAGTTGACCGGTTGACCAGTGGTTAATCGATCGGGTTAGTCAACTGGTTAATGGGTCGGGTTGGAACCGACTCAGCAACAATACTAAGTCGTTCGGGTAAATTTTTTAGTTTTTTTCTAAAACTGGAGTGCAGCTGTTTGGTTACACGACTAACTAGTCGATCTGATAAACTCGATGAGAACAGATAGCTTAACCATTTTATTGCCCTTTATCCGCCGTTTGCTTAACGAATATCTTGAAAACTAATTGGTGCCAGTAGGGCCAATGAATCGAACTTAAGATCTTAACTAAGAAAACCAAGCTGCGAACATCTGAGTTACAGCCCATTGATTTTAACTTTTAGACCGAATACACACACACACACAATATATATCTCTTAGATTTAATAATTAATTAATTAATTAAATGGTGGGCCTAATTAACATGTGAAGAGGGCATACCTAACATTTTTTTATGTTTCAGATTTAATGATAGAGTTTATTTTGACCATTAAGATGTTGGAAATTTTAATATATTAAAAATATAGTTATAATAAGGCACTTAGTATTGAATAAAATTATCATTTTATTTCTAGGCCTAAAAATGGTAAAATAAAGGCGCATTAAATTACTAGAAGTGATATTTTTAGGTATTGCGAATTCAATGGGCGGAGCACATTTAGATAAATTAAATTCGGAACCATATAAACGAATGACTTAGACTAATTCCAAATTAGTCCTAAAAACAAAATTAAGTTACCAAATGACCTTCAATGATCGTGAGGGTACCTACCCTATTATTTTTCGACGTTATGGACTCCATGGTGGAGTCGGTTTCGTCAAATAAGGTGTAAAAAATATAGATATAAAAAATTGGTGATTTTTAGACTGCCTTAATGATGCAATAGGCTATCAGTTGAATACAGAAGTGATTAAGAGTCCTATACCAATAGTTTCGGACCCACGGGACTCAGAAATAAAGTCTGAATAAATAAATCATGTATTGGAAAATATGGGACATAAAAGTATAAATTACCATTAAGCCCCTAAAGGGCCAAATAAGTTATGAAGAATTGGGAACCCTAAAGTGAAAATCTAAGGGTCTCTTAATCAATTAGACTAAATTTAAAAGAACTTAAAACACTAAATAGAGGTGCTCTGAATTAGAAGGAATACTAATTTAATATACAATGTATTTTTTAACCATGGTTATGGAATCACCAAAAGATGAAAAATGGGACAATGGCCATGGGATAGCTATCATGGGAAAAATATGGAAATGTAATGCTAAAGACCCAATGTAAGTAAACCCGCACTCTAATATGTGGATTTCTATTATGCCAATATGATTTACGTGTATAGTAGCCAACCTTTGTTTCTTCAAAGGCGCACCAATAATTTCCTTAAGTCCACAACCCATAGATTATTGTTATTCCTTATTGTGAAATTTTTTAATTGTTGAGATTCCATTAATGTGGATAACTATGAATCCTTTGACTCCTTGGCTTTATCAAATTCATGTGATCATTGTGATCCCTCTTGTTGTGGAAAATTACAATCATGTGTAAATGTATATATCTTGTGGAATCCATGTTTGATGATAACATTATTTGTGTGCATTCGGAGTTGTGTCTGTCACAATGTCCATCCTGACTCTATAGATACTGGTGACCTTCAGGTCAGTGTCTAGGAATGATACATGCACGTGTGTTTGGGAATGATACCTAACATGTAGTCCTAATATAGACATGATTATATGATGATAAGAGCTCTTGGTGTTATTTATGAAAACTAAAAAAATGGAGTGGTGTACTTGAATAAGTGTTGTGTGGGGGTAGTCGAGCCCCATTTGAGTATTCATGTAAAAACTCGTGTGAGTCATATAAAATATAAGAGTGCAATAGAATACTTAAATCTTATTAATGAAAAAAATACAATCAATCATTGGAAATTTAATTTCTTGTTAATTTTTAAATTATTTCAATAAATAAAATTAAATATAAATGATCCCCTTATAAAATTGTCATACTAGTATCTAAAGAAGGATGAGGATCAACAACATAATGAGTGATATACTATAAAATGACAAGTATATTCAAAAGCATGACACGTGTTTGTACAGAGCTCTTTAGGGTACAGATAAAGAAAGAACATTTTATCCAGATCAACCAGGCACGAAGGGTTCAGATGTCTATAGTACAGAACATAGCATCGCCTTCCATATCCTACCGACCTCGGAATAAGGAAACATAGTTGAATATGGCAACTACTATATTTGGATATCTTCAAATCCTTACTTTTATGACTCATAATCCTACTTAATTTAGGAGATCTATAACCTATAAATAAGACCATAAGGTACACTTTTAATTTATGTTCAATTCTTCTTTTAAATTACAGTCTCTTTCTATTTACTGACTTTATCATCAGAGCGGCTACCACCCAAGCCTTCCTGATGACTCTCTGATCTCAAGTTCTTAACAGGTAGCTAAGAACGAGGGGCACTTCTGATAAAAAAGGAGCAACATCAGTTTGGTACCGTCTGTGAGAACGACAATCATTCTTACCATCCTTCTCTTCAAAAGAATAAATCTATTATATTTTTCTTCCAAAAGACAATGGCTCCCAACCTTTGTCCTAGAAAAAATTCCCAAAACCCTTAAAATCAGTCTCCTACTGGAAGAGGAAGGGGACAAACACCCAATCATTTTGATCAGATGCAGGAACAACTCATTATCATGTCACAAGCTCTGGCTTCACTAGCTCAGAACCAATGGAATAACCCTCTTCCTCCTCCTATTAACGCTGTTCACAAAGGAACTTAGCCTCCTACCACCACCACGGGCAGAGGATCTCCTAACGAGGGGTTGCCTGACTTGCAACAACCAATACACCTCTATGGTACTACTCATATGGGAGTTGATCCCCAAACATCAACAACTATAGGGAGAAGAATGCCAATGTTTCATCCAACTGTCCACTATTAATGCAAAATGAGGATTCTAACTCCAATGGCTTTTGGAGCCAATCCCAAGCCGCAGGAATTCCAACCTCCCGAGATTCCAGTTCCTTCAATCTTGGGAGAGCAACATCCTCTTACTAACATCAGACAAATTCCTTCCCTCAGTCGAGGATTTAGAGGCGTAAGACAAGATCACCAATGGGTATCGATTGCACAACAAGTCCTACCCAAAGCCCTTTAGAGGGTATAGGAGATAACAGACTCTTAGGATTAGACAATCTCAACCAGAGGGTTCCATGCCCCTCCAGAGCAAGACGAACTAAGTAAATTGCTCAGAAGGTTCTCCACGTCATTTACCTATGCCATAATGACAAAAGAACGGCCAAAGAAGTTTGTTGTCCCAACGTTCACCCTCTACGATGGGTTTGAGGACCCTAGGGACCACCTATATCACTACTAACACATAATGGCTCTGCATAGAGCTATCGACGCCTTCATGTGTCGAACATTCATGACGAGCCTCAAGAGTACCGCCCTTAAAAGGTTCCACAACCTTTCCCCAAAAATTGATTAGCAATTTTTATGAGCTCAGTAGGCTATTTCTTAACTAATTCTTAACAAGCAAGAAGTTAAGAAAATGACCAAAATTCTTGCTAACTATAAAACAAGTAAAGGGAGAATCACTTCAGGAGTACATAGCTCGTTTTAACACCGAGCTCATAGAGATAACTGATTGCAATCCAAGCTTTCTAGTGGTCGGCTTCACTTCAGGCCTTGGGCCTAGACGTTTTCAAGATTCTTTGATCAAGAATCCTCCCATCGATATGATAGTACTCATGAGCGCAGAAGTATATTAATCTTGAAGATACAAAAACCTCTTTCTAAAAAATAAAAGACCAAGCTCAAAAGGATAAGCAAGTTCAGAAGAAGGATAATATAGCCAGACGTTCGACATCTTAAGGAAACACAAAATGAAACTTAACCCTTAAAAATGTACATTCGGGATCACAGAAGAAAATTTTTTGAGTTTTCTAGTTTCCCAAATAGGAATTGAGACAGATCCCTCACAGATCAAAACTCTAATTGAACTAGAATCACCTAAAACTAAAAAAGATATCCAAAGGCTGAATAAAATGATAACAGCACTGAATAGGTTTATTTCTAAATATACGGATCAGTACCTCCCGTTCTTTAAAGCCTTGAGAGGGAGTAAGGCCCTAGAATGGACCTATGAATACGAAGTAACCTTCCAACAACTCAAGTGATACTTAGCCTCCCCCGAACTCCTTTTAAAATTAGTGCTAGGGGAAAAAAACTACTCCTGTACTTAGCTGTATCAGAAAGTGCCATCAACTCTATGTTAGTCAGGGAAGATAAGGGAACTCAGATGCCTATCTTTTACGTCAGCAAGGCTGTAGAGACCTGAAAAAAAAAAAAAAGAAATAAAATATATATTATAGTATATATGAATAAATGTATAAGTTTTGCCGACATAGAAAAGGGGGAAAGTTGAAAATAATATATTATATAAGATGTACAAATATAATATCTTAGCATAGTTAATATAAAGAAAACAAGCAGAAATATATAGTGGAGCAGCATGGTGCAACGTGTGGTGTGTGTTTAAAGTGGAAAAAGAAAAAGAAAAAAGAAAAGATCTTGGAAAGTAGCAAAGAAAAGAGAAAAAAAAATAAACAATAGAAAAAGAAAAGGAAAAGAGTGTCGGCAGGAAGTTAAGAGTGTGTGATATATATATATATATTATATAATGTATACAGAATATCCTAGTTGAAACAAAACAAACAAGAAGAAAAAAAGAAAAAAATTCAAGTGGTGTGTACTGTTGTGCATATAGCAGGTGAGTGTGACTGAGAGGGGTGATGGGAAGGGTCAGTTGTTGCGTGTGTGAGTGAGTGTGTTTGGTGTGTGTGTGTGGTATAATATACATAGAAACATAAAATATCTAAAACACTTAATGAAAAACAGAAAGAAGGAAAAGAAAGGTCAAAGAAAGAGGGGCGGTGCAACAGGAAAAAATATATATATTTATATGTGTGTGTGTTTGTGGCGGTGCAGCAGTTGGAATTTTCAGGATGAAAATAAGCGGCCGACAAAGAGAGAAAAAAGGTTTGGAGTAGCAGGAAAATATAATATAAATATATGTATGTGTGGGTAGCGTTACGACAGGAAGAAAATGAAGAAAAGAGAGAAAAATTGAGAAAGGAGAGAAAGAAATCAGCGCAGCAAACATATCAGTATATATCTATAAATATATGTATACGTGTTGTGGCGGTGCAGTAGGTGTATGCAAAGGAAAGGCGTAAGGCAACAGCCAAAGCTGCTGGAAGGTTGGAAAAATTTGAGAGAGTTGGTGCAGTAGAAGCTGTTGAAGGAGAGAGTAAAAAGAGAGGAAAAGAGAGCAGCAGGGAGAAGCAATTGCAGGAACCATGGGCAGAGGACGTGGTGCCCCAAGTTTGAGAGCAGCGGCTGCAGCTCTACAGTAGAGAGTAAGGCTGACGTTGAGCAGCATCAACGTATGGTTGTTCAATTTTATAAGTAGAATTGGCTTCGACAAGTGCTGCGCATAAAGTGTTGCGCAGCAGAAGCGGTGAAGAATCCTTGGGAGCTATGGGTTTTGGAGTCTACCTGCAACAATTGGAGCTGCTATTTTAAGATCTGATGTGCAGTTGTGGACTAACTTTAATGGATAGATAGAAGCAGCCCTAGTTTTGGGTGAAAAAGGAAGCTTTCAAGTGAGGGAAATTAGAAAGGAAAATAGGAGTCCAGCTAGATGAAGGAGCACATTTAGGTGTGCAGTCGCAGCTTGAGGAACAGGCAAGACCAAGGTCGCTATTTTGTACAAAGGGATTTCTATGACAAGTCATTAGGGAACCAGTTTGTGTTGTAGGAAAATCTGAATATGTGAAGCTAGTGTGCTCCACAATTGGGAAGCTGTCGGTGCCATAAGAGATATCGGCACAGGAAACTATATCTACAAAGGTTTAGGCATGTGAGGCTTTCTTGATCAAAGTGTTTTGAGAAGATACACGGTTGAAATTCTTGTTTCAGAATAGGTGAGTTGAACTTAAATTATCATTTTATTTGTTTTTAGAGTATAATAACCAATTCTAGTTTTGTAGTTAACCATTTTTTGACAATTCTGATTTAGCCCAATAGTTATTGAAATTGAGATCTAACCCTAAATTTATAATGATTTCAAAAATACCCAGAATTTATGGTTAATTATATTTTGACCCCAAGTAATAAAATAATATTTAATTTAAAGTAGTCAAACGGACTCCGATTAAAATAAAAGAATAGTGAATGTTTATTATTTTGAGCATTCCTAACTCAACCGTGGAGTCCGATTTGCGAAAAGTGGTCTCGAGAAGTAAGAACCCGTAAGAGTGTAAAATGATTATTTTGCCCTTTTTAGTACCGAAGTCCGAATTGAATTCTGCGAAAGCCCAAACTGACTTTGTTCGACGTTTCAGATTTAATAGTAGATTCTATTTAAGTAAAAGAGATACCAATAGTGAAGAGACATAAAATTTGATGAATAGCATAAACTATTTATATAGTAGACTGAGGTGTATTTCTTGAAACATAGGAACGAAAGAGGAAAGCAGAAGGCGGTTTAACCTTCTAGAGAGATACAGTAAAGATGGATTGCATTCTCACTGGTTAGTTCGGCTACACAGCGAACACAACTCCCTAGGGTTGAGACAAACCTTTTCAGGTATGATATTTTGCTAAGTAAAGAATATGATTAAGTTTAGGAGTGATTTCCATGTTGATTGAATGATTCATATGTTTATTTGATGTTAGAAAATCACATAGGAAACGGTTGCTTTGAAAAACCTAGAGTTGATTGTTTATGTACTTGTGTGTTCTTTATTATTCTTTGGAAATTATGATTTATTCCATGTGTTGGTGCCGTATGTGATTTATGTTCTTCGAGAATTGTTAAGATTATGAATATGTAACTTAAGCATGTGTTTAAATTAATTGTGTATAGCATACATACATGTGGAAGAAGTTTTGTGATTCAAATGTTATTGTTGCTTTAAGTATAATGCATTATGTAAAGGATTCTCCATGTGTTCATAAAATGCTTCATTGAGATTGTATTATTGCATGATGAAATCAAAGGATGTTGGCATCGTGTAATTCATTGAAACATAGTGTGGGTTGAGCACTTGGTGCTGTGCATGATGAGGGTGTAGATCCTGTGGTGAAAAACCCAAAATCAGCCATTAGTACTCATGCCAATGGCGACGTACCGTAAAATGAGACATACGATTGGTACTTATGCCAGCGGGGAAGGACCGTAAAGTGAGACATGGGTGTGGCATAGAGTTTTCATGGGTGTGTCACGCATATTGTTAATGCATTGTATTGATGAATTGGAAGGCATGTAGACTATAAATGTACACTTGCACATGCCACACCTTAATTTTATTCTTTGCATTAGCATTGTGTCATACCAGCAGTTGAGCTGACCCATTCGTGGGATATCATATTACAGATGACGCTCCTAGCACATGAGACTTAATGAAATCTTGAAGAAAGGAGGGGAAATGAACTTGGAAGTATATTTGGCTCTTGGGGCATATTTCGTGATGTAAGGGCTTAAGCCCAAAAATGACATGTAAGATATATGTATTGAATGTGTCTCACAAGTATATATGTTGAAGAAAATGAATGTATATCTAATTGAATCCATTAAATTACCTTTTATTTTCTTTTCTTAAATTCATTTCACTTACTCCCCGGGTTTGTGGAAATTCGGGGCATGACAAAGGCACTACTAGACACCAAGACGAGGTACTTCGAAATTGAAAAACTAGCCTTGGTGATATTCGCTCGGAAGCTCAGACCATATCATAATCCCTACATCTTATCCTTTAAAATCAATTCTACATAAACCTGAAGTTTCGGAACAACTAGTCAAATGATCAATAGAACTAGAAGAATTTGACATATCCTATGTATAGTGGACTGCTATCAAAGGCTAAGTATTAGTAGACTTTGTAGCAGAGTTCACTGGAACAATGCATTCGAAAGCTCAAACCACTACAAACACTTCGATATGGCTACTTTACACCAATTGTTCGTCTACCGACAGAGGCTTTGGAATGGGTATAATACTTCAGTCTCCTAATAGGATCGTAATCGAAAAAGCTGCCAGCTTGGGATTTAGAGCCTCTAACAATGAAGTTAAGTATGAAGCACTTATCATTAGGATGAAATTGGCTCTAGAGTGCGAAGCTCTAGATCTTGACGCATTCTTTGACTCTCAACTTGTGGTGAGTCAAGTTTTGAGAGAATTTTCCACCAATGATAACAAAATGACCAAATATTCAAAGTTAGTGGAATCACTAAAGTAGTCTTTCCGCAAATTCACTATTCAGAAGATTTGAAAGAAACCAAAACTCCAGGGTCGATGTTTTAGCAAATATGGCCTCCCATTTCAAGCTAGAAAGGGACTTAATGGTAAAAATCTCCTACCAGTCAAAACCTAGTACTAACGTGATACAATCTCTTCAAATTTTAGAACAATCTCAAAATTGGATGAATGATTCCCATCATCCAGTATCTGAAGGAAAAGTTGCTTCTAGAGGACAAGAATCATGCCAGGAGAATTCAAATTAGGCCGGCTTGGTATTTAATTCTTAAAGAAAAGCTTTACCAAAGGTCCTACACATAGCCCCTCCTATGGTGCTTAACTCCAAAACAGGCCCGTTACGTCCTAGCCGAGATACATGAGGGGATCTGTGGCAACCATAATGGCGGCAGGACCATAGCCCATTGAGCACTAACTCAAGGCTAATACTGGCCTTGTATACTAAAACATGCTAAGGAATATGTTCAGAAGTGTGACAAATGTCAACGTTTCACCTCATTCTAACATCAAACTCATTATGAACTTGTCCCTATCGCGAGTCCCAGGCCTTTCGCCCAATGGGGAATTGACATTGTAAGGTCATTTCCAAAAGCCCCTCAGAATAGGAGATTCTTGCTAGTCACCATTGACTATTTTTCTAAATAGGTAGAGGTTGAACCACTGACCCATATAACAGAGGTAGTAGTAAAGAATTTCACTTTAAAAAATGTAGTATGAATGTTTAGTATACCCTGCATCATTATTTCAGACAATAAGATGCAGTTTGCTGGAAAGGTATTCGGGAACTTCTATAAAGACCCACACATCAGTTACCATTTCCCCTCTCCAAGGTATCCTCAAGCTAATGCGTAAGTTGAAGTTACCAATCGCATTATTCTCGAAGCAATTAAGAGAAGGTTAGAGGAAACAAATGGAAGATGGGTCGAAGAACTCTCCGGAGTACTCTGAGCCTACCAAACTACTAAAAGAACCCCAACTATGGAAATACCATTTTCATTTGTCTATGGCCGAGGCAATAATTCTTGTCGAAATTGGCATGCCAACCCTTAAGACAGATTGCTTTGACTAAGGGGCCAATAACCAACAACTTGCGGAGAATTTAGACTTACTAGAAAAAAGATGTGAGCAAGCTCGGATTAAGATTGACGCCTACCAACAGAGAATGGCTAAATGTTTCAACCAGGGGTTAAAGCCCATCAATTTTTAGCTTGGTGATCTCCTCCTAAGAAGGGTGTTTCCTGTAATATCTCAGCCCAATTAGGCAAAGTAATTTACATTAATGCTATTTATATGAAATTAATTATATATTAATTAATTAGAAATCTTAAATTGAAATTAGTAGCCTGTAAATATTAAAAATTAGTATACGAAGAGAAATTTGGCGAATTAGTGCGATACGCGAATAAAATAAATTTAATCAACATTTTTAATAAATACGATGTATTTTTGGTATAAATAAAATACGATGTAATGTGTCAAAAATAAAATGAATGACATAAAAAGGAAGCACACAAAAATTAAAAGCACGATGAGAATACCAAGAGGTTTTTAAAGCAATTGAAACACAACTTAAAAAATTTAACAAACAATACCCAAAATGCCAAACAAGTCATAAGAAGAAAAAGGGGGAGAAAATAAGGCCAAAATGTTGGCCAAAGGTTTTGAACCCTAGACCAAAAAGGAGGAAAGATTCAAAGCCGAAAAAGATTACCAACTAGGCTACAAGCACTTTCGTGCTATATATCTCACCAGATATGTATAGAAACCTTATTAAACCCCAAATCTGCTTGCTCAAAATTGAGGTGCCAGTACCCCATTGGACCATCCTTCCCACCAACGAAATTTTATGCACAATATATATATATATGTGTATGTGTGTGTGTATATGTGACATGTGTACATATATGTATAATATGTGTGTGCTGTGTATTCTATGCGTACAATCATAGACTTAATGTGTGTGTGTGATCAGTGTGTGTATTGTGTGCATGTAGAAAGAAAGAAAGAGATAAAAAATGTGAAGAAGAAGAAGGAGGAGGAAGAAGAAGAAGAGGCTGCATGCATGCAAGTTTAAGAGCCACTCTTGGAGATTCAGTAGCTCGAGCCCAAGAAAAGAAGATCCTTATTGAAGGTAAAACACTCACTTTAATTTTTCTCTCTAAAACAAAAAGAAGTAAAATTTACTACTGTTATATGCTGTTTGAATGCATGTATGTAATTTAAATGAACAATGGAAGTGAGTAGCATCCAAATGGAACGATTCAAGCTATGAAATACCTAAGAAAACCCTAGGACCCAAAGTTATAAAAATTAAATTTTGATTTAACTTGGTTGAAGCTTGAAACTAACCACATAACTCCAAAGACCACTGAAATTGGGTCATTTTGCAACTTAAATCAATTGAAATGGTCAAGAGACCAAGGAGAATAGCCAAGTTGCAGGTTCGGTTGAGATTTAGTAAGTGATCAAATTTTGGTCAATTTATGTAGCTTAAGCAACGGGGAAATATTCCCTACACTCGCAGCAACGCATAGCAAGAAAAAGGGAATGAAAATAGTGCCTAAAAACCCACGAAATAGGAAAAGATCAGCTCTCCGAAAAGTCGTGGCTCTCTGGAGTAGCCACTGTAACAGTCTTGTTTGATGGCCAAACGTACATTAAATCCATTTTTGAAAATGGATATGAAACCTCCATGGAAAAAAGGTTCGAACCCTGTTGGAGTGGTCGGTGGTAGTCGCTGGTGCCGAAGAGGGTGACCGAAACCCTTATCGGAGACATGGGGAAGAAGATATTATGCGGGTCGGGCCCCGACCCAAACATAAAATGGATTTATTTTAAATGACACGACGTCGTTTGGAGCATTGAATTTTAAAATTTAAATTAGTTTGGTCTGTTTGGCAATGAGGATAAGAGATTCTGATTTAATAACCTAAGGCGAAATAGGGATAGCTTAACCCTAGATTGACCCATTGTCCGCTGTTTAGCATTCGAAAAATCAAAAAAATAAAGGGGAGCCCGAGCTCCCCAGACTCGAACCGTAGACCTTACGCTTGTGAGGGTCTTAACCCCCACACGTGAGCCACTGGGACACTATGTCACTTTATTAAAATAATGACTAAATAAATATATAATATAAAATGAAATGATTAAATTAGTTAAATTAATTTAATTTGGTAAAGTATTCTTGATGCCAAAATAAAATAAAAAGATAGTGTAACCCTACATTTTTGGACATTCTGGACTCAATGACAGAGTCTAATTTATGGAATTAAATCTCAAAAAATGTGAACGGACAAACTGGGTTAATCCCAAAAATGTCCTAAAGGCCAAATAAAGATACCAAATGACCTCCAAAAATTATAAAAGTACCTACCCTAAGGTTTTTCGACGTTCCGAACTCAACGGTGAAGTTCTTTTTGCCAAATAAAATACCTAAAATACTGATATGTGAAATTGGCTATTTTTAAGACATTGTAAAAGTACAACGATGCTACCAAGAAGGGGGTAAATGAGTCCATAGGCTTAAAATATGACACACGAGACTAAAAGAACGTAAATTCATCAATAAAATCAGATTAAGTCTATGAATGATATCAAACTAAATAATATTTTCTAATTTATAGGAACATCAAAAGGGCAAAAGAAGGAAGTCTGATTCCTCTTGAAAAGAGGATGAACTATTTTGAGGTAAGTAAGCCTGAACTCTAACATGTGGTAATTCTTAGCCATGTCATAATTTTATTTCCTCGATGTTGTCAATTTATATTCTATACATACCTGACATTATTGTTTCCACAATATGATGCCTGTTCTACCTTGTGGATATGATGAGAATTCGATTGCTAGTATCCTAATATGATTACTTGTTTATTTCTATACCTTGCTTTGGATATTGAAAAATTGCTATGTTTCTTACAACTGAGAATTTGTTATTCCACATATATGTACATCCTTTGTGGAATTCTCTTGATCATGATATTATTACGAGTGTCGGGAGTTGTGTCTATCACAATATCCATATGATTCTATAGATGCTTTTGGACCTAAGGGTCGGTGATTAGGAATGATACCTAAGACTTAGTCCATGGAGGACATGATATATAATAAGAGCTCTAGTACTATTCAAGAGCCCGAAAGGGGGTAAACCTGAATGAGTGCTTTTGGGGGTAGTCAGGCCCTATTTGTTGACAGCATCTATTCTGTTAGTATTTCATATCTTTTATTGAATTATAATATGATGATACACTCTTTGGTTGTTGATATGCTTTGTAAGCTTATCCCTGGACTTGAATTGCTATCTTATGATTTGTAGCAGTTGACTATTGTATAGGCCAATCCTTATTATTGATTTGTTGTACTGTTTAAATCGTTTGTATCAAACTACTATGAGATGTGCCTTTTGGACCCACTGGTTATTTCTAGTTATTCACACTCTTGGTAACTGGCTATTGTGATATTATATCCTTTGCTTGTTTTGTTTATATCATTCTATTTGACCTGATCCTAACCCATGGAAGAGCGAGGGAATTTACTTACTAAGCTAAGTTAGCTTACTCTAGATATGTCTTTTTTTTTTTTTTTTTTAGGACAGGATACTACAGAATGATCATAGGACGTGAAATACGAGTAAATGCCACATTTTGTGATAGATCATCCTTCACAAGGAATGGTGGAAATTTTTTTATGTAACTGTAATTAGACTAAGTGTAATGTAGTCTTAGCTCTCTCATGTGTCCACATCCTAACTAGGGTTTTTGTATTGAGGATCTGTAAACTAAACACTTATTTTTATCATAACATGTATAACTATACTCTGATGATGGTACTAAATTAACTAATGTTATGACATGCATTAATGATTAATTATTTGGTGTTTGAGATCTTTTAGCGGAGGATGGCTTGCGGGTTACTGTCCTTGGTTGCTGGCCCTTGATCCGCATAGGGCGGGTTTCGGGTCGTGACATTTCTGAACATTAAAGATCCCACCATGGGAAAGCTCCCCCTTAACTAGGAAGGACTTTACAAAATAACCACGATTGTTAGACTCACGAGTTATTGGTTGGAAGATTCAACTGGGAAACATCTGCCCAAACCTTAGAACATCAAACATTTATACAAGTATTATCAATAAAAAGCTACTTTTGATTCTTTTTAGAGTTTTTTTTTTTATCAATGCACGGCCCTTAAAAGCCTTACACCCATTATAAGTGCTGCAGGTTTGATTCATTTCATTCAATGCACAGACCCTTAAAAGCCTTGTATCCATTATAAGTGCGACATGTCTAGTTTTTTTTCACTCAATACACAGACCCTTAAAATCCTTGTATCCATTATAAGTGCTACAGGTCTGGTCCATTTCAATCAATGCACAGACCCTTAAAAGCCTTGTATCCATTACAAGTGCTACAAGTCTGGTCTATTTCACTCAATGCACAAACCTTTAAAAGCCTTATATCCATTACAAGTGCAAAAGGTTTGGTCCATTTTATCAATGCATAGACCCATAAAGGCCTTGTATCCATTACAAGTGTTGCAGATCTGATTCATTAAATCAATGTACAGATCCCTAAAGGTCTTGCATTCAATACAAGTACTATAGGTCTGGACCATTTTATCAATGTATAAACCCCTCAAGACCTTGTATTCATTACGAGTGTTATGGGTCTGGTTAATTTTTCTCATTCGATAGACCTCTAAAAAAACCTTGTCTTATTTACAAGTGTTATAGGTCTATATATCATGAATTATCAGTATGTAGATGTTAGAGAAACCTTATTTATTTATAAGTGTCGTGCTTCTATATAACTTGATATTTAGACCTATGAAATGTCTTGTAAGTGCTTTGGAGTCTCTAAGAGAACTTATATTTTCTACTTGTTTGGATATTGAAGAAATTATCTTAAGTTCAGACACACCATAAAGATATCAAACAAAACACAAGTTCTAGAATGATTGAAATTTCATATATTAGCCTAAAAAAGGGAAAAATTACAAAAAAAAAGAAGAGAGTATACAAAAACATCCCAAGTCTACTCTGTTACTGGTACGGCAGTTTTTGAAGCAACAACTTGAGGGAGTTCTGGATCCACTTCCTTTTCTTCGTCATCAGCATTCGGCGTATCGATCTCAACTTGAGAGACTTCAATATCATTTACTCCAGTCAGATCCAAGTTAGGATGCTTCTTACGGAGCTTCGCGCTGAAGGTTTGGTATCCATACTCGATTAGCTCACCACCCAAATCCTGGACTTCAGCCTTCAGATCCACCCTCATGTGAAAGGCCATCAGGTCTTTGGCAATCTTCTAAGGCCTTATCTCTTTGAACTTACTTGGGCCCATTGCCCAAGAATCCCCATAAGCCTTTTTCACGACTGTCGCGTTAGAGTCATCAGACTTTAAGGAAGTAGCAACGGATTTGCCTTTCCCCCTTTTCTTCTTCAGAGCAGAAGGCACCGAGGGCAGAAGAGCCTCCTAAATAGGGGAAATCCCCAAATCCTTCGAGACGGTTCTCTCAGGGGAGTTGGAGATCAACCTTATTCTCTTCACTTGAAGGGGAGGCTCAGCAGGGGAAGAGCTTTCCCCAACCTTCTTCTTCTTCTTCCTTGTCACCCATCCAGTCACTAGGGATTTCTTCAAACTTTCAGTCCTAGGCTTGCACCAAACCAGCCTCCATCAGGTTTTTAAGGCAAAAAATGGCATCGTGAGAACGGTTGTTGGTCTGAATGAGCTTCTTAAACTTCTGTTGAAGATTGACGGTGAAGATCGATCTCTTCCAAGCTCTCTTATCTTCACAAAAGCATAGGATTAGGCTCAAAAGGAAAACAACAAACAGAATGAGAAAGCCCAAAGAACGCAAAACAAAAGGGAACCTCACCCTTAATCCCAGTCTTCCGTGGAATGGTTGAAACTCGAAATCTTCAAACTCCCAACCTTCTTTTATGAAGAAGTACCACTTCTTCTAAGTCTTGTTGGAAGTGGGTACAGAGGAGAGAGGTTTGAACCCTTTGTCAAAAGACATATAAAACATGCCTTCCGACTTCAGGTATTTCATGTCCATATTGCTCCTAATCAATGGGAGGTCTACCTCAACATTGTTCAAGTGTCCTAAAACTATGAATCCAAGTAAATGCCTCTAGTTATTTATATTCAGATCAGCGGGGTGGATCTTAAACCCATTAAAACATTTCCTCATAAAAGGGTGGAAGGGAAACCTAATCTTTATCTCGAACCACTCAAAGTAAGCACATATCTCACCTTGCTGAGTACTGGAGGGGTGATCTATGTGTCTTGGTACCCTGCAGGACACATTTGTAGAGGGGTCAAAAGCAGCAGCCCTCAGAGCATCTGTCATGCTTTGAGTCATGGCACGTTCTCTTCCCTCTCTTTTGTGGGATTTACCCGAGGTCTCCCCACCAATGTTCCTAGGTTCTATGAAGGCCTCTACTATCCTAACCTCAGAATCGGGGGTTGGGTTACTGACAATCCTATTTTCTACATTTTCCTATGGGCTACTAGTTACAAGGTTAACTTCTGTCTGCTCATATATCTCTAAAGACTCTTCTATTTCATGGTTGGTGCTTGACTGAGCATCGGAGGTTGACATGGTCAAAATAAGAAAGTGAAGAGGAATGAAAAAAAATACGAAGAACTTAGAAAAAATATTTGAAATCGAACCTGACCGCATAGTTAATCGAAGTTGATCTTCTTAAACACCGGAGTTCGTCTCACTCAAAGTTCTATTTTGTAATGCGATAATTCTTAAGATACAGAAAATGATGAAAGGAGGGGCATTAATGTGCTCCCCTTGCCTTTTTATAAATATCTAACAGGTGTCACGTGGGAGGCCTTGTAATACCCTGACCCAAAATGCTCGGGGTAATTTGACACGCATTACGAGGCAATGAACCGTAGTTAAAAATTAACTACTAAAAAATCAAGAATTAAGAAATATCCAAATATGTATATTTCCAAATGCATGGTTATACTATATACATAAAATAGTATATGAATACTTACACATGAAAATATACACACGGAGTGTGTATTGTATGTGTGTATATAGTCAAATGTGTATATACATATATATACATATATACACATTAACTATACATATAAAATTTTATATAAATATCTATATACATGTAAGTATATATATGTGTGTGTTTACATGTGTCTAGGTGTGTGTGTGAATATATAATATACAAAATATGTCACGACCCGAAATCCACCCCATGCGGATACCGAATTGCGACCGCCACCCTTTGGCCGGAAGGCCTTAGGGCAAGGCTTCACGTGAGCAATGGCCCCGAACGGCTATGCGATAGGGTCAGAACTGGCAAATTGCGGAAGCGTGAAAAACTTTTTTTTTCGTTTCGCATGCCCACTCGGTACCGTCACTTCTTTTTCTTCTTCGGAGCGGTAAACAAATAGTATACATTCAGAGCATACTAAAAATTTAAAGTTATATATATATATTACATATCCGTTGCCTCTCGGGCTTAAGTACATGTTTGTCCCAAATTTACAACATCAAAATTTGAACAACTACGGGTCCGAGAACTTCCAAAATTCCTGAGCATAGTTCAACATCTTCCTCGTCAAAAATCAGGTCTTGCTTTTAGTCACCTGAAAGGGGGACGGATAAAAATCCGGGTAAGCTAATCTACGCTTGTGAGTAATTCCGATACTTTGTCATGGGTTTCAACTGGTAGTGGGTTAGTTATAAGAAAAGGTTCATATAAACATACACTACCAATTGTACATACACTTCAGATACAGAAAACAAAATTCTTCAAAAGGATAGCGTGAAGCATACAAGGCATTCAAGCTAGGCATATATTTCAATAATCGCAGAATACAAAAATTCTTCAAATCACATGGCATGATACATTTTTAATGCATTCAATAAAACATTTAATATGCAGTAGAATTTATAAACATGTGCAGAGTGGCCATTTGAAGACCAAGAAAATAATTTGAAATCTTTTCTATGAAAATAGAAGGATGCAAACTTCTTCTTCTTTAAAACTTGGGGTTATATAAAAACCTATTTCAGATAAATGGGGGTTAAAAACCTGCTACATTTTTGAAAACATTTGTCATCTTTTCACTTTGATTAGGTGGAAGTCTGTTTCGAACCAGATTCCAGTTTTACTTCTCAGTGGAGATATCTCATGCTTGGGGGATCAGATCCTGCTACTGGGCATTCTTCATGTCAATTGAGTTCCGAAGGAATCCCAATATCATTACTTGGTGCTTATGCATAATTATCTTGAAAAAACATGACTTCTTCATAAAATGCTTTTTATGAGCATTTAAAAAAACATGACTTCTTCATTGGATGCTTTTCAAAGAGCATCGAAATATGACTTCTTCAAACAAATACTTTTCATGAACATTGAAACATGATTTCTTTAAATATAAGCTTTTCATGTGCATTTGAAACATGACTTTTCAAATAGATGCTTTTCATGTACAGTTAAAAATATGGCTTCAAGAAGAGAATGAATCTTCATGTGTATTCAAAACACAGACAATTTAACAGGGTTTTTAAATATTTGGACGAAAATACTTGAAACATTTGACATAAGAGCTTCAGGAATTTAAATCACGATGCACAGGAATTTATTAAAGCATAGAAAGAATAAAAACATTTAATTCAGGAGGCATTTAATAAAACTGACAATTACATGGACATGCAGAAAATAAACGTATCATTTGTCAGAACTATCAAGAAGTAAATTTGCATTCCATGTTAGAATTTATAAATAATTACGATAGAACGTTAGGATATAAAGCATATAAATACGAGAGTTTAGAATTTGAAAATACTGCAGATATTTTAAACATGAAAACACTTCAGAACATTTAACTTCGATTTACTTCAGAATCCATGGAGATTAAAAACCTCCATTTCAAAGTATAGGATTACTCACCTTGATTCCCTAGGTTAGTGCTACTGGTAGCCTTCCCTTTCCCTTTGAAATTCCTAAAAATCAAATTCATCAAGACTTCAATTAATTCCTCGTTTACTTCAAATCATCACCAAATTGATGCTCTTCATTTAATCTTAGACCTGACGTATCCTAATTTCCTAGGATTGGTCTTATCGGTCTACTCGTGGTAACTTGATAAATTTTTATTTTTCACGTGACATACTTTTCAGTACCTATTTTGGTATTTTGGGTCGCGGCCTAGGGTTTTTAGAACCCTTGTGGCCTCTATTGGAGGTTCCGACAAGCCAAATGGGATTTGGTTTCGAAGGTTTCAGACCTGCACCTTGGAGGTCCTTTAATGGTAGATTGGAGTACGACCATGTTTCTGGGCTTTCTAGGGTCTAATCCTCTGCTTTATTCAAGTTTCTACAATCCCTAAAGGCCATGCATGTATTAAAAAGTCTTAAACAGTTGCAAAAATGGGAGATTTTTAGAGAGAGAAAAATCAGTGGGTTTGTGTTTTATACCTTTAGACAGTGGTGTCTCCCCCCCTCATTCTCTTTGATTGTGATCTCCTTCAGGTCAGGCAGCCATGCAAGCAATCCTTTCTTCTTCCTCTTCTTCTTTCCCTCTCCTTCTTCACTTTCTCTCTCTAACACACACATACACTCTTTCTCTAGGTTTCTCTCTCTGGCTAACCACACTCATATCACAATCTGATTTTTCTGAATCGCCCCACAACACACGTATCACACATATAAATATACATCATATTTTAATTACTTTTACTTTAAAAATAATTCTTTTTGTTGCATGAAAGGGGATTGGGCAATTTGGGAGGTGGGCCTTTGTTACTTTATACATATATACATATAATTTGCAATATAAGACACAATTAGGTGGGCAGCCTAGGTGGCAACTTTTTTGTCACATCCCGAACCCCACCCTACGCGGATGTCGAGGACGTGACTGCCAGTCGGTCGCGACGCGACCAACCAAAGGCAAATTCTGAACTTTTCGACGAATTGCACTCCAACTGTAGGGTCAGATGTAGCGGAATTTAAAACTTTTTCTTTGTGTCACGGGAATGCAACTCACTTATCCACCATAAAGGTATGTACCACAGAGCAAGTCTAAATCCAAAACAGTTAACAGTTCTAAGTTCAGAGCATATCTAAAATCAGGCATATAGTACAGAGCAGATCTAATATCTTTAGAGTACCGTTTATTTCCATGAGCCATAATTATCTATCCAGTACATGTAAATCAGGTTAGCCGTATCATATCACTCACCTGAATAACAGAATCAGTCCACTAGAATCCAGTCTTTACAGATCAGTGCCGTCAGATCCTTTACTTGAAATGCCACTCGGCCTATCATGTCATATCATGGTGTCTTCTAAATCACCAGAGATAATCCCTGAAAAATGTTAGGGAATGGGGTGAGCTTCGAAAAGCCCAGTGAGTAACACAGGTTCCCTGTCATGGGTTTCAAACCCGGTCTTGTTTATAAATCACAAGGATAGTTCAATCGCTTTAGAATAACAGTTTTATAGATCTACTTGAATACAGTTTAAGTAGAATAAAACGGGACTGAACTAAACAGAACAACAAATCAGAACAGACGGAACAGTGCATGATGCCAATATATCAATCGAGAGTATAGGCAATTAATTCAAATATTAGAACAGATCAGTACTAGGAGGAACATAACAGGGCATAACAATAATATATCAGTTAGGCGCGTAATCAAGCCTACTTATGCCAGACCGCTCATAATTAGAATGGTACCCAGAGTCAGACACATCATAGCAGAACAAAATCAGACAGATCATAAAACAGAAAAAGACAGACCGAACAAAACAATAGTAGGACGAGACAAAATCATGCCGCGTACAATACAGTATAAAAGTTTGCATTTAAAAACATGCATTCAGACAGTATAACATTTAAAACCGTACAGTGCATCAAAATACAGTATCTAGGCAGTAACTTATATACCAAGTCAAGAATCCGGACAGATCATAACGAAACTGGACCATATATCAATCAAGACAGACAGATCATTAACAGACGGAACATAACGGAATCAGACGGAGCAAAACACCAGTTCAAGTCACAGGTAAACAATCAAGACAGACAGATCATTAACAGTCGGGATATAACAGAACCAAGCGGATCAATACGTCAGTCAAAACAAGGACATATCAGTAATGGACAGACCATGAAACGGATAGATCATAACGGACGGAACAAAACGGAACAAAATTCAATCAGGACAAGTCATATCAGAACTGAACATGTCGGAACAAACGGTACAATATCAATTAGATCAAGTCATATCGGAACTGAACAAGTCGGAACAAAACGGTACAATATCAATCAGATCAAGACATATCGGAACTGAACAAGTCGGAACAAAACGGTACAATATCAATCAGATCAAGACATATCGGAACTGAACAAGTCGGAACAAAACGGTACAATATCAATCAGATCAAGATCAAGTCATATCAGAACTGAACAAGTCGGAACAAAACGGTACAATATCAATCAGATCAAGACATATCGGAACTGAACAAGTCGGAACAAAATGGTACAATATCAATCAGATCAAGACATATCAGAACTGAACAAGTCGGAACAAAACGGTACAATATCAATCAGATCAAGACATATCGGAACTGAACAAGTCGGAACAAAGCGGAGCAATATATCAATCAGAACGAGACATATCGGAACTGAACATGTCGGAACAAAGCGGAACAATTTATCAATCAGAACGAGACATATCGGAACTGAACATGTCGGAACAAAGCAGGAACAATATATCAATCAGGACAAGGCATATCGTACATTAAATATATGCTTTTTAAACAGTATAACATTCAAAACAGTACAGAGCTTCAAAATACAGTATCTAGACAGAACTTATACACCAATTCAGGAGTCAGGGTTACTCACAAACTGTTACGGTTATCTCCTTGAACAACAATCCGATAACCTCCAGATACGTCAGGCATCTCCATGTATATCCTGAACAATAATCATCAATCATATACAGATCAGAACTCATCCATTCAGGTCTCATTTGTCTTCTTAGGTATCTATCAGATCACCTAAGACAGCCTAGTAGCCTATCGCCCTTCCACTGGGTCTCACCCGAGGCTATTTCATTCTTTAATTAGGCTTAGCAGTCATCAAGATTATGATTTATGTCATTTGGACTTCAATCGTTATCAGTTAAGCACTTATTTGGCCTTAGGGGCAAAATGGTAATTTCACCATTGCTGTCTCGGACCCTATCGTGGTCCTCAGAATGTCCCATATATCTTATATGCGAATTTTCAAGTCCTTTGGACTTCGTTTGGTATCTGCTTTAGATCATCGGGACACATCGATCATTTCTCGTTTTACGCGTTGATAGTTCCGGAGTCTTCCTTAGCCCTTCAGTGTTCATAATTATGCTTATGATAATTTATCAGATCAGATTGACCTTTATCTTGCACTTACAGTGCTCAGGGGTATTTTGGTCATTTTACGTTTCGTAAGATTCTGACCCCGG
Organism: Nyssa sinensis; assembly: GCA_008638375.1. Taxonomy (NCBI): domain Eukaryota; kingdom Viridiplantae; phylum Streptophyta; class Magnoliopsida; order Cornales; family Nyssaceae; genus Nyssa; species Nyssa sinensis. The sequence goes on from CM018049.1 coordinate 7,960,405, forward strand.
TTCGTCATTTATTCGGGTATACAGTTTCACCAGTGTTCGGGTTTCTATCGGTATCAGTTTCGTCCCAATCGGACTTCATTTGGGCTTCGTACAGTATCAGGGGTATTTTGGTAATTTCATGCTTCATATTTTTCGGCACGTCAGTTCATAAAATGGACCTCATCGTTGGGTCCAGAGTGTCCGACATAATTAAGTTGGACTATCTGTTATGTTTAATTGACCTTGAGAATCATTAGGGGCAGTACGGTCATTTACACTTTATGTGTCTGTATTTTTCGGGACTCCAGTTCGTTAAACGGACCTCACCGTTGAGTTCAGAATGCCCGACATAGTCAAAATAGACTGTCTTTTATTTTTATTTGGGTCTGGTGACATCAGGGGCAGTACAGTAATTTATCACTTACAGGTCTGTATTTTTTGGTACTGTATTTCCAAAATCGGACTGTACCATTGAGTCCGGAATGTTTGAAATAGTGAAAATACACTATTTATTTAATTTATTTGGACTCCGTTTGACATATTTAATGTTTTGGGTAAAATCGTCATTTTACCAATTTAATAAAATAATTAAATAATTATTTTATTATTTAATTAATTTAGTAGGGGCTTAAATGTACAAGATTTTAGAAACTGGGCCAGAACAGGATATTCAGAAGGTTTTGGGGTCACAGTGCAATTTATAGAAGTTCTGGTTTTAATTTTCTTTCAATTAAGCCCCTGGACCGTTAGGTTTACCAAGCCAAACCCTAGACCGGTCCAAACCCTTGGTGAACCAGCCGGTTCACCTTTCTTCAGATAATCGGGATAACATATCCCTCATATTCCAATTTCAGTCCTTATCCGTGTCTATGTCATGCCCCAATTCAATTTCTAATTTCATTTCTGTGTTACCAAACAGTCGGATTCCAGAATCTTAAAACATTAAAACCAAAACTGTGCCTGTTTCATTAATGCGGTGGCCAGTTCATACGTCGACACGTGTGTGAGTCAGTTCGGTGGGTTTGGACGTGTTGGACGAGTCGACTCGGTCGACTCGTCGTCTTCTTCACCAACCAGTGTACTGTTGCCCTAATTCCCAGTCCCCATTTCCCTCTATTTCGTGCCATTTCAAGCACAGTTTCCAACTGTTTTTGGTTCCAATCAGTCCCTAGGTGTCATGCCAATATTTTGGCATCCATTTCATGCATCGAAGCCATGCATGGGGTGCTGTTTGGCCGATTGTCGCACAGAGTTTCAGTTCGGTCGTGAGGCCTTGTTTCTCAACCAAATCGCACGATTCTTGGCTTGTTGTGACCCATAGGATAGGGGCTTCAATTCCCCATTTATAAATTTCAGTTTGCAAGTCTATCTCAGGTTTTGGGTTCCATGGCTGAAAAGAATAGTGTCAAATTTGAGGGTCTTCCCGTGTGAGTCTCAGTCGCGTATAGTGGTATTTGGAACCCTAGGAATGTATAGTTCATGTTCGGACCCTCAGTAATTGGTTTGGTTGAGGTCGATTCAGACCTGCAACCTCAAGGTCATTAATGGCGGATTTCTTTCAGTTTTGGGGTTTTAGCCCTATTCGAGCCTCCCAATTGATTCAGAATCGTTCTAAGGCCTCATAGGAACTCATTTATACAGTTTAAATGGATTAAAACTATCAGAATAATATGTCAAATTTTAACAGAAAATTTTTCAGTTTAAAGAGGAGTATACCTTGGTTCAGGCCATTGTTCCTCCCTCCCATAGTTCAGTTCAGACCTTGGCACCTCAGGTGTGCCTCAGTCCTAGCCGTGCAGAACATAGCCTCCTTTGGGCACCTCCATGGCCACACACACATGGACATGCACATACACATGCACTTGGTTTGGCAGTCTCTCTCTCTAACCCAATATCTCTTTAGTAGATCTCATGCACCCACTTCTGGTTTCTCCCTCCTCCACTACACATATATATATATATATTCATTCTTATACATATACATCTTTATATATAGATGAATATATCAGAGATCAATGGGATTTAGGGCTGATGGGAGTTGATGTAATCCATCATATGGGGTTTGCATGTAACCTTATTGGTTGCTTTGGGTGGCAAGTTAGGGTAATACAGAGATATATACAAATAAGTTGCATATATATGCACAAAGTAATGGGTAGCCTAACTGGTAAGTTTTTGGAAGAATTTATTCTCTCAAAGGTCAAGGGTTCAATTCCCTTGGCCTCCCATTTGGCCCCTTTTTCACCATTTTTGGTTAAGGCCACGTTTGGCTGCGCAGTAATTCAGTTTCAGTGTTTGCTACATAACTTTCATTCCGTAGCTTCTTTTTCGACGCGGTTTCTTCCGAGAGTTTCATATTTCAGTTATCTACAGTGTCAGAGGTTCCGTGTCATTTATTAATCATTCAGGATTTCCCGGGTTAGCTAATTCGGGTTCCGTTAGTATTAAAACGGCGTTATTTCACCGAATTAATCAGTAATTTGGGTTCGGGTAAGGTACCCTTCCCTCCAGACATTTTCTTTATTTAATCGGTCTATGGCGACCGTCGGGATCATGATTAATTCCCTAAATCATTCTGTAAGTCGGTATTAATTAATAATTATTAATTAATTATTAATTTCACAGGATCGGGGTGTTACATTTTTGGTACTTTAAGACTTTGGTTATTTTTGGGTCAAGGGTTCCAAACCCATTGGCCTCAACTTGGCTTATTTTTGTCACTTTTCCATTAGGCCTTGTTTGGCCAAATAAGTTATTTATTTTAACTTTTTGCATTATTTTCACTTTGTGATTTTAAATTAAATATTTACTCTTTTCATGTACCGACTTTATAAATCGTAGTCGTATTTTATTTTCCCGGAGTCGACCTTGATTTTTAAGGTCTCAATATTTTAGGAATTGTCGTTTATTTCTCGATTAAATTTCTTAATTATTCCTTTTAAGGTCACTAATTAAAAATTAGTGACTTAATTATTATTTAATCAGGTCGGGGTGTTATAAAATATCTACACACAACAAATAAATATTAGAAATAAAAAGAAAAGTAGAAGAAGGTGTGAAAGGGAAGAAGAACTGTCGGCAACAGTGTGTGTGTTTACTTGTGTGCTAGTGTGTGTAACTATATAATATACATATAGTTGCAAAAAATATCAAGAAGAATTAAATGTAAAGTTGAAATGAGAAAAAGCAGAATTTAAAGCAAGGAAGAGCAGTCAAGTTTAGAGGCTCATGAGGTCATATAGAGAGAGAGAAAGATGAGAGAGAGAGAAAGATGAGAGAGAGAGAGAGAGAGGATGGTGAAGCTTGCTTTAAAAGCAAGTGCATGCGTAGCATGCTCACTGCTTGAGGAGAAATCAGAAAGAAAATGAGAGCAAGGAAGTGAAGGAAGAAGAAAGAAAAGAATCTGAAGGAGAAGGAGAGGAGAATCAAGAGAAAAAGGTAAGAGAGTGCATAACCTGTATTTTCTCTTTCTAAATTTTTATATATGTATGAGCTGTTTTAAGTCTTAGTTATGTATATAAGATGTTTAAAACGTATTTAAGTTTAAACCAAGCATGAAAACTGGACTTAAAACCGCCAAAAACACATAAGCCATGAAAAATCACCATTAATGGACTTGTTACAGTAGGTCTGAAACAAACATTGCCAAATCAGTTTTGGCTTATCAAAACCACAAACAGAGGCCATAAGGGTTTCAAAAACCCTAATATGCGATCAAAAATAAAAAAGGATGACCTCTAAAAATCAAGTTGCAGGTGTCGGGTTTAAGACCCAACCTCTCAACTGTACCTCGAAGTTAGCTTTAAGGAATGGGGAATGAAACCCCATGATGTATGGACCAAAACAGAAGTGATTCCAAGAGATTTGACTCTAAAACAGCCATGAACTACTAGGTTGCAGGTTAATTTATCAAATCTTCAACCGAACTGGTTGAGCTTGGTTCGAACTTTAAAATGAATGCCAAAACCTTCCATGATGTCCCAGAAACATTTTAGATTAAAAACAGTAAGAATTCATGGAGCCAAAACACACGAAATGGGAAGAAATGGAGTTCGGGAATTTGGGTAACATGGGTTGATAAGTGGGGAAGACGACGAGTCAACTCGTCACTCGTTTAAAACGGGTGGGGGTGACCCAGGACACGTGGTGACCTTGAAGGCCTGCCACCGCATTAATCGAGCGACGTCGTTTAGAAGCTAAGGGTTTTTAAAACCCTGATTCAACTTGTTTGGCTACATGCGTTGGGCCCAATTTAATATCCTACACGCGATTTAGATGGTCTATACGAGTTTTAATGCTCTATTCGCCGTTTGGCTTTGTAAAATCAAGAAAAATAAAAGGGGCCGTAGCCCGTGAGACTCGAATAGTAGACCTCCCTTATGAAACCCTCACTCTTTTCCACTTGGACACGCAAACGTGTGTGATGTATTATGGCAAGAATATATATATATATATATATATAATATAATATATTTAATTAAAATATAGAAAATTAAAAGGGACTGTAGTCCCTAGGATTCAAACTGGGAACCAATGGGATGGAAGTGATGAATGTTAGCCGTTTGGACAGGTAAACCCGTGGGATCTTTATCCCACAAAATATATATATATATATATATATATATTATACATAAATTATATTAAATAAAATAAAATAAAATAATTAAATTAAATAATAACGAAATGGTCCAACGTCCAAATTGGACAGGTTATTAGTGTATTCTTACTGTTTTGGACCCCCTGAGTCCAATGGTGAAGTCCCGGTCATGAGACGAGGTCCCGAAAAATTAAGACAGGTGAAGAGGTAAAATTACCATTTTGCCCCTAGTACTCCTAAACCCAAACCGAAGTCCGCGAAAGCCTAAATTGACTTTATTCGACGTTCCAGACTCAATGATAGAGTCTAATTCGACCAAAAGAAGTGTCTAAAATAAAAAGACATAAAATTTGATGAATAGCATCAGTCAGGTGGCTATAAACTAGAACATTGCCGAAGTACTAAACCAAGGCTCGCATGTTGAACTGAAATACGAAAAGACACGACACGTAAACATGTGAAGTAAATAAATCAAATTTAAAATTAATGGAGCTACCAGAAGAGTATAGCTTAAAATGAAATTAATTTCTATCACGTTAAATTGTGTTATAGGTTAAGATTACGAGTTAAATTAAGTACACATGAAATTTAAAGAATATCCGTAAATCATTTTAGGATTTAATACGATCTAAGCATAAGTTAAGAAGCATCAATAAGTGATATTACAGTGAATGTGAAGTTAATGAGACTACTTATGAATGGTTCTTAGGAACTACAAGAAAAGTGGGAAAGCACATTTTTAGCACTAACCCTAAGGACCAAGGTGAGTAACTCTGTATTTGAAGTAGAGATTTAACTCCATGGATTTAAAAAAGGTTTTAAATTCAAAAAATATGAAGTGTTTGAAATCCAAATTCAGTATTTACATGATTCAGTTTTAAATTGTTCTATTTTTATAACCCTATTGTGACATGCTCCGTGATTGGTTTTCCGCAACAGTTTTTCCTTTAAATATATTTCAACATGTCTAAGTTGAAATACAATTCTTGTTAAATATTCTAAATTTTTTTAATTTCAAGTATACGAAGGTGTATCACGAAGTCATGAATAGTTATGTTTTAAATTGCTCACAGAAAATATCTATTTGACATACTTATGTGTTAAATATATTTTTAATGCAAGATAAATGGTGCATAAGCACTTAGACAGGATTTTGGGTTTTTCGGAATTCAGCTGCCCTGTAAAATAAGCAGGATTTTGGGTTCTCCGGAATTCAATTGCCCTGTAAAATGCCAGGTAGCAGGATCTAATCCCCCAGGCATGAGATATCTCGAGAAACCTTATCTGTTCTAACAGGGAGTGAGTCTTACCTACCTTTTAGGGACCATGAAGATGTTTCTGATCGATTCAGTTAGGTTATCTCTCTACGTAAAGTAAAATGGGAGTCTGGTTTGAAACGAATTCCACTAATGAAAGTGATAAGACGTTATGTTGAAAATGGAAGCAGGTTTTACCCTCATTTTCATTATGCATATGTAAATGTTTTGAAGTTATATGTATATGTTTAGCTTGAATACTTAAATTGTTTCAAAGCTATATGTTTAAGGAATGCATATTTTCTGTGTTCAAAGTATATGAGCAATTGGTAGTGATTGTTTTATAAATTCTTATGTGATAAACCATTGCCAATTGAAACCCCATGACAAGTACTGGAATTACTCACAAGCTTATATTAGCTTACCAGACTTTTATCCGATCCCCCCTTTCAGGTGATTCACGACAGATCTGATTATGATGTTGATGGTGATGAGTCTGGTCATTTTGGAAGATATGTTTAAGTAGTTTTTTTATTAAGTACTATGAACTTTAAGTATTTACTTTTGTATTAGTAAAGCGGTACACTGTTATGTATAAGCCCCACTAAGGTAATCAAACATGTATTAATTATAAAGTCTTTAAGATTTTTATTTATGCTTTGAATGTTAAATCATGTGTACCAATGTGAAGAGCGGCTAGTACCGGATGGATGTACAAAATTTTAAAATAAGAAAAGAAAAGAAAGAAAAGTTTTTCACACTTCTGCAAACACATGTCGTACTTGCCATCCGATACCACTTTTTATGTGAGTCTTCTCCCTAAGGTCCCCGGGCCTAGGGTGGCAGTCGCGATTCGGGAATCTGCACAGGGTGGGTTTCGGATCGTGACAGGCCTTCGCTTCCGAACCACCGTGACGGTTGGAGCAATGATGGCTTCATAATTCCAATCGGTGGCTGATGCAATGAATGTCACATGAACGGCTGTCTCCTCGAAATACGGAGCGGCACATTTATAACTACTGACCTCAAAATAAGGAAACAGAATTTAATATGGCAACTACTATCTTCGGATATATTTAAATCCTTACTTTTATGGCTTCTAATCCTACTCAACTTAGGAGATCTACAACTAATAAAGAAGACCATAAGGTACGCTTTCAATTTATGTTCAATTCTTCTTTTAAATTACAGTCTCTTTCTATTTATTGACTTTCTTATCGGAGTGACTATCACCGGAGCCTTCTCAATGACTCTAATTTTAAGTTTTTGATAGGCAGCGAATGATGGGATGGCTTTTTGATAAAAAAGGAACAACATCAATGAGTCATATATATAATGGAATCAAGTATTTAGAAGGAAATGAGTATAAGTATATTCAAATCAGTTTTAGCCCGGCAATATTACATCATCCTCTTATTAATAAAAATTAAAGACAAGTACAATCACTCCCTCCCAGGGAAAAATTGGAGGTATAATACAAATTTTAATTTTTTTTCATAAATCCTTAATCAAAAGATTATTTGGGGGAAGCTATTCCTATGTTAAAAGAAAGCAAAATAAATCCATGGGTCGTCAAGTAATGAAAAATACAAAAATACCCTCGCACAATTCGTAAAAGGACGGTAGCATTGTTAGGAAATATAGTGCAGTTGTTGTGTTTTAATTGGAGATATCTATCTGACCCTAGTAACCGAAGCGTTTCCTGATAGCAAAGGAGTGGTACAATGACAATGGTAGTGGGAGCGTATCTTTACTTCAACTTGAAAAGAAAGCAAGCTTTCCCAATTGTATAATGTCATGTACAAAAGACAGCACACCCCAATCATTTTTTTATTTAACACAAGCACCAATCATAAAGCTTCTGTCACATAAAGAAATGGCTCCACATGATCAAGGTTCTCCCTTGGCCTAGTCCTTTAAATTACCCACATGATCAATTTACTTGAAACTGTACCCAAAAATGGCTTGCTTTCTCACTTGCAATCTCTTCACCTTCTACTTCATACTCCTCTCAGTTTCAGCCATGATCAACAACACCAATGGTGCTTTCTCCGAGCAACTCTCCGAAGCCATAGCAATGAAGCGAATGGAGAAAACGAGCCACCTCCATTTTTATTTTCACGACATCCTTGGCGGCAAAAACCCATCAGCGGTGCAAATTGCTGGTGCAGCAAACAGCACCTTCGGTGTTACTATGATGGTTGATGATGCATTGACTGAAGGGTCGGAGCTCAGCTCAAAGCTTGTTGGAAGAGCTCAAGGAATGTATGCCGTTGCATCCCAATCCCAACGTGATATTTCGTTGCTCATGGTTATGAACTTCGCATTCATGGAGGGTAAGTATAACGGGAGCAGCATTAGCATTCTTGGAAGGAACCCTGTGTTGAACGATGTGAGAGAAATGCCAATTGTGGGAGGTTGTGGGCTTTTTAGGTTTGCTAGAGGATATGCATTGGCAGCATACAATCTGGTTCGATTCCAAAACAGGAGATGCCACTGTTGAGTACAATGTGTTTGTGCAGCACTACTGAAATTTGGTCATACCAGTATTTTCTTTGTTTTTTGTGATTGTTGTTTCCTTTTAGAAAGACTAGGGCGATCCTCTAATTTGCTGAATTAGAGCCTTCATTGCAGCTGTTTGTGCATCTCAGAGTAATTTGAGGCCATGGCTTTTAGTCATGTCTTTAATTTCCACATTTGGCCAATGCAAAATGTTAAATAAATTATAACCAAGAAGAGATACCAAATCAAGTTTCATATATTAATCTTATATGAGCAGAGTAGATATATATGGAGAACATGGTTGATGTATGATAAAATTCTATTCGATCATATACTACATACAAACTCTAATAGACGAGGTTAGGTACTAAAAATTTCACTCTTACATGGTGTTTTGCAGAAATATGATGAACATGTTTCAGTTCATTACACTATTCAGATTATATATATACGGGGCCAAACCGATCAATTCAATTGGGTCAAATTGAGTTCTAATTAAATCATTGCAATCTCACAACAAATTATGAAGCAAAGAGGCCTAATGCTTAAGAAAATTAAATTCTTAAACCAAATTTTAGACTTTTTTATTTTTATTTTTATTTTATTATGAACCAACTTTAGACTTATTAATGGCATAACTCTATTAAAATTTGACACCATTTAAAATAAGAACAATACTTAACTCCAAATTAAATAGAAGGAACATCTTCTTATTCGAGTGCGCATGGACGAAGACGGCCTTGGCCCAAGAGGGTCAATTGCCCCCCTCAAATTTTTTTTTTGATTTAAAATTTTCTCATATTCTCAAGCAAAACTTCTAATATATCCCTTTAATTTATACTGTTGCCCCTTCTAGATTTGAAGTTTTTTCCACTTTATCATTATTTTCAATTTAGTTTGACTATCTCAACGAGATTTCTATCAATTTTCTTTTGAATTTTCTATATAATCTAAAGTTTGCCCCCTCTCAAATACATTCCTAACTCTGTCTCTGCAAGTATGTATCTTAATCATAATTTGTGACGTATGCAATTCACGTGTATTTTTTATTTTTTGGTTTAAATTAAATAATGATATTCATGTAATTGCATATATGAAAAATTGAAATTGTAACACGTACTTGAGTTTGATGGGCACGGATGGGGCTAGAAATTTGTTTGAGTGGGGCAAAATTTGTTCTTGATATTTAACGATAAATTTTAATATTAAAGAAGTAATAAAAATAAATATTAATTGATAACTTTTTTGATAAATAATCAAATTCATTGATATGAAAGAACTTGCAAACTAGGTAAAAAAAATGACCAAAAAAATAGATACTCAAAAAATTCAAACTATATAAATACGCTCCAAAAAACAGATGAAAGTGTCAGCTAGAAGTCAAATTGAAATTACAATAAGGGCAAAGTTTGAAAATTTTTAAATTCAAGGAGGTCAATATCAAAATTTAGAAATTTTTAAAAAAAAATTAAGAAAATTTTTTAATAAAAAAAAATTTGAGAGGGATCAATTGCCCCCTGTGAACACCATGTAGCTCCGTCCCAGTTGATGAGGGATTTGTAGTCAGGTAATGTCTTTAAAATAATTCATCAATGGTTTTTTTTTTTTGGAGCAATTATAATTCATTAACGTTATAATTCATAGTTTTGGAACGTGGCATCGTAAACGACTTTTGCAAAACCAAAGAGTAGTGTCCAAAGGAGGTTGATAAAATGGATTAATCAGATTCATATTATTATTAGGAAAAATATTTAAAATTATCAAATAATTATTTTTTATAATAAGTTTATAGTAATGATTTTTCAAAAACAAATCACTATTAAACATGATACACTTTAGATGAACACATCTGTGAGAGTATGATGAGAGGTACGACATATGTTGATATTAAGTTATAATACCTTTTCATTCATAGGTACTATCGATCACTGACGATTCTAAGATAAAACCAATAATGTTCACAACTAATGTCATCTACAACATACGTTTTCAGAAGGTGAGAATTGGGATCTTTTATCCAATTATCTATAAATACAAGAATTAGAACAAGTATAAAACAACAAAGAAGAGAAATCCTTTTGGTTTCAGATTTTCATCTCACTCTAATGTCTTCAAGATGGGCCAAAGAAAACCATTACGGACTTAATAAAGTAGTCCGTTTAATTGGGTAATAGAAAGGTTTTGTAAAATTCAGTGATATTATGGGTCATTTATATGAATCCAATAAATAATACACTAAATTATTTTATTAAAACTTAAATTATTTATTTTATTCTTATTAAAATTCCAACAATTATAACCTCATGTCAAGCAAGGTGAGAACATCTGAGTCATTTGCTTCACTCAGGCGCCTCAACCTATGATGTGTACCGTCTCCTAATAAACTCTGCACCGTCTCGTAATAAACTCTACATACAGTTCTTGATATGTTAGTCACATTCAATTCTTTAAAGCAAGGACAGTTCAATGTGGTCTGGTAGCAAGGAGCACCTCAGCATTCATCCAAAGATTAATGATAGTAGATGCCAACATCTGAAGGCCAGCAAGTCTAGAAATGCAAGTAAAGGTAAAGCTGCAAAGCCTTGTTTGTGCTGGAAGCAATAGCCATGCTCTAAAAGACTTTTTACCATTATGACTGCATCTTCAATCATTAGTCACCCCCCCACCAAAAACGATCTATAGCGAGACAGAGAGAGGTGGGTGTTTCTCTTGTTCAATCATTCAGATTGGAATTTGACTTGGAAGATCCCTTGGGGTCTACATGTCACCATTTCCATTGAAAATGTCACTGTAATTAACCATGCGCACTCACAATATCCAGACCGAACCCCCCCCCCCCGGGGGCTTCCTTTTCTTCTCAATTAGGAATCTAGCCACAAGAAAATTGAAAAGGGGTTGATTAATAATAATATCTCATTTTTATCTTTAATTACCACGTGGGGATAATTGCAATATGAATTAAAGTTGAATTTTTGCAAAGAGTTTACATTTAGGTCCTTCGCTGGCAATAAGTAGGCAGTGTAGAACCCACAGCCTGTTAGTGCTTTGGTTTGTACACATATATCCTCTCGCACCGGGCAATATGCGATATCAGTAACCTCAGCGTAGCTCAGTGATAAAAATGATATAGGTAAGTGTCTTATAAGCACAACTCTCCAATTCGATTCTCCAATTCGATTCTCATTAGGTGCAAATTCTTTAGGGACACCTACCATAATACGAAGTCATGTTTTGAAATGTTTGTGTGGGCCTAAGAGTTTAGCTACTAACAAAATTGGAACAATGTTTAGCATGTGAAATTCTCTATATATCAATACATATATCTACACACACACATATACTACAAAAGAATCTTGGACTAGCTATCACTTTGTAGAAAACAAAATGGGGACTGGTTGCAAACCCAAAATGTGTAACATTCAACTATGTAAACCAAGGATAGTAATGTATGATCTATTAGCAAGGAAATCCTCATACAAATCTTCACAAGAAGTGTGGGGGAAGAAATATCTACAAACAAGATTTTCCTTCTACGAAACAGAAGGAGACACTTGCTTGGAGAAACAAGGTTTCGTTGGTATGTTGTAGAACAATAAAAATAGCGAAAGACATTGCAAGATGAAGTGGATCTTGGGAGAACGTATAAGTTGACCGGTGAGATGGGATTCTAGGAAAGTGATGCTGCATTTTTTGGCTAAGGTGAACTCCAAACTCTGCTCCCTAAAAAACACTCAAAAAAAGATCAGAGGGCCACCGGATTGGCTCCGGCAGTAGCCGCTCCGATGCTTAAGTTAATAAAACTGAATTGAAAAGACTATAATATAAGTCAAAGAATGAGCATGAAAACTAAAGTGTACCTTTAGGGTTTAATTTATAGGCGGTGGCTTTCCTAAGTTGATTAGGATTTAGAGCCATGGAAGTAGGGATTTGATCATCGGAGATAGCAGTTTCCATGTTGGACACTGCGTTTGAGAGATATCCATGAGTGATAGTTTTCTTGTTGAAGACTGTTTCCTTATCCTTTGTTCGGTAAGATGTTGAAGGCGGTGATGAGCTCTGAACCCTGAAGGAAGCTCTGAAGACCCTGTGCTCGGACCAATGAGTTCTAAAGGATGAGTACTCAAGCCTGCTCTGAATGGCCGAGTCTGTTCTGTAGGTTCTGGATGACTGAGCTTCGTAGTCACACGTGTCAACTGGGGACTGGTTTTGTCACTTTGTGGTATATCAGTTACTCCCCCTTCAAGCCCTAGTTTGATCTCAACGAGTAACTAGGGCTACGTGCTTCCAAAAGGCTATACGTCCTGTCTGTCCGTTTTTCAAGGCGACTGTTGGTGCGTCATTTATTACGCAGCTGATGGTTGAGCTTTCGAGGCCATCATTGCCTACAACCGCCATGACGGTTCAGTTTTGTTAGGCCCATACTTTGAATTCATATATAAAGGAGGGAAAGGCCTTACATGCCTTCTTTCCTTACTTGTTTTCACTGTATCCGAAGGAGTTTCTGCCATTGTTGAGCTTGTGCGTTTGGTGATACTTGAATTTTGAAGAGTGTTTATTGTCCGAGGCTCTGGTTTAAAACAGGTTCGACTAGTCTTCCCTTTCTTTTCATTTCCTTTTAATTAAGAATTCCATCTCCTTATTTTTTTTAAAGCAATGCCTGCTTCTTCATCGTCTTCTGGTACTGGTGACGGCATAGGGAGTTCTTTGGGGACAATTGTGCCATCTTATGTAAAAAATTTAGGTAGTTACTCCGCCGGTAGTACAGGAAATAGGTCGGTAGGATCCCCTTATAGTTCCGAGGTTAGGGTAGTCGATGCTTTTATAGAACCCAGAAATAGGGTTGGGGAAGCTTCTGGTAGGCTTTCCCAGAGAAAAGAGTGAAAGTGCTGTTACCCAGAGCCTGATAGATGAGTGGAGGGTGAAATACAACTTCCCCTCAAATGTTATGTGTAGGGTACCAAACTCCCTAGATCGCCCCTATGATATTGAAGAGGGTGAGATCTGTGTTTATCTTGCTTGGTTCGAGATGGGATTGAGGCTTCCTTTCCCTGATTTAGTTAGGCAATCCTTCTGTTGGTTCGACCTTTGCCCTGCTGACCTTAACCTTAATAGTTGGCGGCATCTCTTATGATTCATAGTGCTAGGTCATCTGAACGATGTAGACATGTCTCTCGATCTGATCCATAGTAATATGGATCTGAAGTATATGAGGTCAGAATGCCTCTTTTATATGTCTTTCGATAGGGGGTTCAGACCTCTGTCCTCTGTACCTACTTTCAATAAAACTTGGAAGAAGTGGTACTTCTTTGTTGGAGGAGGATGGGAACATGTAGACTTCCAGGGCCATATCTCAACATTCCCTCGAAGTACGGGGTTCAAGGGTGAGACCCTATTTTCTTGTAACTATTCTTGTTCTGTTTTATATTTTTACTTTTGAACTGCTCAACTAATGTGATTGTATTTCTTGTGTAGATAAGGGTGCTTGGAGGAGGTCTATTTTTACTATCGACCTTCAACACTAGTACCGGCGGCTCCTTCAGACCTTGAACCTAGCCCACACCATTATTGTTACATCGAAAAATTTGATGGTGGCCAACAAGCGTGTGGAGGAGATCAGGAAGTCCATTCTGGGCTCATGGGTTCCTGAGCCCTCCATAAAGAAAGTGAGAAAGGCTCCCCCTTCTACTGAATAGCCCCTCTAGGGCAAGAAAAGAGGGAGGCCGAGCTCTTCGGAGGGTGCTCCTCTTGAGGAAGAGAGGGAGGCCCCTACCCCTATATCAATGGTCCCTCCTGCCCCTGTCGTCCCCAGCAAGCAAACCGGGAAGGGGAAGACGGCTGCCCCAGCCCTCCAATCGTCTAAGGACCCAGACTATTTGATCACCAAGAAGGCTTTCGACAATATCTGGTCTCAAGGCCCTCATCGGTATAGGGGGCAAAAGCTGGAAAAGCTGATGACTGAGATGATGAGTCTCCATATGAGGGTAACTACTGAAGTCTTCATTTTCTCTTCTTCTATTTGTTTGTTTGTGTTCTTGGCCTATTCCGATCCGTTTGCTTTATACTTTGCAGAGTATGCATAGCTTGGCTACTCTGATGGTGACTCCTCTGAACTCGGATGAAGTTGAAAAACTTCAAGCCGAGTTGGATGAGGCCAGATTGCAGCTCGGGACTGCTCAATCAGCAGCTCATGCTGCTGAGGAGAAGATAAAAGAGGCCTTAAACTCTTTGGCTGTACTGGAGTCTGAGAGGGATTTGCATTCTCGGAAGGTAGCAAATATTGAGAAGGAGCTTTACAATATTCGATAGCTCTATGACTAGAAGCTCCGAGACTCAATTGCCTCTACAGTCGCAGCTGCCAAAGCAGAAACTGAGGCAGAGATGAGGGCTGAAGTCCAGGCAATGGGTTGAGAGCTGGTTCAGTACGGTTATAAGGACTTCAAGACCAAGTTTCTTGCAAGATTCCCAAAATTTGATTTGTCCTTGATTGAAGGCACTAAAGCTCCTCCATCTCGTGCTGAGGTCCCGAGCGAAGCAAATCCTTCTGATCTCCTTCCAGCAGAATAGGTTTTTTTTTTTTTTATTTTTTTTTACTGATGTACTTGCTCGCTTTTATCAATAAAATAAAACTTCTTCACAGCTTGAGTGTCTTCACCCTTCTGAACTGCCATATTTGTAAATTTTGGGAAATGTTATGGACGCTAAGTAGATTGACTCAGCCCTTGTTGCTTCTGTAGTATGAACTTGGGCTCTAGCCCATTTACCTCGTAGCCAGTGTTAGGAGAGATGTTCATGAGTTGAGTGCAGCACAAAATTTGTAATCAATAGTTGTTTTCCACGTAGGGCAACTTGAATAGTTCAAACTTATCTGGAATTGAATAACTTGAGCAAGAGGTCTCTACTATGACCCGTTGAGAGACTCATGATAGTCCACTTGATCATTAAAAATTTGTGTCCGCCAGGACTTAAAATAATTGAATTGAACACCCTCTTCATTTATCAAAGGGTAACTAACATGTCCCCTTAAGAGCAAATCTTCCTTAGACTAGGCCTGAACAGGGAGCTTCATAATGACTGAACCAAAATTAGTAGTAGCCGAATTACATTACTTGCACAAGCCGCATGTGTTTAGGGGTCTTTTCATTGAATGGGTCATGCCAATAGGGCTTGTAGTGAATACACTGCTTCAAAGGTTAACATGCTGGACCAGACCAAGGGGTCTGTGCATTAAGAAGACTAGGCCTGAAGGGCTTGTAATGAGTGCAAGGCTTTAAGGGTCATTACACTAGACCAGACCAGGGGGTCTGTACATTGAGAGGACTCGACCTGAAGAACTTGTAATGAATACAAGACTTCAGGGGTCATTACACTGGACCAGACCAGGGGGTCTGTACATTGAGAAGACCAGGCCTGAAGAGGTTGTATTAAATACAAGGCTCCAGGGGTTATTACACTGGACCAGACTAGGGGGTCTGTACCTTGAGAGGACTAGACCTGAAGAGATTGTAATGAATACTAGGCTCCAAGGGTCATTATACTGGACCAGACTAGGGGGTCTGTACATTAAGAGGACTAGACTTGAAGGGCTTTGTAATGGATACAAGACTTCAAGGGTCATAACACTAGACCAGGCCTGAAGGGCTTGTAATGAATACAAGGCTTCAGGGGTTAACACGATGGACCAGATCTGAGGGTCTGTGCATTGAGAGGAGATTACTTGAAAAAGATGTAAAAAGCTTTATTGATAATACTTCCGTAAGTGTTCTATATTCCAAGGCCTGGGTACAGGTTTCCCAACCATGTTTTCTAACCAGTATGTGGTAGGTCTGACAACTTTTGTTACTCTGTAAGGGCCTTCCCAGTTGGGTGACAGCTTTCCCATAGTTGGATTTTTAGTATTTGGGAACACCCTCCGTAGGACGAGATCTCCAACATGAAAACTGATGGGTTTTAGCCCCATTTTTGAGCTGTTGGCCATCCTGTGCTGATAAGCTTCTATTCTGATCCTGGCTTGATCCCTTTTTTCTTCAAGTAGATCCAAGTTTTTTGCAAGCTGCCGATCATTGGCCTTTTGGTTGAAAGCTTCAGTCCTCAGGATAGGCATACCGATCTCGACTGGGATCACTGCTTCGGAACCATAGGCAAGTGAGAAGGGAGTTTCAAAAGTAGGTGTTCTCCGAGTGGTTCTGTAGGCCAATAGAACTCCAGGGAGTTCTTCAACCCACCTTCTTTTGGCTTCCTCGAACCTCCGCTTAAGAGCATCTAGGATTGTTTGGTTGGTAACCTCTACTTGCCCGTTGGCTTAGGGATGGCTTGGAGAGGCAAAATGTTGACTGATATGCAGGTCTTGGCAAAATTTCTTGAAAACTGTTCTTGTAAATTATGTACCATTGTTTGAGATGATCACGCGTAGAATGCCGAATCTGCGAACTATGTTCTTTCAAGTAAAGTTCTTGACTTCTTTCTCTGTGATATGTGTTAGGGGCTCTGCTTTTGCCCATTTGGAGAAGTAGTCAATGGCCACTAAAAGGTATCTCCTGTTCGGTGTGACTTTTGGCAGTGGGCCTGTGATGTCTATCCCCCACTAAGCAAAAGGCCAAGGGCTAGCAATAAGAATGAGCTCATGGTGGGTTGGTGTTGGTAGGAAGCGAACCGCTGGCATTTGTCACACCTCTAGACGTACTCTTTTGCCTGCCTCAACATGTTCGACCAGTAGTAACCTTGTGTTAAATCTCGGTGGGCTATAGTTCTGCCCTTATTATGGTTTCCACATATCCTTTCACGTATTTTTGCCAAAACGTACTGAGATTCTTCTAGAGTTAAACACCGTAGCAAAGGTTGAGAATAAGACCTTCGATAAAGCTTCCTATTCATAATAAGGTATCACTACAGGAAAAGGCTCTATTAGCGAGGCACGAGTGCGTCGCTAATAGCGGAGAAATGCATCGCTAAAGCTATTTGGCAACTCACAACGTGGCGTCGTTAAAAATATCGCAAAAAAGTTGCGTCGCTAATAGTATTCGCGACGCACACATCCCTTTGTGTCGCTAAAGGGAACTATTAGCGACGTCAAATGTTTGTTGTTAATAATTTTGATGCTGCGTCGCAAATACTATCCACGATCGCAATATGCGTCGGTAATGGTATCTATTAGCGACGCTCTTTATGCGTCGCTAATGGTACCTATTAGCGACGCTTTATTTGTACGTCGCAAATGGTTCATTTTAGCGATGCCCTATCTGGGAGTCTCAAATGGTTCCTTTAAGCGACGCACATTGTGTGCATCGCAAATGGTAACTTTTAGCGACGCGCACTTTGTGCATCGCAAATGCCAATCTTTAGCGACGAATTTGAAGCGCCGCTATAAATTGAGTGCTTAGTTTTTAGCGACGCATTTTGTGTGTCACTAAAAGTTTATTTTTTTTTCCCATACAATATTTGTTTTATTTGTTGTTTTATTTCTGTTTAAACCTGTATCAATCATCCTGATATATAGTAAAATCTAAACATTCTGAAATAAATATATATTGAAAAAGAAAAATACATTCATATATATATATATATTATATTAATTAGTTACATTTGTAAAAGTACAATTTAAGAATAAATACAAAAAATAAAAAAATTGTCTCAAAAAATGTAACTACATATGTCGATGAAAAAAAAAAACAGATAAAAATATTCAGTCCCGATGCAAGACCTAAAGACCCCGACGCAATAATCTCGATCAATCTGAAATAAAGATCAAATGATATATATTAGAACACTTATTAAATATATATAAAAGTGAATATATATATATATATATATATTTTTTCATGCATAAATAATAAGAACGGCATAAAGTAGCATAAGTTGCAAACCACTAATCGGAACTGATTGCCCTAATTTTTTGGTAGTCTATTTTGTCACTTGTGAGGTATGTGATGGGGTATCGAGATAGTTAGGCGGATATCCGGTATTTTGGTCCGTGAAAACCCCAAAACCCGCATTTTCAGAGTAAAAACTTGCATAAGTTTTAAACCGTTGATTCGAATCGAGTGCCGTAAGTTTGTGCAAGTCTATTTTATCATTTGTGAGGTGTGTGATGTGGTTTTGGGATTGGTAGGCCGATATCTAGCATTTTGGTCTGTCAAAACTCGAAAATGGGCCTTTTTGGAGTAGAAACTTGCATAAGTTTTAAACCGGTGATCCGAACCAAGTGCCGTAAGTTCGTGCAAGTCTATTCTATCATTTGTGAGGTGTGCGATGGGGTTTCGTGGTAGTTAGGCCGATATCCGATGTTTTGGTCTGTCAAAACCCGAAAATGGGCCTTTTTCGAGTTGAAACTTACATAAGTTTCAAACTAGTGATCCGAACCTAGTGTCGTAAGTTTGTGCAAGTCTATTTTATCATTTTTGAGGTGTGTGATGGGGTTTTGGGGTCGGTAGGAAGATATCTGGCATTTTGGTCTGTCAAAACTCAAAAATGGGCCATTGTGGAGCAGAAACTTGCATAAGTTTCAAACCGGTGATCCGAACCGAGTGTCGTAAGTTCGTGCAAGTCTATTTTATCATTTTTGAGGTGTGTGATAGGGTTCGTGGTAGTTAGGCCGATATCCAGTGTTTTGGTCCATCAAAACCCGAAAATGGGCCTATTTTTAGCTGAAACTTGCATAAGTTTCAAACCGGTGATTCGAACCAAGTCTTGTAAGTTTGTGCAAGTCTATTTTATCATTTGTGAGGTGTGTGATAGGGTTTTATGGTGGTTAGGCTGATATCCGGTGTTTTGGTCTGTCAAAACCAGAAAATGGGCCTTTTTCAAGCTGAAACTTGCATAAGTTTCAAACCGATGATCCGAACTGAGTGTCGTAAGTTCGTGAAAGTTTATTTTATCATTTGTGAGGTGTGTGATGGGGTTTTCTGGTAGTTAGGTTGATATCTGGTGTTTTGGTCCTTGAAAATCCAAAAATAGGTCTTTTTCGAGCTGAAACTTGCATAAGTTTCAAAATGGTGATCCAAACCAAGTGCCGTAAGTTCGTTCAACTATATTTTATCATTTATAAGGTGTGTGATGGATTTTTGTGGTAGTTAGGCCAATATCCAATGTTTTGGTCCATCAAAACCCAAAAATGGGCCTTTTTCGAGCTGAAACTTGCATAAGTTTCAAACTAGTGATTTGAACCAAGTGCCGTAAGTTTGTACAAGTCTATTTTATCATTTTTGAGGTGTGTGATGGGGTTTTGGGGTCAGTAGGCTGATATCTGGCATTTTGTTCTGTCAAAACACGAAAATGGGCCTTTTTGGAGTAGAAACTTGCATAAGTTTTAAACTGGTGATCCGAACCGAGTGCCGTAAGTTTGTGCAAGTCTATTTTATCATTTTTGAGGTTTGTGATGGGGTTTCATGTTAGTTAGGCTGATAACCATTGTCTTGGTCTGTCAAAACTTGAAATGAGCATTTTTTGAGCTGAAACTTGCATAAGTTTCAAACCAGTGATCCGAACCGAGTGTCGTAAGTTTGTGTAAGTCTATTTTATCAGTTGTGAGGTGTGTGATGGGGTTTCATGGTCGTTAGGCCGATATCCAGTGTTTTAGTCCTTCAAAACCTGAAAATGGGCCTATTTTTAGCTGAAACCTGCTTAAGTTTCAAACCGGTGATCCGAACCGAGTGCTGTAAGTTCGTGCAAGTCTATTTTATCATTTTTGAGGTATGTGATGGGGTTTCATGGTAGTTAGGCCGATATCCATTGTTTTGGTCCGTCAAAACCCGAAAATGGGCCTTTTTCGAGCTGAAACTTGCATAAGTTTCAAACCAGTGATCCGAACCAAGTGCCGTAAGTTCATGCAAGTCTATTTTATCATTTTGGAGGTGTGTGATGGGGTTTCAGGGTAGTTAGGCCTATACCCGGTGTTTTGGTCCGTCAAAACCCGAAAATGAGCCTTTTTCGAGCTGAAACTTGCATAATTTTCAAACTGGTGGTTCGAACCAAGTGTCGTAAGTTTGTAAAAGTCTATTTGATCATTTTTGGGGTTTGTAATGGGGTTTTGTGATAGTTAGGCCAATATCGATTGTTTTGGTCCTTCAAAACCCAAAAATTGACCTTTTTCAAGCCGCAACTTGCATAAGTTTCAAATCGGTGATCTGAACCGAGTGTCCTAAGTTCGTGCAAGTCTATTTTATCATTTGTGAGGTGTGTGTTAGGGTTTCATGGTAGTTAGGCCGATATCCGGTGTTTTGGTATGTCAAAACCAGAAAATGGGCCTTTTTCGAGCTAAAACTTGTATAAGTTTCAAACCGGTGATCCGAACCGAGTGCCGTAAGTTCGTGCAAGTCTATTTTATCATTTTTGAGGTGTGTGATGGGGTTTCATGGTAGTTAGGCCGATATCCGGTGTTTTGGTCCGTCGAAACCCAAAAATGGGCCTTTTTCGAACTGAAACTTGCATAAGTTTCAAACCGGTGATTCGAACCAAGTGCTGTAAATTTGTGTAAGTCTATTTTATCATTTGTGAGGTGTGTGATGGGGTTTTGTGGTAATTTGGCCGATAACCATTGTTTTGGTCTGTCAAAAACCTGAAAATGGGCATTTTTTGAGCTGAAACTTGCATAAGTTTCGAACCAGTGATCCGAACCGAGTGCCGTAAGTTCGTGCAAGTCTATTTTATCATTTTTGAGGTGTGTGATGGGGTTTCATGGTGGTTAGGCTGATATCCAGTGTTTTGGTCCTTCAAAACCCAAAAATGGGCCTATTTTTAGCTGAAACTTGCTTAAGTTTCAAACCGGTGATCCGAACCGAGTGCTGTAAGTTTGTGCAAGTCTATTTTATCATTTGTGAGGTGTGTGATGGGGTTTCATGGTAGTTAGGCCGATAACCATTGTTTTGGTCTGTCAAAACCTGAAAATGGGCATTTTTGAGCTGAAACTTGCATAAGTTTTCAACCAGTGATCCGAACTGAGTGCCGTAAGTTCGTGCAAGTCTATTTTATCATTTGTGAGGTGTGTGATGGGGTTTCGTGGTCGTTAGGTCGATATCCGGTGTTTTGGTCCGTCAAAACCCGAAAATGGGCCTTTTTCGAATTGAAACTTGCATAAGTTTCAAACCAGTGATTCGAACCGAGTGCTGTAAATTCGTGTAAGTCTATTTTATCATTGGTGAGGTGTGTGATGGGGTTTCATGGTTGTTAGGCCGATAACCATTGTTTTGGTCTGTCAAAACCTGAAAATGGGCATTTTTTGAGCTGAAACTTGCATAAGTTTCAAACCAGTGATCCAAACCGAGTGCCATAAGTTCGTGCAAGTCTATTTTATCATTTGTGAGGTGTGTTATGGGGTTTCATGGTGGTTAGGCCGATATCCAGTGTTTTGGTCCTTCAAAACCCAAAAATGGGCCTATTTTTAGCTGAAACTTGCTTAAGTTTCAAACCGGTGATCCGAACCGAGTGCTGTAAGTTCGTGCAAGTCTATTTTATCATTTTTGAGGTGTGATAGGGTTTCATGGTAGTTAGACGGATATCCATTATTTTGGTCCGTCAAAACCCGAAAATGGGCTTTTTTCGAGCTGAAACTTGCATAAGTTTCGAACCAGTGATCCGAACCGAGTGCCGTAAGTTCGTGCAAGTCTATTTTATCAGTTTTGAGGTGTGTGATGGGGTTTCATGGTAGTTAGGCCTATATCTAGTGTTTTGGTCCGTCAAAACCCGAAAATGGGCCTTTTTTGAGCTGAAACTTGTATAAGTTTCAAACTGGTGATTCGAACCGAGTGTCATAAGTTCGTGCAAGTCTATTTTATCATTTTTAGGGTTTGTAATGGGGTTTTGTAGTAGTTAGGTCGATATCGATTGTTTTGGTCCGTCAAAACCCAAAAATGGACCTTTTTCGAGCTGAAACTTGCATAAGTTTCAAACTGGTGATTTGAACCGAGTGTCATAAGTTTGTACAAGTCTATTTTATCATTTTTGAGGTGTGTGATGGGGTTTTGGGGTCGGTAGGCTGACATCTGGCATTTTGTTCTGTCAAAACACGAAAATGGGCCTTTTTGGAGTAGAAACTTGCATAAGTTTCAAACCGGTGATCCGAATCGAGTGCCGTAAGTTTGTGCAAGTTTATTTTATCATATTTGAGGTGTGTGATGGGGTTTCATGATAGTTAGGCCGATAACCATTGTTTTGGTCTATCAAAACCTGAAAATGAGCATTTTTTGAGCTGAAACTTGCATAAGTTTCAAACCAGTGATCCGAACCGAGTGTCGTAAGTTCGTGCAAGTCTATTTTATTATTTGTGAGGTGTGTGATGGGGTTTCATGGTCGTTAGGCCGATATCCAGTGTTTTGGTCCATTAAAACCCGAAAGTGGCCCTTTTTGGATCTGAAACTTGTAAAAAAATTTAACGGTCATTCAAACCGATGAAATTAAATAAGTTCGTGCAACTATATTTTTTTTTTTATTTAAAATTTTCTATAAATAATAAATCCACCAAAGTATATAATTTTAAAAACTTACTAAGGTTGTGAAGAGCCACCCTACTGACTGAGCATCGTTTGCACAAGAGCCTCTAGTTTGGAATATCACTCCTTGAGGCTATTTACTTGCTGCCACAGCTCTGCTTTCTCTCGTTGAACTGCATCAGTGGCTGCGTGTGCCCTAGCATCACTCTCAATAGTAGAGGATGATGCCATCGGCGCCATCCCAGTCCCTGAGCCACGCACATAGCCGCGCCTCTTGCCTAGAATAGTCTCTCATATCTGGTCATCGGTAGGCAGATCTTGACCCTCAGTTGTCGGCTAAGCACGCAGGTGGACCATCTCCTCTTATAAAAACATAAATATATGTTACTACTTTTATAACTTTAGATTAATATTAAATTAGTAATACTGTGGCAAGTTACATAAAAACTTACATAAAGCCGCTGTGCTTTAGGCCCAGTCCAACCCTTCTTGGGGTTGTAATGTGTCCTGTGCCACAAATCAATTGTGCTGGGTGGTGCACCAGTCTCTTGGTCTCGCTGGAGCAAATAAATAGTAGCTTGTGAAGATTGATTTCATGAATAGATTATACAGTAAGAACTTGATACATTTATTAACTTACCATATCATGCCTATACTATACAAAAGAACGTGATCCACCATTGTGGGTCACCTTTTGCTTGCTTCTGCTTTTGCTATTTTTCCTACTCAGCTCCTACACTTGGCCAAAACAAAGAAGGTTTGTATAAATGATAATGATTTTTCAGACAACAAAAGTAATTTTGACAATTTTTACCTAGAATGCGTCACTAGCGAACTGGTCGCAAAGTAACATCCAATCCTCCACTGTGACCCCCCTATAGGGTCTGTCACAAGGCTCTCTATCGGCTGCCACCTCCGCCTCGTAATGCATGTAGAGTCGGTGTCGATAGTCCCTGAAATAGACTCCCAAATAACGGTCCACTGCCTTCGCTACGTGAGGCAAGTGGAGATCGATGTCAAACTTCTCCTGTAAAGCATGTTATTGTCCAAATATTACGGCATTAGATATGTTAAAATTTAGTTCAACACAATAATAAAAGACATACCAAGATATGTTCATGAATATCCCGTCGCTTCTCCTTAGTGACAAGACTCTAGTCACTAATATAGAGTGGGGCGCGTAGTCGGTAAATGATGCCGACCTCTGTGGTGAAATATTGTGCCCACCCACCAACAGGTTTCAACAAGCCCTCAGGTAGCTCAATCTGAAGTCGCGAGCCCCCTGCTACCTCCATCTGTGCCTGCAAACTTTGATTTTTTGACCTATCGCTCCCTCGTCTAGAGTTGGTGACCGAAGCTTTAGAAAAAATAAAATAGAAACAATTGGTACCATATTTATATAATCATTAATACAAGTGGAACTATGTATACCATCAATGGTAGGATCGGTCGACCCTGCAGAGGAAGGCGAAGGGGTCGATGGGTCCGCCGGAGCTGTACGTCTGCATGAGCTTGGTCCAACCATATCTAAAAAGAAAGTCTAAAAGTAAATTCTATTACATCTTAAAAATTAAAATCCATTACATCATAAAATTGAATATCCATTACATCATAAAAATGAAAATCCATTACATCATAAAAACTAAAATCTATTATATCATAAAATTGAATATCCATTACATCATAAAAATGAAAATCCATTACACTTGATCCTAACACATATAACACCTATTACAATTATTCATCTGAGTCTGTATCATCATCTGAACTTGAATATTCTTCATTCTCGGTACAATACTCTAACAATGTCTCATCATCAAAATCACTTTCCTCGTCATCATCATCATTAATGAACGTTGCATCCCTCGGATCTAATTGTGTGGTATTGGTGACATCGGAAGCTACGGCATGATCTGGTTCTACATCAGTTCTATTCAACCGATACGAACTAACATCTTCTTGATCATGCTAGACAACACCATCGTGGGCAGTTTGAGACTCTTCCTGTAGTGCCTCCTCAATCCTCTCCAACTCTTTATCTCCCTCGCCAACTTCTAGGACATCATAAACATTTCTAGTTTTTATTTTTGGACAACATGCCAATCACCTCTTAGTTTTGTGTCCTTCAAATAGAAAACTTGTTTTGCAACTGATGCCAAAACATACGGATCATTTTTAAATGCCGCACGTGATGTATTAACACTTATGAAGTGCTTATCGATCTGCACTCTAGTCTTCTTATTACTTACATCCCACAAATCACATTTAAAAATATACATAGAATGACTATAGTAATAATGTAACTGTATGATGTCTTGTAAAACACCATAGTACTCTAGAGTTTGTCTTGCGTCACTATCTCCTTGAACAAGGACCCCGCTATTTTGTGTTCGCTGATTGACCTCACGTTCCCTCGTGTGAAATCGAACACCATGAACAATTAAACCTGTGTAGCAGGATATCCTTTAATCAGGGCCACTTGCCAAGGAATATAATTGATTCTACGCCTCAGGAGATTGTTGGTGGCATAATAGCTTCATCTATTAATTCAACACAAGTACAAAATTAATTGAATACAAATGCATAAAGTAATACAATTACAATTAATTGAAACCTTGTCTTACATGTTCTCCGAACCACTTTGGAAATAAATTTTGTTGTCTTTGCTCTAGATTAGAACTTGATACATGTTCTCTCTAAAGCTCAATCGTATGCTCATTGCATAAAATGAGATATGTTATATGTAACTTACATTTGTGTACTAACGTAGTATTGCAATGATTTTGATAAACTTACTTAAAATATGGCAATGTCTCATCGCAGTTCTTAAAGACGGTGTAGTGGGCTTTTTCCAACTCTTGAGGATGATACCATTCATATATACGGGCACTTCTTGGCCGCACATTCTGATTAAACACCGCAAGGCCAATTCGTTGCTACCGTGGACCACTATCAGAATTTTGCTTTTGACGATTAAACCTTGTCTCAATATCTTCAAGATGCATAGAGCAGAAGGTGAGACATTCAACATCAACGTAAGCCTCAGCAATTGACCCTTCCGGTCGTGCTTTGTTATGCACATATTGCTTCAATGTGTGCAAATATCTGTTTTAATAATTAATCAGTTATACATTAAAATAGTTAGGATGGATAGATAACACAATTCATAAAATTAAATGTACCTTTCTATTGGATACATCTAACAGTATTGGACAGGTCTGCCAATTTTTGCCTCATGAGGCAAATGCACAGCTAGGTGGATCATTACATCAAAGAAAGCTGGAGGAAAAATCTTTTCCAACTTGCAGAGGATCACGACAACATCCCTTTCGAGCTTTTCCAGTACTTCCAAATTTAACGTCTTCGCACATAATTCTCTAAAGAAGTAGCCTAGCTCAATCAGTGTAGTTGATATGTCATCGGTGAGATATCCACGTAGTGCAACTGAAAGAAGTCGTTGTAAAAGGACATGACAGTCATGACTCTTCAATTTGGATATTTTTGCATCTATAACATTTACACACCGAGATATATTCGATGCGTATCCATCTGGAAACTTCACTGATTTAAACTACTCTCAAATCCTTATTCGCTCTACGGATGATAACGTATATTGTGCAAGAGGCATGATATATTTATCACCGCTACGTATTAGGTGTAGCTCTTTCCGTATTCCCAGCTCCTGCAAGTCCAACCGGGCTTTAACAGTATCCTTCGTCTACCCTTCAATGTTCATTAAAGTTCCCAGCACATTATCACAGATGTTCTTCTCGATGTGCATAACATCCAAATTGTGCCTCAACTTAAAGGTCTCCCAGTACGAAAAATCAAAAAATATGCTTTTTTTCATCCAATTTAATTCCATATTAGTACGCTTCCTCTTCTTAGTACCCGGTATCTTCCCAAACCTCAGTGGTTGGATGAGTGCCAATTGCGCCAATACGTCTTTGCCAGACAACAATAGAGGTGACAATCTGCACTCCATTTTTCCATCAAACAGATGCTTCTGCCGATTTCGCCAGCCATGTGATGGCGGTAGAAAATGATGATGGCATATGTAGTATATCTTCTTTCCATTGGACAAATGTAGGGAGCATGCATCCTTATTACAAACCGGACATGCCAGATACCCCTTAGTGCTTCACCCAGACAAGTTCCTGTATGCTGGAAAGTCATTTATGGTCCACAGTAACGCTGCATGCAATTGAAATGTCTCGTTCTTAGAGACATTGTATGCCTCTACTCCCACCTCCCACCTCCCACAATTCCTTTAACTCATCCACTAAAGGACGCAAGTACACATCAATTTCATTACCAGGAGACTTCGGCCCTAGAATAAGCAACAACATTAAGATAAATAGTTCTTTCATATCTCTAACAATTTTCCTACTCCTTCAATAACTCTTTTTGCTAGGATTGTACTTTATTTTATTTGTATTTTTAAATTAGTGTGGTTAATTAATGCACTTGGCTATAAAATTAATTAAGAATTTAAACTAATTATTTCTATAAAAACATTTGATTTATGACTTAAGTTCAACAATTTTTGTCAAATTAATTGACAAACTGTTATGACATTGCTAGCGATACCCTATAATTGACAAACCGTTTTCTAAGAAGAAGAAGAAAATTCCCTCAAAATACCCGCTGCCAACAAATTATCAGAATATAAATATCACCAAAAAGAAATAAAACCACTATAATCAAAGCAAAGATAACCACTATACACACATGCAAAATATAACATAGTTGCATCAATACATAAATAGGCATATTTTCTTTTTCTCATATTCCTTCTTGTTTTCCATGGTATATAACCAAACAAGAAAAAACGAAGTTGCATCAATACATGAATAGGCATATTCCATAAAATAAAAGAGAGGGTAAGTTGTAAGACCGTAAGTTCGGTGCTCGTTGGCGGCAGGAAAGGGACCTACCGTCGTGGCAATCAACGGTAGTAAATCGACGGTCGGTGGTAGCAAAAAGCGAGCCCACTTCTGAGAAAGAGAGAGAGATATCCATGATACAGAAAGAGAAAGAGAGCGACTGAGATAGATAGAAAGATCAGAGATGATCAATTCTGAGAGGAAGAGATCAAGAGGAGAAGAAGAATATAAGGGGTCGCAACCGTTCCAGAGGGAAAAGAAGAAACCAGAGGTCAGGGGCGCATAAAAGGGGGGCTTTCTAGCGACGCACATGCACATGGCTAAATAGTCATTGTGCATTGGAAAATCATACCTAACACGACATCGTTCTAATAATTCAACAATTAGCGACGCTTCGTGTGTTGGGCGACTCTTCGTGTGTTAGGCGACGCTCCGTGTATGTCGCTAATAATGTTTTGCCCGTCGCCAAAAGATTGGTGCCCTTTTTTTTGGGCGGGAAAGCCTTTTTTAATGACGCACATGGTGTACGTCACTAATAATGGCTTTTAGCGATGCCGACCTATGCGTCGCTAATAATACGCGTCACTAAAGATCTTGTTTCTTGTAGTGTATCGAGCTGATTTGATTCGGATCCTTCTGGCCTTGTTCTTGTCCTCTGGGAGGAGACCTTCTTTCAAGTACTGGAGGATGGGAGTCATCCAGGTCAGGGTTTGATCTGTAGTTTGGACAACTTGGATCTTTTTTATGCTTGGTTTTGATTGACGGGAGATTTTCAACATGGATTCTCCTTTGGCCTTAATGTGAGAGGCCATATTTGCCAGTGTGTCAGCCCTGGGATTCTACCCTCTTTTAATTTTCTGGATTGTGAATTTTTGGAAGGATTGCTTTAGTAATTTCATCAGTTCTGAATATCGAAGCATTCTGCCATCTTTGATTGTAAATTCTCCTAGAACTTGGCTCACTACCAGTTGAGAATCAGAGAAGACCTCGAGGCTCTGAGCCTCGTATTCCAAAGCAAGTTTCACTCCCAGGATTAGGGCTTTGTATTCAGCTTCGTTGTTAGAAGCTTTGAACCCCAGACTTATTGCCTTTTCTGTTATTAACCCATCAAGGGAACGTGGAACCAAGTCGACTCCAGAACCATGGTCGGTAGAAGATCCATTAGTAAAAAGTTGCCATGTACCAGAGCTTTCGTAGATCTGTACCTTGTCTTGTAGTGCCGGGGTGAACTCGGCGATGAAGTCAGCCAAGGTTTGCCCTTTTATAGAGGTTCGTGGAACATAAGATATGTAAAATTCCCCCAATTCTACTGACCATTTGACCAGTCGTCCTGAGACTTATGGCTTTCGAAGCACGGACTTCAACGGATAGGCTATTGGGATTTCAATAGGATGAGCTTGAAAATAGGGTCTAAACTTCCGTGCTGAGATTATTAGCACTAAGGCTAGTTTCTCGATTTTGGGATATCTCCTCTCCATATCCAGAAGAGCTCTGCTGACATAGAATATGGGCTTCTGAACCCCCCTGTCCTGCTTGACTAGCACAGAACTGACAACATTTTCGGAGACAGCAAGGTAGAGGAGTAGCTTTTTCCCCTTGGACTAGTTTCAATAAAAGTTCTGGGGAAGCCAGGTATTTTTTCATCTCTTGAAAGGATTTTTCACACTCCTCTGACCACTGCAGGGCTTTGTTACCTTTTAGGGCTTTGAAGAATGGTAAGCAATGATCAGTGGATTTGGAGATGGATCTGTTCAGAGCTGCAATTCTGTCATTCAGAGCCTGAATGTCCTTCTTGGTCTTTGGCGATTCCAGCCCAATCAATGCCCCAATCTGAGTGGGATCTGCTTCTATACCTCTTTGAGAGACTACGTACCCTAAGAACTTCCCTTTGGTCCCACCGAAGAGGCACTTCAAGGGATTCAGTTTCATCTTATGTTGCTTTAGGATGTTAAACGTCTAAGCTAAGTCCTGAAGGTGGCCACCTTTTGCAGGCTCTTAACCAGCATGTCGTCAATGTAAACCTTCATGGTGTTGTCGATGAGTGGACTGAACATTTTGTTAACCAGACGTTGATATGTTGCCCCAGCATTCTTTAATCTGAACGACATCACTCTGTAACAATGGAGTCCTCGTTCGGTTATGAATGCTATTTTTTCCTGGTCTGGAGGGATACATCTAGATCTGGTTGTATCCTGAATAAGCATCCATGAAGCTCATGAGTTCGTGTCCTGCAATAGCATCGACTAGCTGATCTATCCTTGGCAATGGCAATCTGTCTTTTGGGCAGGCTTTGTTGAGGTCTGTGTAATCAACACAAACTCTCCACTTCTCATTCTTCTTCTTGACCAGGACTGTGTTAGCAAGCCAATCTGGATAGAATACTT
The DNA here is from genome assembly GCA_008638375.1 of Nyssa sinensis. Lineage (NCBI taxonomy): Eukaryota > Viridiplantae > Streptophyta > Magnoliopsida > Cornales > Nyssaceae > Nyssa > Nyssa sinensis. The sequence goes on from CM018049.1 coordinate 7,990,429, forward strand.
CTCGTATTATCTTGGCATCTAATAGTCTTTGGACCTCTTCGTTAATGATCTGATGCCGCTCTAGAGTGAGTGGCCTTCTTTTTTGTCTTACTGGGGGGTTATATGGATCCATCATCAACTTGTGAGTGATGAGGATCTGGATCTATTCCTTCCATATCCTTCATTTCCCAAGAAAATACTAAAAGGTTGTTTCTGAGGAATCTTACCATCTCTTTCTGCTCAGCAGGTGTCAAGTTTAGACCGATCTATAGGTAATGCCCTTGCTCTTTCGAGCTAACTAGCACTTTGATGGGGTCTCCTACAGGCTTGGCCCTACTGTCCCTTCCTCTAGGGCTTAGAGGCTCATTAATTATGGGAGGACATCCTTCCATTTCGTAAGGGTGGATGAGGTCCGGATCCACTAGTTCACGAGTGTGCTGTAATTGCTATTTAGGGGCCTTCTCCTTGAGTGCGAGGGCATGACACTCCCGAGAGGTCGGTTGACATCCTCTGATAGAGTACACAGCATGATTGTGAACATACTTCAGGCATTAGTGGAAGGGTTGAAGTGACTGCTCCCATCTGATGTAGCCAAGGTCTGCCAATTATGACATTGTAGGGGGACCTAGCGTTCAAAACCATGTACTCTGACATCGTCGTCTTCTGTCCATCTCCCTCTCTTGTCCGTGGTTAGGAGGTCATCCTCCCTAGTGGGGTGCTGAGGTTCCCACCAAACCCTACCATGATGGCAATGGTGGGCTTGATGTCGTTGGGATTGAGCTTCATCTGTTTGAGAGGCTCGTAGAATAGCACGTTCGTAGAACTTCTTGTATCCACCAAGACTTTTCGGATTTCAAAGTTGGCAATCTTGAGGGAGATGACAAGGGCATCACTGTGAGGACGATGCACTCCTATAAGGTCTTGGTCTGAGAACTAGATCTCAAGTACTGGCCTCAATCTTTTCTCAATACTAGAGATCTATAGGATGCTAGGAGCAGTTCTAGCCTCCCGAGCATATCGTTTTCTTGCTCGGTTGGACATCCCTATGGCTAGGGTTTTTGTATAGAGGAAGAAGATAACTTGATTGTTTTGATGCTGAGGCTCGTTCCTTCCATCTTTTTGTTCTCTCCTCTACTCTAGCCTTCTCTGTTGGGGTCTGTCATTGTGGGGGTTTTGCTTGACAAACTCCCGTAGCCGTCCTCTCCTTATGAGATGCTCGATTTCATGCTTAAGGGTTTTGCGTGTGTCAGTTACATACCCATGATCTTTGTGGAAATCACAGTACTTGCTCATATCCTGATAGCTGGGATCTCCTCTCAATGGCTCTGGCCATTTTAGATTCTCACGTGACCAGACTTGCCAAAGTATGTGGGTTAGGGAGGGAGTCAGAGGAGTGAAGGTAGTGAATCCCCTTAGAGTAGTGCTACTTGAAGTTCTGGAGGCCGTTCTTTTGTTTGGGCTTCTGACCCTCTTTTTATTTGAATTGAAGTCCTTCTTCTGGTCGTCTTGCTGAACTTGCTCTTTATTCTTTTGAGAAGGGCCTTTTGCTTCTTCCAGTTTATGTACTTTCTTGCTCGATCCATAAGGGCTGCCATGTCAGCAGGAGGGCATTTTGTCAAAGAGTCTTTAAAGCCTCCCTGTGTGAGTCCAGACATCATAGCGGCTATTGAAAAGCTCAAGCTGCAATTTGTAATCTCTGTGAGTTTGGCATTAAAGCGTGTAATATAACCTCAGAGGGTTTCTTCTTTGGTCCATCTTACTTTGAGCAGGAATTCTGGGCCCTTCCTCAACCTTCTGCTAGTCATGAATCTGTCTAGGAAGCACCCACCGAGCTCATAAAACTAGTAATTGAGCTCGGTAGGAGATGGTGGAACCACTTCAGAGCTGTGCCTTTGAGGCTGGTAACGAATGTACGGTAAATAAAGGCATCAGAAGCCCCGTGCAGTGCCATGGTCTGCTGATAATGAGAAAGATGATCCCCCGGATCTCTAGTCCCATCATATAGGGTGAACTTTGGGACGACGGACTTTCTTGGCCTCTCCTCAGCTATGATAGCAAGTGTCACAGGGTCAAAATCTGACACTAAATTTTTCTGCTTGTGCAGCGTCAAGACCGCTGCCTTGACCAGCCAACCACAAAACACCCAAAGAAAGGATGAATCCCTAGAATAGGATTCCAACACCGTAGGGTCTGCATAATTCAATTAACAAACAAGAACTGAGGCACACACATAGAACACAGCCATTACAGGAAACACTTTCCCAACCTTTTATTCACTATACACTCATATGAATATAAAGGACACTCAGCCAAAGGTTACAAAATAGACTCTCTCCCTCACAGATTCGTCTTCCCGACACCTCTATGTATATCTCTCTGTGTACACACTTCTGTGTTTACATCTCGCAACCCAAGCATGCATATATAGGCAGCCATGCACAACTACCAAAGGGTTTGCTGGCACCAACCAACCACTGCCACATACTCTGCAATACATACACACGCACATATATATTGACAGAATATTACAACCTCCCATGTGTGTGTGTGACACGCACATGGCCTGCAGTTACACCCCAATTGCTAGGGCTTGTCATAGACAGCCACCTGTCTCTTGTAGTTGACACCCCCAACTGTTAGGGCTATCTGAAGCGTTGGATTTGCACCACCTGTGAGTAGCGGTTCATCTCATTGCCGCTCACAATGTGAGCCTTTGGATCAATGCGCCAACATAGCAGGCGGTTACCCTTGCCTGCCCTTAGCCAACCTTGTCTTCTGCCAGTCCAGCAACTGCCCTACAACTGCCCTGTAACTGCCTTGTCTGTGCTAATGGCACTCCGAGCCCTCACTCAAGGACACGACTATGTGTAGTCAGCCTTGAACCAGCACACCACTTGATCCAACCAATGCTTCCGTGTCAGCCCACATTGCCAAACCATGCCCCCACATGTCTTGGTCTTCCTTAGCTGCATGGGTCACTCTCCCATGGGTGCCTCAAGGAGGTACTCCCCTTTATATATGTCTTATGAAGATTTGTCCACCTAACAGGAGTAGATACAACCACTTGTAGAACCAGTTCTTTCCCCTGTACGCATTTGCCTTGCCAAAGGCTATCCATACACCAAAATGTTCACAAAGGCATTGCCTTGACCTTTGTGGTCAAAGGCATATGCATATCAGCTGCACCAACTCTGAATTATCTATGTATTCTTCCAATACTTAGAATATCTTCAACATATCCACAAGGATGCCCATGATAGGCCACCCTCATCTTAGCCTTGGCATTGGAGCTCACCAACTCGGCCAACTTTGGAATGTCATTCCAACACTGAATGTCATTCTGCTCTTGAATACCATTCCCCTCCTGAATGTTATTCCAATTGCATAGCATGCCTTCCCCTCATGTCAAGCCATCAAGGCATGGCATGCCTTCCCATGCCCATGCCGCGTGTCAAGTACAAAAGGGTCTAACAAACCACCACGACTTGAAGAGTCCGATGCCCTCATCGGATTATTCCAATGCTGCGCCTAAAACAACCCTAAAACAGCATCATTCTGCACTAAACCTTGAACCCATCAAAGCCCACTGCCTTTACTTAACTCTGATTGCTATCACGAACACCTCCACTATTCTCCTTCCTCGTAGCCACCCTGCCACAAGCGCTTACCGCCTATGACTTGCAAGTCTGAACATTGTTGAAGAACCCCCCTGGTTGCTTCTGTCACAGAGTTAGCCATTGTCTCAAGCATCCCTCCGCTCTTGACAGATTGCCACGGGCACACACTGTCCATGACCATGCTTGGTCCCGCCCCAAGCTCCAACAGTTGTCACTGTCTCACACATTGCTGCATTGGACACGTCTGTGAATTACAGCACTACACTTGTTCTAGTCCCCACTACGCCACTACAGATACAACTTTTGAACAAGTTATTAGTAAGATTACCACCAACAAAGCCCCATGCTGGTAGTTGAGGGTCGCGAAGGCCTTTCCCGTGGCTAACACACGCTTTGCCGCAATATCTCATTCCTCTGAGTGCAGGTCTTTCTCGATTTGGATGCAATTTAGCAGCACCATTGGGTTCACTCGAATGGAAACACCATCATCAGCACCTGATGACCCCTCATTAGACCCCGCACGAACCATTGCAGCAAGCTTTTCCCTTGCTGGACAGTCCCTCATCCGGTGTGGTCCCTTACAAATGAAACAGCTACCAACCCACAGCTTCTTTTGGTCTGCTGCCTCCCATTTGCCCTTGTCCTTGCCCTTCTCCGCCTCTGTCCCACCCTCCTTGGCCTTTCCCGATGATTTGTCAAACTTCCTGGACTTGTCGATGGTAGAGTTGGATTTGTCAAGAAACAAGTCCACCAAACTGTCTGCTGCTGCCACGGCACTAGGGAGATCTCGAACTCCCCTTCTTCTCAGTTCTGCCTGAGCCCATCCTTGCAGCCCCGACATAAAATTGAACAACTTGTCTTCTTCAGACATGTTCTTCACATCCAGCATCAATGAACTGAATGTCTTGACATACTCACGCATTGTCCCGGTGTGCTTGAGTCGTTGCAGTGAGTCTCGAGCCACCCAACTCGAGTTGGCAGGAAGAAACTGCTCCTTGAGTTCCTTTTCCAGATCTGCCCAAACTCTAATCTCTGGTCGTCTCTCATCTGCCACACGAGTACGCCAGCAAAGCTTGGCATCACTAGCCAAATACATGCTGGCCATGGTGACCCGTTCACCATCAGGAATGTGGGCAGCAGTGAAGTACTGCTCCATGTCCAACAAAAAGTTTTTAAGGTCTTTGACACTCCGAACACTGTTGAATGCCTTTGGTTCTGGAGCCTTGACCTTCCTTGCACCATCCTGCCCACCAGTTTGATGCATGGCCCTCTTGATCAGACCCATCTCCTCCTCTATACCACGCAAAAAGTCCCTTGTTGAGTCTGCTAGCACATCCACATCACTGAGCATGTCGTTCAATTGACCATTGATGCTAGAGATGCAGTCTTGTAGTCTCACCTTCAACTCATCGACTTCCAAAGCTATATGTTTTCACTGAATAGCAAGAGATGATGCCCCGTCTATCAAAGGAGCCCCAACGAAATCTTTGAGTCTAGAAACCTGTTCTCGTAATGCCTCACCGCCAGCCATTCCACCATAACCTGACTCCGATACCAATTGTCATAGGGTCAAAAATCTGACACTAAATTTTTCCACCTGTGCGGCGTTAAGACCGCTGCCTTGACCAGCCAACCACACAACACCCAAAGAAAGGCTGAATCCCTAGAATAGGATTCCAACACCGTAGGGTCTGTACAATTCAATTAACAAACAGGAACTGAGGCACATACATAGAACACAGCCATTACAGGAAACACTTTCCCAACCTTTTATTCACTATACACTCATATGAATACAAAAGACACTTGGCCAAAGGTTATAAAACAGACTCTCTCCTTCACAGATTCGTCTTCCCCACACCTCTGTGTATATCTCTCTGTGTATACACTTTTGTGTTTACATCTCGCAACCCAAGCATGCATATATAGGCAGCCATGCACAACTGCTTGGCAGTTGACACCCCCAACTGCCAAAGGGCTTGCTGGCACTAACCAGCCGCTGCCACATACTCTATAATACATACACACGCACATATATATTGACAGAATATTACAACTTCCCATGTGTGTGTGTGTGACACGCACATGGCCTGCAGTTACACCCCAACTGCTAGGGTTTGTCACAGACAGCCACCTGTATCTTGCAGTTGACACCCCCAACTGCTAGGGATAGAAGCGTTGGATTTGTGCCACTTGTGAGCAATGGTTCATCTCATTGTCGCACACAATATGAGCCCTTGGATCAATGCGCCAACATAACAGACAGTTACCCTTGCCTGCCCTTAGCCAGCCTTGTCTTCTGCCAGCCCAACAACTGCCCCGCAACTGCCCTACAACTGCCCCACAACTACCTTGTTTGTGCTAATGCCATTCCGAGCCCTCACTCAAGGACATGGCTATGTGTAGTCAGCCTTGAACCAGCACACCACTTGATCCAACCAATGCTTCCGTGTCAGCCCACGCCCTCACATGTCTTAGTCTTCCTTAGCCACATGTGTCACTCACCCATGGGTGCCTCAAGGAGGTACTCCCTCCTATATATGTCTTATGAAGATTTGTCCACTTGATAGGAGTAGATAGAACTACTTGCAGAACCAGTTCTTCCCCCTATGCGCATTTACCTTGCCAATGGTCCATCCATGCGCCAAACTGTTCACAAAGGCATTGCCTTGACCTTTGCTGTCAAAGGCATATGCATATCAGCTGCACTAATTCTAAATTATCTAAGTATTCTTCCAATACTTAGAATATCTTCGACATATCCACAAGGATGCCCATGACAGGCCACCCTCATCTTGGCCTTGGCATTGGTCGAGGCTCACCAACTTGGCCAACTTTGGAATGTCATTCCACTCCCGAATACCATTCCCCTCCTGAATGTTATTCGAATGGCATAGCATGCATTCCCCCATGTCAAGCCATCAAGGCATGGCATGCCTCCTCGTGCCCATGCCGCCGTGTTAAGTAGAAAAGGGTCTAACAGCAGGGATGAACGAAGTGGCAAGCCTTCCGAGCAATCTGGCCAGCTCGTCCTGCTCTGGAGGGTTTTGAATACCTTTTATAACTGTTGTGCAGTCCGTAGAGTCCACAGCTTCTTCAGTCCTATGTGGATCCCTTGGCGGGATTGGTTGTTGCGAGTCCAACCTTATGGCTTCAGCACCAATATAGATGGGACGGCCCTGGTCCATGGTCGAAAGGTGACTTTGTTCTTGCTGAGCTGGAGGAACTGGAGCCTCTTGAGGCTGAGACTTTCCTAGTGCTGGGTTTGCTCCTGAAGCCCTCGGGGTTGGAGCTCCGGTGGTGCTTCGGTAATGGATGTTTAGAGCAAAAGTTGATGCCCCCTTGCTCGTGGCTGCTGATGGCTGTGGGTATTCGTCAATGTGGGTGGTACCTTGGGGATACACCAATTGATTACTGGGGATCTCTTCATGGATTCCTCCGTTCGGGGTTGCCATAGGAGGTTGTATCCTTTGACCAGCCGTGTTGACGGGTGGATTTGATGGATTGGTTTCTTAACTGCGGGTAAGCATTGCCAGAGTTCTAGACATGGCTAGAAGCTGTTCTTGTATCATCTGGTTTTGTCGCTTGACTAGGTCAAGCTCTTGCCGCATGGGATCATTGGTTTGTCCCCTTCCTCGTCTGACAGATGGTCGGGATTGAGGGTTTTGAGGATTTTGGGCATTCTTTCTCGGTCGGAGATTGGGAGCCATGGTCCTTCGGTGAGAAGGAATATGAGTTTGTTTTAGAGTAGAGCACTTGGTAGAAAGAAGGATTGTCGTTTCCCACAAACGGTGCCAAACTGATGCTGCATTTTTTGGTTAAGGTGAACTCCAAACTCTGCTCTTTGAAGAACACTCAAAAAGAAGATCATAAGGCCACTGGATTGGCTTCGGCGGTAGCTGCTCTGATGATTAAGTTAATAAAACTGAATTAAAAAGATTGTAATGTAAGCCAAAGAATGAGCATGAAAACTAAAGTGTACCTTTAGGATTTAATTTATAGGCGGTGGCTTTTCTAAGTTGATTAGGATTTGGAGCCATGGAAGTAGGGATTTGATCATCGGAGATAGCAGTTTCCATGTTAGGACCTTGCGTTTGAGAGATATCCATGAGTGATAGCTTCCTTATTGAAGACTATTTCCTTTCCTTTACTCAGTAGTATATTGAAGGCGGTGATAAGCTCTGAACCCTGAAAAAAGCTCTGAAGGCCTTGTGCTTGGACCAATGAGTTCTGAAGGATAAGTACTCAAGCCTTCTCTGAATGGCCGAGTATGTTCTATAGGTTCTGAATGGCTGAGCTTCGTAGTCACACGTGTAGCCTAGGGACTGGTTTTGTCACTTTGTGGTATATCAGAAGAGAATGGGACAAACTAAATTTTTCTTGAATGACCAGATGGATAGTTTATTCTTCCTAGGACCTCAATGGTAACCTCATTAATAGAGCTCAAGCTTAATTATTGAATACTTGTTTCTATAGTAATAGATTCTTTTTCTATGTTTGTCCTTATATGTCTTGTGAGGAATGTTTATCCTGCATTTATAGTCATAGATATGCGTGCAAGGTAGGCTAACTTTAGGTGAAAAGCATTTCCTTTTCGCCACGTGTTATGCTTTTTTAGCTGATTGAACAATCTGCTAATTCCTACAAGTTATTGCTTTTGGGCAATGAAAGTCATAATCATAGGTCTTTGATCAGACCAAAGTATTAGTTGTATTAAATATGGAGTGGGCTTTAGTTACTTCCTCATTTAATGTGACCCAGTATTGGAGAGGCCTTGTATCTAAGCCACCCAAGTATCCCATTGATGCATGTAACCTCCTTTCAAGAGTTTCTAGAGGCTTTGGCCTTGAACCGTTTGTCTCTCCTGATAAGGGGGTTAACTTGTTGGAGCTCATTGATAATTGATCTGGGCTGAATAGTTCAGACAGATTTAAACTACGCTATGGCGTGGTTGGTCATTATTATCTGTCTAAGCTATTTTAGTAATGGTAGTCCGGGAACCACACTATGATCTTGTACACGTGCCGCGATATAATCAGATGGGAGAAATCTTGCCCTTATAGATGCCCTTATCCTTGTCGCGTCATAGAGTGGGAAGGACATTTGTTTTAGGATGATGGTTTTGTGAATGTTTTGTCGAGGGCAAAAGCTTTAAGTTTCAAAATGAAGGATTTGAATCCGGAGACTTGACTTCATCCGTGTAAAGTTTTTTGAGTGCTTTACTAGGGAAAAGGTTTTAAGTACGAAGACCTGACTTCACCGGGGCAAAGTTTTTTAAGTGCTTTGCTAGGGCAAAAACTTTAAGTCTGGAGACCTGACTTTACTAGGGTGAAGTTTTTCGAGTGCTTTTGCAACACCCGCGACTAATAAATAAGGTGATATGTATGGAAACCTTTTTGGACAAATATCATTATCGATATACACAAGAGCAGCGTGTGATAGAGTTTACGTAATGTAATAAGAACCATCCCGACGAAAGACTATTATAGAAAAAATTGCATAGGAAATATGGTAAGATTAGGAATTAAACAACCAAAAAGTAGGTCATTATTCTAGTTAAGATTATGACCTAATATAGAGTTAAAATTTGATCCAAACACACGTAAAACTAACCCAATCGAAACTAATGAGGTAAGGAAAATTTTACAGCAAATATTACGAATTATTTAATTAAATGATTAAAATAATAAATATCGAGAATAAGGTAAAATATGATAGAAAAATAAAGAAAAATAATTAACACTATCATCATGTGATTTGCACATGATGAGAGAAGGCAAGACACACACCTTAGGTGTGTATGTGAGTATATATATGCAAATGATTACATGTATACCTATAAATGCATGTAGATACATGCATGTGGGAAGTATTGAACATAGGCTTCCAACAATCACTCTCATTAACTATAGCAGCCATCTTCCACCATTAAATATTGTCTAGAAAAGATTCCCTCAACAATAATATATATGAATGAAGATATATGCAAGTGAGGTACTTTGAGCATAGGATTTCAACTAGCCTATGTGAATAAGGTAAGCCTATTATAGTAGTCATCTTTCACCATTAAATCTTGTCCATAAAAGATACCCCCAACAATAAAAATTTTGGCTGTAAATACATGCATGGGTAAGCTTAGAAAATCACACTAAGTGAGGAAATTAGTGAAATTAGTGAAGGAAGGAGTAGTTGCAAGCTTAGATAAAGAGAGAAGAAGAAGAAATTAGGAAATCCATCCAAACAAGGTAAAAACACACTTCTTCAAATTCTTTTAAGTCTATATAGTTTTGTAGTTAATTTCATGTATAGATGGTGATATTTAGAAGTGATTTGAGTGGAGATTGGAGAGAGTATAATGAATACTGTAACTAATTTGGATACCACCAGCAAAACTAGTTCAACTTTGGAAGGCCATAACTTACTCAATTTAAGTCCAAATCGAGTGAAATCTGGGTTTAAATTGGAGGTCTAGATGTCTAGTTTCTGGTAAAATTAGTTTTACACATAAACTCCAAACCCAGTTTGATTTATGAAGTTTTAAAGTAAGGTGGTCAAAACTCAAAATTGGGTTAATGTAAAATAATCCACTTCAAACTATCATATCTCTCCCAATTCTTTGAATTAATTTTGAAAATTTTATATGGATGTATATCTATGTTTTAGCTTTAACTAGATATATTATAAGAATCATTTGGCAATAAGATGAGTTGGATATAATAATTTTACCAAAACTGTACAGATTCTGACCTTAGTGAATTGATTGGCTTATATCTTGAGCTGTAGGTGAAAGTTTTGAGTGATTCCAAATCTCAATGAAACTAGACTCAATATATAATATTCCTGGAAAGTTTCATTATATTTGAATAGAGGAATTAGAAAAAAATTAAATTTGAACATAGGGGTACTGGCCAGGAAATTCTAAAAGATTTGGACTTTCAAGGTTACTGTCCACCTGAGATTGCTTCATTTTTTTCCTTCCATCTTCCTGATAGGTTAGTTTACATCATAACCACACATAGTTAGGGACACTAAACAGAACTTAAACATATTTTTGGTAGCCTTGGAGATATATGTTATATATATATTGAAATTCTATTGAATATAATAAACTCAATGATGAAACCCAGTTAACCAAATAAAGCTCATAAAGTATAGGTTCTTAAGAAATATAGCATTAAGATAGTATTTAATAAATTTTAATCGCTATTTAGGACCTGAAAAGGCCAAGGAGCACCCAAGAGGGACTAATTAGCTAAGTATTAAACAAATGTGAGTAACCTTGAAATTGAGACTTTCTATTAAATACAGTTCCTTATAGTTTTATAATATTACATGCAATTTCTTTCAACTTATTAATGTATTTTAGATCATTATACTAAACGTTTCAACTGCATGACCATTTTTAGAATACCAAGTTGAATCTTTTAATTGCATGCCTTTAAAAAACATATTTTTAAATGGTTTATATCATGGATAACTAAAGAATATTTTGCAAGCATATTTCTTAGCATGAAATTATACATCATAAAATGTTCATTACAAATAGTCATACCTGTTTGGGGGGTTAAGTCAGGTTGTGTAAGCCCAAAGCTCTAGATTACACTTAGTTGCCCAAGTGACTAATCAAGATAAAGTTAAAGAAATATATATGATTTCATTACACTAGTTTATAGATACAACTCCATGCTTACTATGTTTTACTCTTGCAAAACTGTTTAGTAAAAGAGCTTGTATACTTCTTTTATTATCTTATGATCAGTTATATGTATATGATTTAAAAATGCTAGTAGCTTCGGTACAAATCTTTTATCTACCATCCATGAAAGTTTATGAAAGAGATTTTTCTAAAAATCATAATAGGGAACTTGAGTTATTCACAAGCTTTGCATAAAGCTCACGGGGTTTTTATCTTGTACATTTCAAATAGAGTTTCAAATAATGTAGCTTGATGGAAGAGAATTTAATTACAACACTTTTGGAATATTGATAATTTCGGCTAAGAGTAATACCTTTTGTAAGAATAGCTAGAAGAAATTTGTAAACTGTAATATTCAGACACTATTGTTTAATCTAACATTTAGTTATGCTTAACTATGATTCAGTTTCTACTACTTTATGAAGTATGACTACATAGAATGTATATACCAGATAAGAGGCATTCGGTTGGTCACCTCATTAACATACTACATGAGAGTTAGTATATTGATAAGGTGCCTAACTGGCTGGTCATTATCCCTAATCCGCACAAGGTAGTTATGGGATGTGACAGCTTTTGGTATGGTAATAAGTTTTTTGGCTGACCTTTTTCCAAGAGGCATATTAACAAGTACTTTTATTTTTCAAGCCCTGGTAGGGGCTGCCTAGTGGTTGACCTATTCTGAAGCAAATGTACATTGAGAATTGAGGTGCCAAGCTAGCCTCGGAGAATACTAAAGAGGAAATTCTAAATCTGCGGCAGAGGGGTGCCAAGTTAGAAGTCGCTGATCAAGGGAAGGAAGGGAAACTAATCAATGCCTGAAAGCATAAGGTGAAAGTGGAGGTGGAGCAGGATGATCTGAGGGCCTAACTATAGGCGGCGGGGGCCAGACAGAAGAAATGTGAAGAAGATCTTCTCTACCAAGCCCGAACGTTGTATAAAAAATAGGTGGAATAACTTCGAGGGAAGGTTTTCTGTGAAGGATATGATGATCTAAAGAACCCGAGCTCGAAGGAGAGGGCACTAGGGATAGATCTTCTGACTGTTCTCCTACTCTTGATCCTCCCATCATTGTTGCAAAAGAGGGGTCCTACCTTTCCAAATGGGGAATTGGTAAAACTACTAGGACTAAGGCTGGTGGTTGTTCTTCTGAAAATATAGTCATTTTACTTGGTGGTGATGATGTTGCTTCTACTAACAACGATAATGCCGTAATTGATGAGGGTGTTAAACCTTAGATTTCTTTGAATCTTTTTTAAAGTTTTATTCTTTCTGTCTTTGGAAGTTTTTATACCATCCCTAGTTTGGTTAATAAAGATCTATCCTTTTTGGATTCTTATACATGGTTGCTCGCTTGTGACATTCATGATTAGGATGGATTCCCTATACTTATGGAATTTTCCAGAAATTGGTATTTGGGCTAATCATCTGATACCACACCCAAGTTAGCTGAAACTTAGTTTGTTAATGATATAATAAGTGTAATAGAACTAGGGTAGGGAAGTTTGACTGAATTATAATGCTTCATAAGTTCTGGCCCTTAGTTTTTCTATCTTTTAAGGTATTTCCTATGATCTGGTTTCTAGATAAAATTCTCTTCCAGATGCTTACCCTTTTCAGACCTAAGGGAAAAATGGGCTATTTGCAACTAGAGTAGCAAGTAGCAGGTTTTAATAGTCATTAGAACGGATTCTGACTTGTTTTGGGATCCCAAATAAGAATAGACTCTTGCTTACATGCTTGAGGGCAGATCCTAGACATGTCATTTTTTAGAGCGGACTCTCAAGAACCTAAGTGGACTTCTAGTGTTGTCGAGAATGGATTCTCTAGGAAGTTAGTATACTATCTTTTTTCATATCAAAATTTGAGTCGTCTGGTTCTGTAGAAAATCAAGTTTTGCTTGGTTACATGCTTGAGGGTCGGCCCTAGGTACGTATTTCATTTTTAGGATCTCAGTTAAGAGCGGACTCTTAGTTACATACTTGAGGGTAGATCTTAGGCATGCTATTTTTTAGAAAGGACTCTCAAGAATTTGAGTGGACTCCTAGTGCTACTAAGAAAGGATTCTTTAATAATGTCAGTACAAATATTGGCTATCTTACTCTTAGTTATATGCTTGAGGGCGAGCCTGGGCATGTCATTTCTGTGAGTGGACTCTCAAGCACCTGAGTGGACTCCTAGTACTATTAGGAATGGACTTTCTAATAATGTCAACACTAATAATGGCTATCTAACTCTTAGTTGCATGTTTGATGGAGGACCTTGGGTATGCCGAGTAGACTCTCAAGCACCTGAGTGGAATCGTGATGCTGTTGAGAATGGATTCTCTAATACCGTCAGCACAGATATTGGCCATCTTTAGATTAGGATTTAAGTTAGATGGTACTCGGGTAGATCCAATTTTCAAACAAGTAGCCAAAGTCTATGATCATTGAAGCGTTGCTTAAATCTTTGGGCATTGAATGCTTTAAATGAGGCCTTTATTATTACAAGATTTATTGCTAAAGCGTTTGTTGGCATATTTTCTACATCTGTTGGAATGGCCTGTAATCGATCCTTGCCTTTATAGTGACTTTTCGGCTGCCCCCATTCCCTCGGGTCCACTTTACTTAGTCAAGGGGTTATGAACCAGGCATTAGTTACTCGTTTAAGTGATTTTTTACCCTGATGTTCATGGAAGATTTTAATTGCCAAAGCTTCTTGTTCATCTAACCATTGATTGTCACGCCCCGAATTTTCACAAACTCGGGTAGTGAGTGAAATAAACAAAAGGGAATAATAAAGGACAATTACATGCATTTCAAACACTAACCCAATTCATATCCTGACACCAATCCATAGGGCCTTGCCCATTGTTTCATAACATACAAATAAACATATATGGCTTAGGGCTTATGCCCTTGTACAACATCAAAATATGCCCCAAGGGCCAAATATACTTCTAAGTTCCTTTTCCCCTCCTTTTTTCAAGAATTCATCGAGTCTCATGTACTAGGGGCGTCATCTATAATATGATATCCTACGAATAGGGTTAGCACAACTGTTGGTATGACACAATGCTAATGCCAGGAACAAAATTAAGGCGTGGCATGTGCAAGTGTACATTTATAATCTACATATACATTTATAATCTACATCCCATCCAATTCATCAACATGATATAAAGGCAGTATGCGTGACAAACCATGCAAACTCTATGCCACACCCATGTCTCGTTTACGGACCGCATCCGATGGATTCTTAAGTACCAATGCAATGGCCAATTTTAGGTTTTTCACCATAGGATCTGTCACATCCCGAACCCCACCTTACGCGAATGTCGAGGACGTGATGCTAGTCAGTGGCCTTGCTGGTTTGCCGACGGGAAATGTGACCAACCAAAGGCAAACTTCTGAACTTAACGATGAATTGCATTCTTATTGTAGGGTCAGAGCAGCGAAAGCAGCGAGAGCAGCGAAATTTAAAACTTTTTCATCTCGGGAATGCAACTTATTTATAAATTCCATAGAGGTATGTATAACAGAGCAAGTCTAAAACCAGATAGCTAATAACTCTAACCACAGAGCACATCTATAAATAGACATATAACACAGAGCATATCTAATCACTATAGAGTACCATTACCGTGAGCCATGTCCCAATACATCTAATGAATATCAATGAAGTCAATCGAATCATGTCACTTACCTGAATAACCAGATTCAATCCACAAGAATCCAAGTCTCCACAAATCAGTGCCATCGATCCTTTACTTGGAATGCCACTCGGCCTATCTATGTCATATCATAGTGCCTTCTAATCCAATGGAGATAAATCCTAAAAAATGTTAGGATAATGGAGTAAGCTTAAATAAGCCCAGTGAGTAGCACAGGTTCCCTGTCAAGGGTTTCAAACTCGTTCTTGTTTACAAATCACATGGATAGTTTAGTGATTTCAAAAATAGCAGTTTTATGTGGATAGTTCAATCACTTCAGAAATAATGGTTTAATAAATCCACTTTAAGTACGGTTTAAGTAGAATAAAATAGAACCAATCTAAATGGAACAATCGATCAGGAACAGACAGAACAGTACAAGATGCTAGCACATCAATCAAGAGTATAGGCCAATAAATCAAAGAAGACCAACATTATTCCATGTGTAAGGTAATACGAAAGGGTATGCATTTAAGTATTTCCATTTAAACAGTATAGCATACAAAACGGTACAATGTATCAAAATATAGTATCTAGACAATAAAACTTATACACCAAGTCAGAAGTTCTAAGTTAGTCATAAACTGTTCGCTTATCTCCTTGTTCTGATAATTTGATAACCTCCAATTATGTTAGGCACCTCCATGCATATCCTGAATAATCATCATCAATTACAGATAAATCAGAATTTAACCATTCATGACTTATTCATCATCTTAGGCATCTATCGGATTACCTTAGATAGCCTACTAGCCTATTTCCCTTTCATTGGGTTTCATCCGAGGCTATTTCATTCTTTAATTAGGCTTAGTAGTTATCAGGATTATAATCTAAGTCATTTAGACTTCAATCGTTATCAGTTAAGTACTTATTCAACCTTAGGGGCAAAATGGTAATCTCATCATTCTTGTCCCTGAACCCTGTCATGGTCCTCAGAATAATCGCCATATCTTAAATATAAATTTCTAAGTCTTTTAGACTCAAATTGTTATTAGTTAAGTACTTATTTAACCTTAAGGGCAAACTAGTAATTTTGTCATTCTTGCCCCAGACCCTGTCGTGGTCCTCAGAATAGTTCACATATCTTAGATATAAAGTTCTAAGTCTTTTAGACTTCATTTGGCCCTTCAATGTTCATAATTATGCTTATGACAGATTATTAGATCAGATCGGCCTTTATTCGGCCTCTACTTGCACTTACCATGCTCAAGGGCATTTTGGTCATTTTATGTTTTGTGAAATTCTGACCCTGATTTGTCATTTAATCATGTGTATAGTTTCACAAGTGTTTGGGCCTCTATCAGTATCAATTTCGTCTCATTTGGACTTCATTTGGACTTCGTATAGCATCAGGGGCATTTTGGTAATTTTATGTTTTGTGAGATTCTGACCCTGATTTGTCATTTAATCATGTATACACTTTCACGAGTATCCGGGCTTCTATCGGTATTAATTTCATCCCAATCGGACTTCATTTAGGCTTCATATGGCATTAGGGGCATTTTGGTAATTTCATATGTTGTGTAGCTAATTTTTCGAGACCTCAGTTCATAAAATGGACCTCATCATTAGGTCCAGAATGTTCGACATAGTTAGATTGGACTATCTTTTATTTTTAATTAACCCTGGGTATCATCAAGGGCAGTACAGTCATTTACCATTTGCAGTGTCTTTATTTTTCAAGACTTAATTTCTCAAATCGGACTCCACCATTGAGTCTAGAATGTCCGAGATAGTCAAAATGCACTATTTACTTATTTTATTTGGGCTTCGTTTGACTCATTTAATGTCCAAGGGTAAAATAGTAATTTTACCCCATTAATAAAATAATTATTTTATTATTTATTTATGTTTTAGGGGCTCATAAGCATAAAGTTTTCAGAATCTGGGCCAGAACATAAATGTTCAGAACAGTTGGGGTCAATTCGTAATTTAGAACAGTTCTGGTTTATTTTCCTTTCAATTAAGCCCTTGGACCATAGGGTTTACTTAATTAAACCCTAGACCAGACTCGTTATATGGTGAACTAGCCGGTTCAAATTCCTTCAAGAAACTGGAATACAATAAACCCGTTGTTTTCCTTATCCGTGTGTAGGTTGGCCTTAAAACCGAATTTCAATTTCCTATGGCCGTAACCAAACAGGGAAAATCTCATTTTAAAACAAGTTCCAAAACGACACAGTTTAAATAATGCGGTGGCTTGCCCATAGCTCGACACGTGTTTGAGTTAACATGTTCGGTCTAGACGAGTTGGGCAAGTCGACTCAGTCGACTCGTCGTCTTCTTCATCACGTAAGTGTACTATTGCCCTAATTCCCAATTTCACATCTTTTCAATTTCGTGAGTTTTTGGGACGTTTTACACTGCTTTCAATCCCAAATTGTTTCTGAAGGTCAGGCCAACATCTTGGCATTCATTTTGAGCCTCAAATCAAGATCAAACGTTTGGTCCAAAGTTGGATAACCGAACCTGCAACAAGCTTGTAGATCCCCATTTCATCACTAAAAGTCGCGTGGTTTCTTTAGTTGTGATCTTTGCATCATGGGGTTCAAGCCCCCATTCTCAAATTCAGGTTTTACAGCAAGATTCGAAGGTTCCATCTGTCACGCCCCGAATTCTGACCGAACCCGAGGCGCGACTGACGAGACAGAAATGAAATAAATAAAAGGACAAAAGTAATCAAATTCACTTAACACGCGTCCATTCTCATCAATACATAAAATAATATACAATACATCGTTCATCGGTCATTCGGGCTCAAGCCCTTACATAACAAAATACAAGTCTCATGGATCACAAATATATCCCGTGCTTCGCCCTATCAGGGCATCACAGAGTCTCACGTGGCTGGAGGATCCTCATCTGAAAAATAGTTGCCCACGAATGGGTCAGCACAACTGTTGGTATGATGAAATGCTAATGCCAGAAATAAAGCTAAGGCGTGGCATGTGCAAAGTGTATATTTATTTCTAAATGACATTCAAGCATCGCAGTAATATATATGAATAGTATGCGTGACACACCCATGCACAACTCTATGCCACACCCATGTCTCGTTTACGGGTACTCCCCGATGGCTACGGAGTACCAATGCAATGGCCAATTTTGGGTTTTTCACCACAGGATCTACACCCTCATAATGCAAAGCACCACGTGCTTACCCACGCCATGTTCTCAAAGAATTCATCATATGCCAATATGCCAATGCAATCTCAATAAACATGGATCTCAACAATATAACATGCTCTGACAATAATAAATAAATCACCAGTCAGTTTCATATACATGCATATCTCATATGTTCATACATCATAATTCATGTTCTTCACTTTATTAAACTTGCAAGTAACACATAACATATGAACAACCAATTCCAAATAATCAGGTAAACACATTACAAATAAACACATACAGCATCCCAGTCATTCACAAATATTCCTAACTTAACTTCATTTCTAACACTAGCAAAACACCATACCTGATGGGTCAGTCACAACCCAAGAAGAACGTGCACGATGTGTAACTGCACTGGTCAATGAAGATGTAAGAGATCAGATCTCCCTCTCCTGTCCTGTAAGTGTCCCTAAAAACATAAATTCCAACTCAATCTATTTTCATTTGAATTTATGCTATTCATCAAATTTTATGTCTTTAAATTTATAGGTTTCTATTCTGCTAAATTAAACTCTACCATTGGTTCTAGGACGTTGAAGAAAATAAGTTTAGGTTCTCGTAGAACTCAATTCGGACACCGGGGTTCAAAAGGGCAAAATAGTCATTTTGCACTTTACACGTGTCCTTACATTTCGTGACCTCTTTTCACAAATCGGGCTCCACGGTTGAGTCCAGAATGTTCGAGATAATAGAATTTCACTATTTGTTTACCTAATTCGGAGTTCGTTTGACCGTACTTTAATTCGGGGGCATTTTGATAATTTTAAAGGTTTCTACGGGTCTTTTATTTTTCAGGACCCCGTCTCGTAAAACGGACCTCACCATTGGTCTCAGAATGGTCGAGATAGTCAAAATACACTAATGACTTGTCCCATTTGGACTTCGGGATATTTTTGAATATTTAATTAATTTAATTAATTAATTAATTAATTTAATTAATATTTTATTAATAATTTAATCAGGTGGGTCAAAGTGTAATTTCCAACAGTTGGGGGGTCAGTTTGTAATTGCCGAAAGTTCTGGGTCAAAGTTCAATTTTCTTAAAAGTTTAAGGTTCAAATTGAAATTAGTTTAATTTACTATTCTCAATCAGGTTAACCAAACAGGGACTTATCTAGAACGGGGATAGGATATCCCTGTTCCTATTCCAATTTAAATCTTTTAATTTCTTATACTTGCAACCAAACGGGCCCAATCCCATTTTAATTTAAAACATCCACGCGACACGTGGCGGGGCGGTCCACACCCGCCCGAACCGGACCCGACCCGGTCACCCCCACCTTCTTCCCCGACTTTTCGGCGACGCACAGTAGGGTTCCAGCGCCGGCGACCGATTTCCGGCGAGTTTTTCAAATTCTAAAAATGCGATTCTCTCCCCTCCTTTCACGTAGATCTCATCCCCAACCTCCATTTCCCTCAAAACCTACCCCATCATCTCGAAATAGAGGGTCAAACCCTCGGTCAACTCTCCGGCCAACTCATTTTTCTCCATTTTCCTTCGATGGTTTTGGTTGATTCCAACTCCAAATGATTTCTACACTTTAGGGGGTTACTTTCCTATCATCCCCATCTAATTTAACACATGAAATATCAAACCAATCCCCCATGGCCGTGGCTTATGACCCACTTTCCTCTCTCATCTCTCAACTATTTCAGTTGATTTCTTTTGCATTCTTTTCCATTTTCCACATGCTACAAGGCTTAAGAATTGAATCTAATTAATACATCACAAAACCGAATATACATAAGGGAGATTTTTCTAGAGAGAGAAAGAAAATGGGTTTCATTGTTTACCTTTGTTTCCCTCTCCTTCTCTCTTCTGCTTCACCTCTAGTTCAAGCTCCTTGGACTCCTCCAATGTACACGACCCTTCTTGCACAGCCTCCCTCTCCCTTTCTCCTTTCTTCACTTCACACTCTTCACTTTCTCTCTCTATATTTCTCTCTCTCTCTCTCTTCTCCACTTCACACGACAGGTCTGCCCCTCTCTCAGTCCTTACCACACACATATACACAGATCTCACCACACACCTTCAACCACTCTCTTACACACATACCATGCCCCTCCCATACTCAAACTCACACACACACACAACCGGCACACACACACAGTGCACTGTGCACTGTTTTATATATATATATATATACATATATATATATACATATACATTTTCACATTTAAATACACACACTCACATGTATACACATACACACACTAATTAATTTAAATTATATATATATATGTATATATACATACATCCGTCATAATAATAATAATAATAATAATAATAATAATAATAATAATAATAATAATAAATATTAACAAAGAAAAATAAAAAAAAAATTAAAATTTCCATGTCATAACACCATCTTTGAACCCGAACCTGTAACTCATGTTTTAAGGTTCATTCTTAAGTCATTTGGTCTGGTTCTTGTTGCAGTGAAAACCCTACATCATCCAGGTCAGGTCTAAGCAAGCCAAAATTAGTTTGGCTAGGGTCGAATCAAACTTGCTGCATGGAAGGTCTGTCAATGGCGATTGTGCACAGTTTATGGTTTTGGGGCTGTCTCGAGGTCTCATTTCATGCCTTGATCATATGTTATACACTCTAAATGTCATGCATACAAGTTTCAGGCTTACTTGAGTCTAAAAACAGTAAGTAAACTAAACATTTTTAGAGAGAGAAAATAACATTTAGAGATTACCTTGTGATGGCAGTTCCTATCCGTGGCTCAATTCTGACCCTTTGGGCCTTTCCAAATGCAGCCATCTCCCTTCTTGTGCACCTTCAAATGGCCATGCACACACACTTCTTCACACAAGACTTCACATATACAGTTTCTCTCTCTAACTCTCTCTTTCTAGCAGATCTGCAATCACACACTGTCACACAGGACCTCTATTTGATTTCTGAATCCCCCTAGCCCCACGCAACATGATTATATATCTCATATTTTATTTTTTTTCATTTTAAAAATAATTCTCTTGTTGCATGAAAAGGGATTAGTGGAGGTGGGGTCCAATTAGGGGCTGCCACCTCATTTGAGCATTCAAAAATTCAGTGATATATATATATATATATATACATATACATATAAACATTTATATCTTTTTTTTATTGGCTGCATGAAATCTCATTGGCCCATTTGGGAGGTGGAGGGGCATTTGTACATACATATATACATATTTTGTGTAATAATAGGCATAATATGTGGGCAACCCAAGTGGCTAATTTTTGGGTGCCTAAAATCTTGCCCCACTTGGTCAAGGGTTCAAATCCCCTTGCCTCACCTTTGCCCCTTTTTCCACATTTTTGGGCTTATGCCTTGTTTGGTTGGTGCAGAATTCCGTTTTGGCTATTCCCTCCGTAATTTCTTTTCTATTGATCTTTTTACGAAGCGGTTTCTTCTGAGGGTTTCGTATTTCAGTTAGCTTCGATGTCAAAGGTCTGGCGTCAGTTATTATTTATTTGTGGGCGTCATAGTCCGCTAATTCGAGTTTCTATGACATCATTTCACCTAATTAATTGGTAATTAGGTTCGGGTATTACACCATCTTTTCTGACGTGTTTAATTATTTTATTGGTCTATCGTGACCGTCGAGATATTCTTGATTAACTGTCTTAATTATTTTTTATGTTGGCTCTAATTAATAATTAGCAAACTAATTATTAATTAATCAGGTCGGGGTGTTACAAGATCTACACCCTCATAATGCATAGCACCACGTGCTCAACCCACACTATGCTTTCAAGAATCATACCATGCCAATATGCCTTGATTCCACCATGCAACCATGCAGTCTCAATGAAGCATTTTACCAACATATGGAGCATGTTTTAAATAATGTATTCCACTTAAGGCAACAATAATAACTGAATCACCAAACCTTTTCCACATGTATGTATGCTATGTATAATCAATTTAAACATGTACTCAAATCACACATTCACAATCTTAACAACTCTCCAAGAACATAAATCATGTACAGTACTAACACATAGAACAAATCATAACTCCAAAAAACAACAAGGAACACCCAAGCACATAAACAATCAACTCTAGGTTTTGTTTCAAGCAACCATTCCCTATGTGATCGTCAAACATCAATTAAGCATACAATTCATTCAATCAACATGCAAATCATTCCTAAGCTTAATCCTATTCCTTACTTAGCAAAATATCATACCTGATAGGGTTTATCTCAACCCTAGGGAGTCGTGCCCGCTACACAGTCAACCAATCGGTGATAACGCAGTCCTCTAACTGTATCTATCTAGAAGATCAAACCGTCGTCTCCTTTCCTTTCGGTGTTCCTAAGATTCACAAATTATGTATCAGTATATCGTCACATAAATTTATGCTATTCATCAAATTTTATGTCTCTTTACTATTGGTATCTCTTTTACTTGAATAGACTCTACTATTGAGTCTGGAATGTCGAAGAAAGCCGGTTTAGGTTTTTGCGGAGCTCAATTTTGACATCTGTACTAAAAAGGGCAAAATGGTCATTTTGCACTTTTATGGGTTCTTACTTCTTGAGAAATCTTTTCACAAATTAGACTCCACAGTTGAGTCCGAAATGCTCAAAATAATAACAATTCACTATTTGTTTACTTTAATCGGAGTTCGTTTGACTATTTTTTAACTTAGTGGCATTTTCGTAATTTTCTTTTATTTTTAATTAATTAATATTTTATTGGGGGTGGTCATTTCGTAATTAACCATAAATCTGGGGTCAAATTAGAATTTCTCTAAACTCTTACGCTAATTTGTGAATTCAGGAAATACTATTCCTATTGAGAGTAGCCAAATAATGGCTAAATCCCAAAACAGGGATAAGCTATCCTTATCCCCAAATCAATTCCCAATTAAATTTCTTAAGCCTGTAGCCAAACACTCCCAATTCCCTTTTAATTTATAACATAAACGACACAGCTTTGGGTATCCAATACTTGCGGGTGGGTCAGATCTAACCCGACCTGAACCAGACCAGACCCAAGACCCATAAACAGTTCTTCTTCCTCCCCAATTCTCCGGTAGGGTTCCGGTGGGTCTCCGGCGTCTTCTCCGGTGCCGGCGACCCTGTTATGATCTTTTTCAACCCCTTTTTCAATGGGATTTTCTTCAGTTTCTCATGGAGATTACATATTCAAATTTGGTTTTCAATTTGGTTCATTAAATATACACGAATTTGAGGAAAACCGTAGCTCCGGCCAACTGATCCCTCTCTATTTCGTGCCTGTTTCTCCAATGTTTTAACCCCATTTTAATCCCAATGTGTTTCCGCATCTAAGAGGAATGTTTCCCTCCCATTTAAACAAAGTTTGAAGCAAAAATCCATGGAACCCGAATTATTCCCTAGAACCTGCAACTCTACTTTTCTCACTGATTTTTCAACTGTTTTACTTGTTTTCTTTTGCATTCATTTTCTGATTTCATACCCTACAAAACCCTATTATTAAACCAAGCTTTCAGGCTTAAAAATTGAAAAACAGAAACTCAGTCACTCACCTCATTTTCTGATTTTTTTCCTGGTGCAATCCCTACCTTCTCCTTTCTGCTTCAACTTTTGGGTCTCTCAACCTTCTCAGCTTCTCACTTTACTTTCTTTCTTTCTGTTTCCTCTCAACTGATCTCTCTTTCTCTACCTTCCTCTCTTTCTCTTTCCCCATCTAGCAGCCTTTATTGACTGCCCTTCCACCGTCCACTCCTCTCCATCAACCACACCCAAACCATATACAATATATATATATATATATATAAAACTCTCAACTTGCCCCTCACTTGTGTCAACAGCCTGTACACACTCAACTCACACCT
Source organism: Nyssa sinensis (assembly GCA_008638375.1). NCBI lineage: Eukaryota > Viridiplantae > Streptophyta > Magnoliopsida > Cornales > Nyssaceae > Nyssa > Nyssa sinensis. The sequence continues at coordinate 8,014,411 of CM018049.1, forward strand.
GACACACACACACACAGCCACTTGCATGCATATGTAATGCCACACACACTACCACACGCAACACACCTGCGGTCCCTCCTTTCCCTCATCTTGTATATCTATTTAACACACACACACACACACACACACACATATATATATATATAAGCATTATATAATACTATTCACACACATATATATATACCCGCGTATATTTATACCTTAACTATACATCCATTTATGACCATATATATACATATATACTAATTTCCATAACTATATAAACACACTCATATCTAATGGCCTACATATACATGCAAGCGTACACATGTATGGGGATGCGTGCATACACGCATCACGATGCTCAGTCCTGGGTTGCTCAAGCGTCGCCCGTACTGGCTACACAATGGAAACTGCCTTACATTCCTAGATCATTCAATCCATTTGATATCATGATATAGAGCTCTAACAACTCGGGCTACAACTGGTGTTACCCTACTCGACCCAGTTTACCTCGATTTACGTGCCATATCCCGAGTCATGGTATTTCAACTAGTACTTTACTATTTTAAAAATGAAAAATTTATTCTCAATTTTCAGGTCACTACATGCTTCCCCCCTTAATGAAATTTTGTCCCAAAATTTTAAAAGGTATCTCTTCAACAGAATATTAAAAGAAATATACAACAGGTTGTAACGGCCCTGATCCACATGGCATGATATTGTCCGCTTTGGGCTTAGGTCCCCGCATGGTTTTGTTTTTGGCAGTGGGCTTGCCCCACCCCAAAAGGCCTCATACCATTAGAGAGCAACACCCTTACTTATGAATACCTTCACTTTTTCCCCCCCAAGCGATGTGGGATACCTTTCCCCTCCTTTGGATCGCTGTCCGCAGCGAGGTTCTGGTTCCTCACACTTTCGGCTGGGCCTTGGCTCTGATACCATCTGTAACGGCCCGATCCACATGTCATGATATTGTCTACTTTGGGCTTAGGTCCCCGCACGGTTTTGTTCTTGGCAGTGGGCATTGCCCCACCCCAAAAAGCCTCATACCATTAGAGAGCAGCACCCTTACTTATGAATACCTTCACTTCTTCCCCCCAGGCGATGTGGGATATGATGAATCAGAGCTAAGGCCCAGCCGAAAGTGTGTGGAACCAGAACCTCGCTCCGGACAGCGATCCAAATGAGGGGAGAGGTATCCCACATCGCCTAGGGGGAAAAAGTGAAGGTATTCATAAGTAAGGGTACTGCTCTCTAATGGTATGAGGCCTTTTGGGGTGGGGCAAGCCCACTGCCAAGAACAAAACCGTGCGGGGACCTAAGCCCAAAGCGGACAATATCATGCCATGTGGATCGGGCCGTTACATGGCACAACACATAATGAAATCCTCAAAACATGTTGGCCCATCAATGCCAATTTTCTCAATCCATCCAAGCATCATGACCCACCTCAATCATTCAACATAATAAATAAAAATAAATGAAAATTCTCAATGTTCACAAGGCTACCTCAAAGTATCTCACACATATGCTGACCATCTTACCAACCTCAATTCAGGCCATGAAATCATCTAGTAATTCATTACAATGTCATCCATACATCACTTGCACTTCAACGTAATTCAATAACCCAGTATTTTCCAAGTGCTATAATCGTCCACAAGACATCAACAACAAAATCTTAAACTAAAGTCATCATCATTCACCTTAGTCCATACATAACCGAGACTAAGTGTCATGCATTAATAAATATTAGCCTATTCATTTCAACCATACATATGTTAATTGGATATTCGAATGTAGGCAATGTAGTCAACTTATTCCAATCGTGAAATCTAAAACAATATATCAAGGTTCAAAGAAAAACAAAACATTAGAGAAGGTAAAAAAAATATCTCTATTTCCTTTAAGGTTATTCTAACTCATTATCATTCTAGTCAATACATTAATTAAAGTCTTATAACCATTGAAGTTCTTAGTGAAACTCTTCACCAATTTAAATCATGAATATACATTAATTCTTACACACATGTATTGAAACACACATACATATAAACACATTTAAACATACTCTTATACATGCATTAATACCAAATCAGTCTGTATGAAAATCATAGTCATAGTGTTATAACGGGCACTAAACTAGCATGCATATATAGAATCAACAAGCAATATTCAATAGCTAACACGTAGCCTACCACATCAGCACCCAAGTATAAGATCCATCCAAAGAATACACATATATATAAGTAAGCATACAACCTGCTATATAGGTAACTCGGTATACATCCAACCCTATGGGTGTCCAGGCTTATAGCCTATCTCACAAACAACAAGCACATGACCTACCTCTTAATTTCACTCGGTCTACTACATAGATATAAGCATCTAGTCCTAGTTCATCAATAACCTAGCATATCGCACATTGCATAATTTCTCACAATAAAGTAACAAGCACTCATCTAATCACGTAATCCAAGCCAACCCAATTAAGTCGAGGTCTATCCTCTCCCAACTCATGACAAAGTCAATCCTAGAAGGATCCACGGACATCCCATTATCATGAGACAAAATGGTCTAGAAACTGTACCTCCTAGAGACAAAACTCACATTTCAAAAACTTAGCAAACAAATGATGCTCCCTCAACTCAGCAGGAGCCATACGGTAAGGTGGAAAAGGGAATAGGCACAGTGCCTGGGATAAGCTCTATCACAAACTCTAACTCCCATCTCGGCGGTAGACTAGTCAAGTCGTTCGGAATGACATCTGAAAACTCACCCACTATTGGAGGTAACATGCTCTCTATAGTCTCATTCCTATCTGTTATCAGACTAGCCAACAAATAGCTATGGTCTCCCTAACTCCTCGAGTCCCACAAGGTGGCACTAGGAGATCTCCATGATCCCCCGTGAATTAAAAGCTATCTCTACTCAAGAGTACACACAGTCACTCTCCTCTTATAGCAATCTATGCTCACCTGAATAGTAAACAACTAATCCACCCCCAATATAGTATCAAAACCAGACATCTCAAGTAGAATGAAGTTAAAATAAAGGATGTGGTCAGCTATCTCTATTGAGTAATCTCTACAAATCCTCATCAGTGTCATACTGTCCCAATTGGTGTGTCAACATGTAATGGCAAATCTAGCCGAGTTATTTCTAACCCCAATGACATGGCATGCATGGTAGACATGAATGAATGTAATGCTCCAGAATCTATAAGTATGCGGACCCATGAACTAAAAAAAGTAATGTACCTCGAACCACAAAAGGTCTGAAAGTAAATGCCTCAGGTGTGACCACTGCATATGCTCGACCTTGTGTGATCTGGCCTTGTTTACCACCCCCTCTCTGCCCCTGTTGGCCTCTACTCCCCTGACTAGGAGCTCTAACACTCATGCTGTAGGTGTAGGATGAAACTGTGGGGTAAGGGGTCTATAACCTAGTTGTGGCCGTAGTGGAATCGACTGGGTGGGCTGATAATACTGCTGCCTCTGCCAGTCCTGATAAATCTGCCCCTAAGGACAACTGGCTCTAACATGGCCTGTCTGGTGACAAGTAAAACAAAATGGAGGAGGTCTTCACCCTTAACTCTGCACTGGAGGTGGAAATGATCCATGGCTAGATTCGACCCCTGTCCCTAGCTGTAGTCCCTTTTGGGGCAAGTGACCATCTTGTGACCAGGCTGTCTACACCAATAACAAGGCAGGGGCCTATAGAATACTCCTTCTTGGGAAGTGTTGGGCATAGTAGGTGGGGGGGGCTAGAAATTGAGTGAGTCTCTGCGGTATCTGTGTAGCAGAATTACGAGCTCGACGCCTCTTCGATGGTCTCTTACCAGTATATGCCAGGACAGGTGTTGGTGCTTGTGCAGAAGAAGTACTAGCTCGATACCTCTTCAGTAGTCTCCCACCAGGGTATGTTGGGACAGGTGTAGGTGTTTGTACAGAAGAAGTACGAACTCGACACCTTTTCTGTGGCCCCGTTGGATCTCTCTTTGGAGACATGTGTCTACAAGTTCAAGAAGAAAAAATTAATACTCTCTTTTTCACATTAGACACAGGGTTTAAAAGAACACTAAGCAGGTACTTGTCAACATTTCACACTTCACAAGTGACTAATACAATATGTTATGACGCATTTGCCTAATCAACAATTATATAACTCATGTCAACCATCCCCTCCCGTTGGTTACACTAGACAATTAACACTGAGTTCTAATACAGCCTTTTGTAAGGAAGGAATTCATTTAAACAATACAATATACACATACTCAAGTCATGCTAGTGTTCAACTAGCCTACCAATACTCAATCCTAAGTGAATGTTATCTAAAAATAATACATCTCTCCACAAAAGAGTTTAACAAAAGGATATTTCTAAAATTTTAGGCACAAACACTCTGAGTATCCACCATCCAGTCCATACACAAAATTTTCCACAAGTAAATTCTCATTTTAGCATTCCAAGGTCTTATATGTCTTCTTATTTATGGTTTTTTACCTCATTAGTATTTGTTCATTTAAGGTTTTATAATTCTTTCATTATCCCTTACTTTTATAACTAGGTAATAACCCTCCATGGATCATAACTCCTTTTGTTACTAGCTGATGGGGTGCCATCCATCAACTGTAACGCAAGACCTGAGACCAATCCAGTCTATATAAATATCATAGTCATAGTACTATAGTCCATGGATATCGGGTACTAACCTAGCATACACACATATATATATGAGAACACAATCGGCCAGGTAGACAACTAGGTCCGCAGTCTATCTCATAAATAACTAGGCATACTACCTACCGTATAAATAACTAAGTGCACAACCTATAGCTCACACAACTAGGCATACGGCCTATCCCATAAACTATACGGTCTATCACATAGATATGAGTTTCTAATCTTAGTCAATCATTATGTCAAACAATTACACACTCTCAATCAATCGGGAAATCAAGTATAGTGCATACCCGTGCACACCAATGCAACACGTGCACAGAAAACATACCACCCAAACTAGCCTCAAATAACTTAAGGTCTAAACTTCTCCCATTGTCCCTAGGTATTCGAACCTAGGATCTGATACCATGTTGTCACGCCTCGAATTTTCACAAACCCAGGGAGTGAGTGAAATAAACAAAAGGGAATAATAAAGGACAATTACATGCATTTCAAACACTAACCCAATTCATCTCCTGACACCGATCCATAGGGCCTTGCCCGTTGTTTCACCACATACAAATAAACATATATGGTTGAGGGCTTATGCCCTTGTACAACATCAAAATATGCCCCAAGGGCCAAATATACTTCTAAGTTCTTTTCCCCTCCTTTCTTCAAGACTTTATCAAGTCTCATGTACCTGGACCATCATCTGTAATATGATATCCCACGAATGGGTCAGCGCAACTACTGGTATGACACAATGCTAATGCCAGGAACAAAATTAAGGTGTGGCATGTGCAAGTGTACATTTATAATCTACATGTACATTTATAATCTACATCTCATCCAATTCATCAACATGATACAAAGGTAGTATGCGTGACACACCCATGCAAACTCTATGCCACACCCATGTCTCAGTTACGGGCGGCATCCGATGGATCCCTGAGTACCAATGCAATGGCCAATTTTGGGTTTTTTACCACAAGATCTACACCCTCGTAATGCATAGCACCACGTGCTCAACCCACACTATGCTTTCAAGAATCATACCATGCCAATATGCCTTGATTCCACCATGCAACCATGCAGTCTCAATGAAGCATTTTACCAACACATGGAGCATGTTTTAAATAATGTATTCCACTTAAGGCAACAATAATATCTGAATCACCAAACCTTTTCCACCTGTATGTATGCTATGTATAATCAATTTAAACATGTACTCAAATCACACATTCACAATCTTAACAACTCTCCAAGAACATAAATCATGTACAGTACTAACACATAGAACAAATCATAACTCCAAAGAACAACAAGGAACACCCAAGCACATAAACAATCAACTCTAGATTTTGTTTCAAGCAACCATTCCTTATGTGATCAGTCTAACATCAATTAAACATATGATTAATTCAATCAACATGCAAATCATTCCTAAACTTAATCTTATTTCTTACTTAGCAAAATATCATACCTGATAGGGTTTATCTTAACCCTAGGGAGTCGTGCCCGCTACGCAGTCAACCAATCGGTGATAACGCAGTCCTCTAACTGTATCTGTCTAGAAGATCAAACCACCGTCACCTTTCCTTTCGATGTTCCTAAGATTCACAAATTATGTCTCAGTATATCATCACATAAATTTATGTTATTCATCAAATTTTATGTCTCTTTACTATTGGTATCTCTTTCATTTAAATAGACTCCACCATTGAGTCTGAAATGTCGAAGAAAGTCGGTTTAGGCTTTTGCAAAACTCAATTTGGACATCTGTACTTAAAAGGGCAAAATGGTCATTTTGTACTTTTATGGGTTCTTACTTCTCGAGACCTCTTTTCACAAATCGGACTCCACGTTTGAGTCCGGAATGCTCGAAATAATAAAAATTCACTATTTGTTTACTTTAATCGGAATTCGTTTGATTGTTTTTTAACTTAGTGGCATTTTCATAATTTTTTTATTTTTAATTAATTAATTAAATTAATATTTAAATAATATTTTATTGGGGGGTCATTTCATAATTAACCATAAATTTGGGGTCAAATTAGAATTTCTCTAAACTCTTGGGCCAATTCGTGAATTCAAGAATTACTATTCCTATTGAGAGTAGCCAAACAGTGGCTAAAGCCCAAAACAGGGATAAGCTATCCCTATCCCCAAATCAATTCCCAATTAAATTTCTTAAGCTTGTAGCCAAACACTCGCAATTTCCTTTTAATTTATAACATAAAATGACTGCAGCTTTGGGTATCCAATACCTGCGGGTGGGTCGGATCTAACCCAACCCGAACTGGTCCAGACCTTAGACCCATAAATAGTTCTTCTTCCTCCCCGATTCTCCGGTAGGGTTCCGATGGGTCTTCGGCGTCTTCTCTGGTGCCGACGACCCTCTTTCAATCTTTTCAACCCCTTTTTCAATGGGATTTTCTTCAGTTTCTCATAGATTACATATTCAAATTTGGTTTTCAATTTGGTTCATTAAATATACACGAATTTGAGGAAGACCGTAGCTCCAGCCAACTGGTCCCTCTCTATTTCGTGCCTATTTCTCAAATGTTTTAACCCCATTTTAATCCCAATGTGTTTCCGCATCTAAGAGGAGTGTTTCCCTCCCATTTAAACAAAGTTTGAAGCAAAAATCCACAGGAACCCAAATTATTCCCTAGAACCTGCAACTCTACTTTTCTCACTGATATTTCAACCGTTTTACTTGTTTTCTTTTGCATTCATTTTCTGATTTCATACCCTACAAAACCCTATTATTAAACCAAGCTTTCAGACTTAAAAACTGAAAAACAAAAACTCAGTCACTCACCTCATTTTCTGATTTTTTTCCTGGTGCAATCCCCACCTTCTCCTTTCTGCTTCAAATTTTGGGTCTCTCAACCTCCTCAGCTTCTCACTTTGCTTTTTTTTCTTTCTGTTTCCTCTCAACTGATCTCTCTCTATCTCTACCTTCCTCTCTTTCTCTTTCCCCATGTAGCAGCGTTTTTTGATTGCCCTTCCACCGTCCACTCCTCTCCATCAACCACGCCCAAACCCTATACAATATATATATAACTCTTAACTTGCCCCTCACTTGTGTCAACAGCCTGCACACACTTAACACACACCTGACGCACACACACAGCCACTTGCATGCATATGTCATGCCACATACACTGCCACACGCAACCCTACCTACAGTCCCCCCTTTTCCTCATTTTGTATATCTATTTAACACACACACACACACATATATTTATATATAAGCATTATATAATAATATTCACACATATATATATACATATACCCGCATATATTTATACCTTAACTATACATCCATTTATGACCATATATATACATATATACTAATTTCCATAAGTATATACACACATTCATATCTAATGGCCTACGTATACATGCAAGCGTACACATCCATGGGGATGCAGTGCATACACGCATCACGATGCTCAGTCCTGGGTTGCTCAGGCTGTCAGCCCATACTGGCTACACAATTGAAACCAGTCTCACATTCCTAGATCATTCAGTCCATTTGATATCATGATATAGAGCTCTAATAGCTTGGGTTACAACTGTTGTTACACTACTCGACCCAGTCTACCTCGATTTACATGCCATAATCCTAGGTCAGGGTATTTCAACTAGTACTTTACTGTTTTAAAAACGAAAAATTTATTCTCAATTTTGAGGTCTCTACATTGATTGTCTCCCATCATGTATGGTCGAGATCTATCATGGTCCTATATATATATATATATATATATATACCATTGCCTTAAGGTTTTGGGTTCTGATTCCCATTCTTATCTTTGCAATTCCTTTTTTCCTTTTCTATTGATAATACTCTTTTGGAAGTTTTAACGTCAGCGGGTGAATACGCCGACGTAATTTTTTCATGTCAACGATTATATGGTCTTTTGTTAGCATGTGATCTTTGGCATGAGGTGACTTGTTAGTAGTTTTTCCTTCTAATATGAAGAACACATGTCGAGGGGTACCTGGGTCAGAAAGTAATGGTGGGAGTAGGGTAGGGTGTTTCACCTTCTACTAGTGTTTACCTATCCTTCCTATTGGTTTTTTCTTTGGTCATCTCTGCTCCTCATAATCCACTGAGAAGCCAAGCAAGGGTAAAGTGCTCTAGGTTTTAACATAAAGGTGACCACTCTGTTAGGATCCTTTCTATGCTTGAAAGAATTTTTTCTCTCTTTCTTTGCTTAAACTTCCTTTTCATTTCTCGGTCCACCGCTTTTTCCCCTTTCAACTCCTCTTTTCATTTACTTTTAGCATCATTATTTTCATATTTCATCATTTTACCACCTTGGTCAGGGCTGCAGAAGCAAAAAATGATGGACTAGTGTCACGACCCGAGACCCCACCCTATGCAGATCTCGTGTCGCGCACCCAATCCGACGCTGCTTGTCGAACCAAGGGTCTCAACTTGCTACACAATCAGTGCTACTAACATGCAACAACTAAAATGCGGAATAAAATAAATAAAAGTTGCATGTAATTTATATAATGTTTACAAAATACGGAATACAAAATTTCTTAATACAACTGTTCATCCCCAAGACGTGGATAATATGGGAGAGCTATAAGACTGTCTATACTAAGTATTACACTACGACTTCAAAAGCAAATGTCCAGCTATCAGACTCTAGGGTCCGTCCTCGATATCAGTGCCTGTAAAATGTTGTGTAGTATCTAATGAGCTATGAAAACTCAGTAAGTAATACTTCCTTTACTCTGCCATGTGTACAGGTGTATGTAAAAATGCTAGCCAGTCAATGAATACATAACTCAATATCAAATGATAGAAGTCAAGTGATAAGGAAATGAAATATGTGCTGCTGACAATATTATACTGCTACAGTCTTGAGCTGTCTCAAGTATATATTGTCTACTCTCAATAAAAAGCTATGAAATCTCATGATCATTCATAATGAGATAATATGATCAAGCTATGAAAATCAATAATAGATACTGATAACAACAAATGTGGATGCACTTTAACTTGGGGCCCGGCATACCCCTTAATTCATTTTATTCTCTTTTTCCTTGATCTCTCAACCAAGCACTAACCCGTCAGTTCAGTACTCGCCTCGCAGATCCCACTTTAGCTACCATTTTAATTGCCACTTTTGATTTTCGTTTTCTCGACTTGTAGGTCTCGTAAGCATCAGATGGAGTTTGTGACTGAGCACAAATCCGGCTACAATATAATATATCAAGATCATGCTAAATCCAATAAACAGTAAATGCAATAACACTATCTTAGCAGCGAAAAAAAACTGTTGCCTTGATAGGCCAATGTAAGCTGGGCCACTGAGATCATAAGTCTTGCCTCTTGAGGCCTATGTACAGAGCGTACAAAAATCATGATCAAGATATATAACATTCAATAAACACTTTCCACAAGATAGGTCAATATTAATATGGGCTGAATAAATGTTCTGGCATGTATGGAGTACAATAGAAAGTATAAGAAAGACTATTGACATGGTTGGGAATGTAACACGTACGGAGATCAGATATTTACTTACCTTTTAAACCGTTTCCGTTCTTTCACAATGAAATCAAGTCACTGTTCCCTCTTCTTTGGAATCCCTATTCATTAATAGATAGTATATCTCAGTTTACTTTTTTATCATTTATGCTATTCATCAAATTTTATGCCTCTTTACTATTGGTTTCTCTTTTACTTAAATAGACTCTACTACTGAATCCGAAACGTCGAACAAAGTTGATTTAGGCTTTTGCGAAATTCAATTCAGACTTCTATACTAAAAAGGGCAAAATGGTCATTTTGCACTTTTATGGGTCTTTTATTTTTTTGGATCTCGTCTTGCTAAACGGACCTCACCATTGGTCTTAGAATGTCTGAGATAGTTAAAATACACTATTCATATGTTTAATTTGGACATCGTTACAATAAAGGGTAAAATGGTCATTTACACTTTCACGGGTTCTCACTTCTTGAGACCTTTTTTCACAAATCAAACTCCATGGTTGAGTCCAGAATGCTCCAAATAATAAAAATTCACTATTCTTTTATTTTAATCGGAGTCCGTTTGACTACTTTTTGACTTAGTGGCATTTTCATAATTTTCTATTATTTTAAATTAATAATTAATTAATATTTTATTCTGGGGGATCAAACATAATAATTAAAAGTTGGGGGGTCTGATTGTAATTTTCCTAACTTCTGGTTTCTTTTATAAATTCAGAAAACCCTATCCCCACCAAAGATAGCCAAACAATAGTTAGGCTTTAAAACCGGAATAGGATATCCCTATTCCCAAATCAATTTTTATTTTTATTTCTTACGCCCATAGCAAAACGCTCCAATTTCAATTTAAAATCTTTTAAACTTAAACCAATACTGTGTCGTTTTGGTTTGCCCCTTTTTATTTCGGTCGGGTCTCGACCCGGATCCAACCCGTGACCCGAATCCAAACCCAAGACTAAGCAGTCTTCTTCCCCGTTTTTCCGATGGAACTCCGGTAGGGTTCCGGTGTGAACAGTCGTCTTCTCCGGTGACGGCGACTGAATTTCAGTCGAATTTTAATGCTTTTCAAATGTTATTTTCTTCTATTTTCATGTAGGTCTCATTTCTAAACCTAGTTTTTAATAGAACTCATCAAATCTTCACGAATTTAAGGAAATCCGTAACTCCGGCCAACTGAACATTTTCATTTTCATGCAAATTTCTTGACTGTTTTCACTTCTTTCTTTTTCATTTCATTTTCTACACTTTATAGGGAAATTTCTGGACCATTTAAACAATGTTTCATGCATAAAATATTAGAAATCCGATTATTTTCTCACACCTGCAACTATTGTTTTCTCTTTCAATTTTATGCCTAATGAGCTGCTGTTTCTTTCTAATTTCACCATTTTTCATGCTTTTTCAGACCCTCTACTTTAAACTAAACGAATCATGCTAGAAATTCAAAACAAAAACAACCACTCACCTTTCAAATTCTATTTTCTGGGTGTGGTTCCTTCTCATCTCTCTCTGCTTCAACTTCTAAACTACTCTTGAATTCCTCTCAAACTTCACAGCTTCTCCAAATCACTACTTTCTCTTCTGTCTTCCATCTCATGCATCCCACATATATATACACAAAACACAACCGACTCTTTCTCTCTCTCTCTCTCTCTCTCTCTCTCTACTCCCAGCCCCTATTCTTGACTTTGTTTCTGTTCTATTTAATTCTTCTTTTTCTCTTTTCTAAGAATGCTTCTTTGCATTCAATTTTGTAAAGATATTTGTGTATATATATATATATATATATATATATATAAATATATTATATGTTTACACACATAACACACACACACACACTTCACCAACCGACTCACACAACCAACACACACACTCACTGCATGCACAGCATGCTACCCTCTCACCTTCCTTTTTCTTTCTTTTCTTTGTATATTAATACATGTATATATAAATATACATTATACTACATATATATACACACGTATTTTATACCTATATATATACTCAATTGTACGTGTATATTCCAATTTTTAAGCGCGTATACATACACTCATTTTTTGAGGCCTATTCATATATACGTACGTATGCATGCATGGGTTTGAGTGCATACACGTATTACGAGACATAGTTTTGGGTTGCTCAAGTATTGCCCGATACTAGTTATATAACTGATAATATTTACTTTTTAAAACCGTACAGTACATTTGATATAGTGATATAGAGTTTGACAGTTTGGGTTACAATTGATAATACATTACCCGACCTGGTCTCCCTCGGTATACGTGCTAAGTTGGGTCAGGGTATTACAACTAGAGTTCTAAAACCAGAGCACAAAGACAAGAGACGAGGAAGTTGTTGGTTTCATGTAGGGATTAAGACCAGAGTACTCTATGTTATTATATATTTTTGTGTGGCTTGAATAAGTTTTGTAGTTTGTAGTTGTAAAAGAAAGTTTGAGCAATAAAATTTTTATTTCTTGATGGTTTGTGTATGAATGAAATCTTATAATAATGTCTAATGAAGCTTCAAGCTTATGGACCAGAAAGATTATAACAATCTATAATAAGGGAAAGATTCTAAACTAAGGAATAATCCTTAAAAACTGACTTTAGGAAAGGTGTTAGGACAAAAAGAATAGAGGATGTATCCTCAAGATCTCCTGGATGGATCAAACAAGGGTCAGATACTAAGGATAGATGGACTTATACATTGTATTTTTTTAGATGAGTTGCATTCCACTATTTTGATAACTTATATCCAAAAAGATCTTTTAGTGTATAAGACCCCTTGCCCCCAATGTTTGTAACTCTGTATGGACCCTCTCAATTTGGGCTCAGTTTATTTGCACCAGTTGGTTGTGTGTTTGGAAACACCTTTTTAAGCACTAAGTCTCCAATTTGGAATGTTCTGCCCTTAATATTATTGTTGAAGTAATAACATAACTTTTGTGATAAAAGGCTAACCTAATAAGGGCTTGGTCCCTTCATTTCTCTTGGAGGTCCATGTTGAAGCGAAGCAACTTGTCATTTAGTTCTAGAACCACAGTTTCAGTTTAGAGGATTAGTAGAACAAGTCCTAAGGGGATTATGGCTTCAAAGTCGTAAGCTAAGGAGAACATGGTTTCTCCACTATGAAGCTTTTCAATTATCCGATAAGCCCAAAATACCCCCAGGAGTTCTTCCACCCATTTTTCCTTTGCGCCTTCAAGTCTCTTTTTTAGGTATCATAAGATTGTTTTATTTGTAGCCTCAGCTTGTTCGTTGCCTTGGGGATAATACCGAGTAGAAAGGTGATTTTTAATTTTCAGCTCTATACAAAAGCTGTTTACTAGTCTTGCCATGAGCTATAGCCTATTGTCAGGGACGAGTGTTTTAGGAATCTCACATCGGTATATTATGTTCGTTTAGATAAGTCTCAAACTTGGGTCTCACCTATCTTTTCCAGCAGTTTCGCTTCAATTTACTTGGTGAAATAATCAATAGCCACTAGTAGGAATTTCCTTTGTTCGAGAGCCATTGGGAGTGGTCTCATAATATCTAAGCCCCATTTCATGAAAAACCATGGGTTGTTAAGTGGGCTCAACTTTTCTAGAGGTTGCCTTAGGATTGGAGCAAATCTCTGGCACTTGTACAATTTTTTGAGCAATCCCTCAGCATCTTCTTGCATTTTTGGCCAGTAATAACCTTCGTTGATTACTTTCTACACCAGGGATCTGCTTTTGCATGGCTTCCGCATACTTCTTCATGGATTTCTCTCATGATCTGTTTTACTTGGAGCAGGGTTAGGCATCTCAGGTATGATCCGGAGTAAGATTTGTTGTAAAACACCTCATTGATAAACATATAATGCATAGCCTTATGTTGAATCTTTTGAGCTTTTGCCTTGCCATTTAGGAGTGTCCCATCATTTAAGTAGGCCAAGATTGGATCCTGCCAACTGAAGGTGTGCTTTATCTGTGGCATATCGATTTCTTCCTCTCCTATACTTGGTCTTAGGATGAAATACACCAAGATGAAACATTTCAAGCGGAATTGCTCGATGGATCCTAGATTAGTCATGGCATTAGTGTGGCTATTCGCATCTCTAAAAAATCATTATATGGTCTACTTCATGATGGAGCTAAGCTTCCTTTGAATTTTTTCCATGTGGGACGCCATCCTAGTATGCTTTACGACGTACTCTCCATTGACCTGACTAGCCATTAGTTATGAGTCGTAGACGATACTAAATTTTTTAAGGCCAAGTTCGTTGGGTACTTTAAACCTGCTAAAAGGGCCTCATACTCAGCTTCATTGTTGGAAGCTTTGAAATCAAAGGTAAAAGCTTGCTCTATCATGGTTTTATCCAGAGTAAACATCAGGCCTACCCTCCGATCCTCTCTATCTAGATGAGCCATCTACAAGGAGTTTCCACCCTTCTTAGTGGGTAGAAATGGAAAAGCCATGTTACGGGCAGGGCTCTAATAGAGTGTATTATGTTACAAAATTGGCTAGGACCTACCCCTTAATAGTCGTTTGGGGTTAGTATTTAATGTCAAACTACTTAAATTCTACCAACCTTTTAGAAGTTTGCCTTGAGGTGTTCGAATTGTGTAAAATGGACCTGAGTTGATACTTCGTGAGGACGATGATGGTGGTAACCTTCGGGGGGTTACTACCATGGCCAAGACTAATTTTTCCACATTAGGATACTTTTTCTATGTATCTAGTAGGGAGTGGCTTACGTAATATACTAATTTATGTGCCCTATCTTTTTCTCTTATAAATTTCACCCTCACTGCTAAATTTGACACGACTAAGTAAAGAAACGATTCCTTTCTAGGGATAGGCTTTGATAGGACTGAAGGAGATACCATGTACTATTTCATCTCCTAAAAAGCTTCTTCTCATTCATCCGTCCATTCAAAGATTTTATTCTTCCTTAAAGGTTAGAAGAACGGGCGACACTTATATGAGGATTTAGGTAGGAATCTATAGATTGTGGCTACTCTTCCTCTCAACCTTTGTTCATCTTTAGCAGTTTTAAGAGATTCTATCTTTTGATTGGCCATGATCTAATCAAGGTTTGCCTTTATTACTCGTCAGGTAACCAGCTGTCCCAAAAATTTTCTTGAGGAAACTCCAAAGGCACATTTCTTAGGGTTGAGTTTCATCATGTACTTCTAGAACATGGAGAAAGTTTCATTGAGTTGGGTAATGTGATCGATTCTGACTAGAATTTTTACAAGCATGTCATCCACGTATACCTCTATGGTTTTGCCAATCAAGTCTCGGATGACATGTTAACTAACCTCTGGTATATCACTCTGGCCTTCATAAAGTTGAAAGGCATCACCCAATAGTAGTAAATGTTGTATTCCATTATCAAAGAGATCTTTTCCTCATCAGGCCTATACATGAATACCTAATGATACCTGAAGTAGGCGTCTATGAACTTGAGAAGCTCGTGGCCTAAAGTGGGTCCACCATAAGATCTATCTTTATGAGTGTGTTGCTGTCTTAAGGTTTGTGAAGTCCACACAAACCTTTTTTTCCTATTCCTTTTGGGAACCATTACCACGTTTGCCAACCAATTTGGGTAGTTCACTTCTTGGATAAATTTTTCCTTAAACAACTTATTGACCTTTTTCTCTGACAGCTCGATTTTGCTCGGGAGAAAAAGTTCTCTTCTTTTGATAGTCTGGCTTTCTATTTGGGTCAATAAAGTGTTGATAGAAAATGTCCCTAGTGTCAATGTCAGGCATCTCTTGCATAGATTAGGCGAATACATCTCAATTTGGGTTTTCTTTTATGGATGATTGAAGTCTAGTTGGATTAGCTCGACCACTTCTTCTGTTGGGCTTTTTCAGGGTCCATCGTTGTCGATTGGGTCTAAGTCTAGAGACTTTTCCTTATTTGGACCCATGTGCTCTGATTGCTAATCTACTTGTAGGATTGCCTTCTCGTTCTGAAAAAACTCAGGATTGAGAGACACTTTCTTTCATTCTTTCTGCTCGATGATTGTGTACGTTTGGGAAGTTTCTTGGTTGCCCCTAATTTAAAATTTTTCTATATTTCCTTCTCTCCTGGAAGTTGAGAATTTTAGTGTCCATTTGAGGGTGGAAGGAATTGCTCTCATCTTTTAGATTTATGTCTTACCCATAATGGAATTATATGGAGATGGGGCTTCTGTAGCACCCCGACCCAAATAAATCAAACTAATTCCAAAAAGGCCCAAAAATGATCAAATAATAATACCGAGACAGGCTGATGAGAATGAAAAATGTCATATTTTTCTCTCCTAATGTTTATTCTTTTATACTTATTTGATGCCTAAATGCACTCATTATTCTTATATTTTGATTTAGGATGCAAATGGAGGCGCTAAGTGCAAAACAAAGCTAATTGGGCGATTCTGGAGAGTTTCGACATCTCTTCGTAATCTGGGCATAACTCTCTTATAAGAGCTCCGATTGAGATGATTCAAGATGCTATGGAAAGCCAAGAAATACTTCTACAATGTTAATGTTTTTAGTGTTGCAAGATTATGGCTGCATCAAGGTCAAAATCGGGTGCACCGGCACTGCTGACGTTTTAGAGTGTTTTTAGCTGCGTTAAATTCTAATGCGCGAGTCCACGCGATTTATTTTTGGAAATTCCAGATCTAGTGTGCGAGAATTCTAGCTGAAAACACCACTTTCCTAGTTATATCAAGACTTTATTTTATTTTTAAATTTTTCCTTGATTAATTAGATTTGGGTATTTTTATTTTAGGATAGTATTTAGAATAGCTTTACGAGTTCTAGTAGGCTTCTAGCAGTAGTTTTTAACATAAAAAGGAGGAGGAAAGATTAGATTTTCACACACACGCCCCTCTCTCTCCTCTCTTCTTCTCTAATTTCTCCTTCAAGTTTTCATGCCCCTACGTGGCTAAACTTTTATAATTAGTCGAAGGAAACGGAAGCCTCAGAATCAATAAAACTGTGAGATCTAATTTTTTTTTATTGTTCAATTTATGTTTTGAGTATCAGATGTTCTTCTGTGCTTATTTTCATGATTGTCTCATTTAAATACTATGAGGCCTACTAGTTTATTATTCGGTGCAATCTACTATAAGATTAAATATCAAATCCGTAATTGTTTGATCCCTCTAATTTATGAAGCAATTAAGAATTAATGATTTGTTGCGTCAGAAATTATTAGATCTTAGGAAGAACGCTCGACTAAATTAAATACAATTGCTTGTGCTTGTGTTGTTTAGCTTCATCGATTTTTCTAATTCTTAAAGATACTACTAGATTAAACTTTTAGCTCTTGTCTTGGGTTGTTTAATAGTTAGGGTTAATTAGATCGCTTGTTTTCTAATTAACTGTGACTAAGGAGAGATAGGAAAATAGTTCCAACGGTGAATATTCAAAGTGTGAATTGATATATACTTACATCAATGATCAGTTGTAAAATTTCGATGGTGGATGTTGACTTAGACCAATGTTTGTTCTTTTGATTGAATTCGATACTTTAATTTGAATTATTCCTTAGTTGTTTTTATTTAAATTGTTTTCATTATACTCAAACCCCCTCATCCTTATTCACATAGCATAAAACTAGGCTAGATACTCTCTGTGGGAACGATCCTTACTCGCACTACTACATGTATTTTTAGGAGTTTAGGTTTTATTTTATTTGGTTGCATGCGATAGCACAATTCTAATTGATTTTTGTGCTTCTTATGATCCTTAATTCGTTCTTGAAATTTTTTTTAAAAAAAAACAGAAAAAAAAAAAGAAATCAAATTCCCCCACACTTATTTATTTTTATTTTCATTTTTAATTTATTTTAATTTATTTTAATTTCATTACTCTAGATTTTTTTTAGGCACGCGCAGCGCGCAGGGGCGCGAGGCGGCCAGGTGCGCACGCGCGGGGTTAGGCATGCGGGCTGCTGGTTGCTGTTCCTGTAGCTACAATGTATTTGCTGCAACCTGATTTCTTCATTTTCTAAATTTTTTTCCAAAGTGCTGCAAGCTAATTTTTCTAATTTTTAACCTACTTCTTCAAGGTTTTTAACCCCCACTTTTTGGAACTTTTTTTATTCATATATGGGCATTTTACACACCTAACAACTTTTTAAATTCACAAAATCTTGACATGGTGTCGTTTGTTTTCTAAGCATTTTTCGCCTAATATTTTACAAAAAAATCCATCACTCTTAAACTAACTACCAAACTATATCCTCCTACTCAACTAAGTCATTCATACATGATTTAAACAACAAGTCATTCATACATAATTTAAAACATACATCCACCATATATACATATTTATATGTGTATACTTGAAGCATAAGTATTACAAGCTCCATGCTCACTACAAATTTAGGGCATTGCCCATTGTTTCAATGCTATACAAAATTTTACAAGTTAATACATATGTCTTAGGGCTTATGCCTTCATACAACCAAAAATATACCCAATGGGCCAAATGTTCTTCAAAATCCATTTTCCGCTCCATGCTTCAAGACTTCATCAAGTCTCATGTGTGAGGAGTCTCATCTGTAATATGTAATCCCATATAGGGTAAGCACGACGGCTTGTATAACATAATGCTAATATAAAGAATAAAGATAAGGCGTGGCATGTGCAAAGTGAACATTTATAAGTTATATCCCTTCCAATTCAATGATGAAATGTAATGGCAATATGCATGACACACACATGTAACTCTATGCCCACCCATGCCTCGCTCATGGTCCACCCCCGTCAGCACGTGAGTACTTTCATTGGCCAGATTTTGGGTTTTTCACCATAGGATCTACACCCTCATAATGCATAGCACCAAAGTGCTCAACACATGCTATGTTTCCAAAGATTAAAGTATGCCAAGATGCCTTGATTTTTCTATGCAATTTCAATGAGGCATTTATCAAACCCATTGAGTGTGCCTTAAATAATGCATCATACATAAAGCAAACTATAACTTATAAATCACAAAACTTTGTCTACATGAACATAGCATATAATCCAATCAGTTATACATATAATCATGTTATATATTCACAACCTCACCTAATTCTCAAAGATTACACAAATACACAAAGTACCAATACATTGAGCAAAACATAACTTTCAAACTACATGACTTTGTATACATAAACATAAGCTAGAATGCAATGAATTATACATATATTCATGTTACATGTTCATCACTTCACCAAATTCCCAAAGAATACATAAGTACACAAGGTACCAATCCTAGGTTTTCAAGTAACTATATGCTAGGTGGTTCTCTAACAACAAGTAAGCATATAAGTCATACAATCAACACATAAAAGACTACTAAACTTAACTCTATTCTTTACTTAGAAAATATCATACCTAGAAGGGTTTTTCTCAACCCTAGGGAGTTGTGTTCACTTCAACTGCTGAACCAATCGGTAGGATTGTAGCCCTTGTGGTGGGGAACAACTTCCTGGAAGGAAGCCTTGAGAGATTCCAAGGCTAGAGATGAGTTTTGGAAGGTAAAAAGTTGAAAAACCTAGGTTTTCTTCACCTTATCTCTCTGAGAACGAGCTGCTTGTATCTTCTCAGACCAATTCTAAGAACTTTAACTCTCAAGGGTCATATTTATACTAAAGGGGTCAAGGGGTGAAAAGATATTTTTGCCCTTAATGAGCCGCGAGACCCCGTTACACTACAACCCGTTCTGAAATGCCTTAATTCGATATTATGCTTTAACCAAAGTTCTTAAAATTATTTTAAATGATATTTTCTCAAAAAATTTATTTTCGCTTGTTGGCGGGTGCAGTCGGGTCCACTCAGGCCACCCAAGATGCCCTTTTTGGTCCAATTTTCAAACTATCTCTGATTAGGCTCAAATTCTTACAGGAGGTGTATTTTAACATTTTAAGTAGATTTACCTTCTATGGAATACTCAAATTATGCTTCTAAACATGACTTATGTCTAAATGATGCATATATAGTGCCCTACTGGCAAAAATGAAAAATTTATCTTGATTTTTCAGATTTTTACAATGTGGCTTTGAAGCCCTTGCAATGGGGTTCACAACAAGCCAAACCCCATGAATTTTCATGAAGAAATGGCCATTTACTAACCTAAAAATCGTGGAGTATGTAAAGTTCCAATCAACCCTTTTGAGCCTAATTCAACCTCTCAAAAAAATGCCAAATCCTATGTGGGAGTCCCAGAACACCTTGAAGTGGAAAGCAAAGAGATCTAATCTCTCAAACTTCACGAAACTGAAAGAAAAATAAAATTGAAACTAGGGCAACAGTAACCCGAAGCTTGAGGAAGAAGGTGAACAGTGTTGGGTTGGTCTCGAGTCAGATCTAGGTTTGGGTCGGGACCCGACCCATCATGGATGTGGGATAAGTGGGACGACGCCATTTTTGGGTGTTATGTTTTTTTAAATTTAAAACAAATTCAGTGTTGTTTGGTTACTAGAATAAGAAATTAATTGAAGCTCTATTCAAACCAGGGATATCCCATCCATGTTTTGCCCCTTTGTCCAGTGTTTGGATTAGGAAAAATCAAAAAAATAAAAGGAGAGCCGCAGCTCCCCTGGTTTGAACCCACAACGTCCACCACTGTGAACCCAAACCAATCCCCAAAGATCATTGAGCCACCACTGCTTATGTGTGTAAAATGTTAACATAAATAATATATAATATATAAATATTTAATTTAATTAATTAATTAATTTAATAATAGTTAAATAATTTGATGTCCAAATTAAATAAATGAATAATGTATTTTAATTATTTCGGGCATTCCGGATCCAATAGTGGGGTCCGTTTTATGAGACGGGACTTTGAAAAATTAAGACACGTAAAATATAAAACTATCATTTTATCCCTAATGATACCCGGGTCTAATTGAATATAAAAGGTAGTCCATCTTGACTATTTTGGACAATCCAGGACTCAACGGTAGAGTCCATTTAGCAAACAAAGTACCAAAAAATATGACACGTAAAAACATAAAATTATAAAAATGCCCTAGGCTTAAAATAAGCTTAGATCTAGAAAAGTTTAAACCAATTATCTTCGACACTTTGAACCTAACGGTGACATCCTTTGGAGAAAAATAAGACCCGATAGCAAATTAAAAATGATCGATACGTCCTTAAGACTTAATGAAACTATGAGAAAAGGGTAATTGGAATAGAAAGAGCTCTAAGTTAACAGTTGAATTGTGTGATGCTTTGAACAAGAAAGTAACAGGATCTTGAATTTTAATTATAGGGACCCTCGTTAAGGAAGGATCTTTGAATTAAGATTTTGGAACTTCAGGTGAGTTTTTCATACCATGTTGAGGTGGGTTTTCATTATAGATATAAATATCAACTATTTTATGACTTTGATCATTGACGCCATATGAGTATTTTTCATGCCATGTCGAAGGTGGATTTTATTACACATATAAATATTGAACTCTTTTATGACTTGAAAATAGATGCCTTTCATTTCATATCGTTTTGATGACTTATCGATGTATATTTCCATTTTCCTTATAGCCTTAGTTAATAGATACATTGTGCCAAGTACATGTTTTAACGATTCATTGATATTTACATTGTCTTCCCTTTGACTCAAGAAAATATTTTGTAAGATACTCATGACACTATACAGTTTTCTTACCGATCTCTGAACTGTTTTGACTAAAGGCTAAATATAAAACTCTTATTTGAATAACTGAGATTGTTATTAATGTTATTGATTTTGGATATGATTTTAATGTTTTGAATGAAACACCCTTCTATGATTGGTCACTATTGAATAGATTGTGACTTTATTGAACCCTATCCACGGGGTATATTGGTGATGAGCTGGTGTGATACGACATATCGAACTAGTCTATCGATCTCAGTCAACGAGGTTCTAATTTGTTGGCCATAGAATCTTCTATGATTGGTCATTATTGAATAAATTGTGACCTTATTGAATCCTAACCATGGGCTATGTTGATGGTATTATCGAATATTGATCTCAGTCAGTGAGATTCTAATTTGCTGGCCATAGAAAGAGAATTTTAATGATTTGAACTTTTATGAATATCGAATGTGAACTATGATTGAACTTTGAATCATCAAACAGAGAACTATTGAACTATGATTTTGATTATCAAACTATGAAATTGTTATCCAACTGTGTTACCGAACTATGATCAAACTATGACATTGATTTTGAACTATGACTATTGTTATTGAAAACGATTTTGAACCATAACTATGATCGAGTTATAATATTGAACTTTGATGTTTATTTGACTATGACTATTGATATTGAAAATGACTTTGAACTATGTTTGAATTATAATACTGACCATTGTTATCAAACCATGCTATTAAATCATTATTATGATTGAGCTATGTTATCGATTATTGATTTACGACTGTGATTGAACTGAGATTTATTGAAAATGACTTTGATGTTAGTTTCTGATCTGTTGTACTTTGATATGACGTATTTTAATTCCATATGAGTATAGTCAATTTAGAATGTACTACATAGTAGTTTTGAAACCCTTGGCATGCTATGGAATACTCAATGAGTTGTCGAGCTTATTATAGTTATTTACCATGTTTTCAGGTAAGGACTAGACAAACTTGCTTTCAGGTGATGCAGGATAAGTGCTTAAGTGATGAAGCGAGTTCTTTTGATGAGTCTTGATCAAAGATAGACTAGAAGGTCTTTGATTTTGTGAATCTAAATGGTGTATTATTATACTATTCAACCGTATGGTGATGTGGAAATTGTACCCTTTAGAAAACAATGTTTAATTCACTGACTAGGTTATGTAGCCTACTTTATGAATGTGAAAAGAGAAATTTTATTCTGTTGTGTAAATGGAAATGAGAAAAGTATTGTGATCATTGGAAAAGGCCTCGATGGCCGATCACGAACCCCTAATCTGCATAGGCCGGATTTCGAGTCATGAAAATTTCTCTATCGTAAAATTTTATTTTTAATACATTGTATATTTCTCATTTATATTAAAAATACTCCATATTCATTGGCAATTAAATTTCGTTAATTTTTCGCTTCACTCTAACTTGTGAAATTTTCTTCGTGTAGAAATTCTTAATATTTACGGCCAACCTAACATAATTTAGAACGAATAAGCCATTAGATATTAAATCCCCAAAAGAAACATCATTACAATGATTATCTTCACTTAATTGGGTCGGGGTATTACATCATTTGCCTCCATCGGCCATTAAAATCGATCAAGGGTTCTTAGAGGAAAAAGGGTAATGGATAGGTGGGAGTTTTTTTTGAGTTTATGACTTTCCACTCTCAATGAAAGTACAAATTTGTAGGGGGAAGAAATCTCCACAAATAAGACTTTCCTTTTACGAGACAAAAGGATAACACTTTCTTGGAGAAGCAATCGTAGAACAATAAACATATAGAAAGACACTACATAATGAAAATGGATCTAGGGAAAAGGTAAGAAGTGACCAATGATATGAGATTCTAGAGAAGAATGGGACAAATTGAATCTGTCTTGAATGATCAAATGGGCAGTTTATTCTTCCTAGAACCTTGATGATGGCCATATTAATAAAGCTCAATCTTGTTGAATACTTGTTTCCATAGTAATGGCTTCTCTTTCTGTGTTTGTCCTTATGTGTCTTGTGGGGAATGTTTGTCCCACATTTATAGTCAAAAAGGTGGAAGCAAGGCTGGTTAACTTTAGGTGAGAAACATTTCTCTTCTGCCACGTGTTCTGCTCTTTCAGCTGATTGGACAACCTACTAATTCTTGCAAGCTATTGCTTTTAGGCTACTATTAATGAAAATCATAATCCCATATCTTTGATCAGACCAAAGTACTATTGTATTAAATGCAAACCAGGCTTTGATCACTCCCTCATTTAATGCAATACAATATTGGAGAGGACTCATACCTAAGTGACCATGCCACTAGACCTCGAGTGTCCCATTGATGTGTGTGCTCCTCTTTTAGGAGTTTCCAGAGGTTCTTCCCTTGAACTGTGTCTGTCATGACCCGAAACCCACCTTGTGCGAATCTCGTATTGCGGGGCCGACCCAATGGGCGTCCCTACTTTTTCCATTCTTTGTATCAATGATAACAATAAATAATGTGAACATAACATTAAACTACGGAAGTCTTAATACAAAACATTGTTTAACAATTGAAATGTAAATCGACATAAACTGAGCAGAAACCACTCTTAGGTGGTAAGTACATGGGAGAGACTCTATTCAATTCTATCATGCTCCTCAACTGTCTCCTTAAGCTCTTGATCTCCTACTGTGGTTTTGTAGCATTCTCACCTGAAAAATTAGTAAGTGGGGTGAGCTACCAAAGCTTAGTAAGTAAAAGCCCATCTCCGACACGGGTTAGGGTTAACATAGAGACATATGAAGTCATAGAGTGAACATGATAGCCAGCCAAGGAACAAATGTAGTTAACAGTAAAATGTGACAAGGGCCAATGAACAATAAGGCACAATAAGCAAGTGTGACTAATAGAATAGCATGAATATGGGAAAGTTCAATAAACAACAGTCAACATAAATATACTGCCACAATAAATTGGTCATAATCAAGTATAATTAATGAGTGAACGGTCAACATAGGATTTTTCATAGGGAATGGCACACATCCTATGAATCCAATAAACATAAATATTTTAGTCAGACATAAGTGATGCATTTACTTTGATTAGCAGACTCTTAGTCTTTTGGGGCCCGGCATACCCCCCTTAACCTCAATGCTTATAAAATGCCCTCATAACTCCATGCGTAAAAACGCCCTCATTTCCATATGTCCGTTCATGGACTCAACCCGTAGGTCTTGTCAAACGACCCGTAGGTTGTCACATCCCCAGACCCACCCTGTGCGGATTTGGGGTACGTGGCAAAGGCCAGTTAGGCACCCATCGGGTTTTATCAGTTTTTTTTTTTGAAAACAAAACCCCGACGGTAATCCTAACCAAAGGCCATTCCGATCTAAATCCCAAGCATAATGCATTCAACATATATAGTTTAAGCAGCGGAATTTTCACATGAGAATGCATACATATATACTTGGTAGAGCATTCAGGATATATCATAGTCAGACCTATCTTAATCAAGATTACAAAACAGTTTCATTACAAAAGGTCATAATCTGTTCAGTTACACAAAAAGTACAAAAATGGTATAGATTCTCAAAAATGGGTTATCATTCTATCTGGGGGTCTCCAACATTTTCCCCCTAAGTTCTGGACCTGCTAAACCTGTCCATCTGAGGGTTCCCCTGAAATTATTAAAATAATGGAATGAGCTTTAAAAAGCCCAGTGAGTAACACAGATATCCAGGCAAGAGTTTCGAATTCAATCTTTGCTTAAATCACATGGTAATTAAATCAGTTTGGAATTAATAGTTCAATAAATCCAAGTCAAGTTCAATAGATCAAAACAGATAAACGGTTCAGAGTGCTAGCATATCAATCAGAGTATAGTTAATCATTTGAGAAACTAAAACCATGTCAACGATGATAAAAGCATGCATTTAAAACAATTGCATTTAAAACATATAGTATTCGAAACAATTTAGCAGATCGAGGAGCAGTAACTTAACAGTGTCAGAAGTTACTCACCTTCAATATTCAAGTTTGAAGCTATGAACGGAGCCTTCCTCTTTTCTCCTTAAGCCTAAAATAATTTATAGAGATTTATCAACTCATGACCTTAGACTGAGTAAGTCTACTCTATGATGGGTTTCATGGAACTAACTTATAGTGGCTAGTTCTTAGGTCTTACCTCTTAAGCATTTGGCTTAGGGTTTCAGTGTCTTCACACATTTATCGGTTCTGATTTTCATATTATGGACCTAACCATTGAGTTCGGAAGGTCGAAGAAAGTAAATTTAGACTCTCTCGGCTTTTAAATCTGGGTTCGGGTATGTCAGGGGTATTTTGGTCATTTTTGCCGTCACATAATTTCTGTCTCGGATTCGTCATCTAATCATGTATACAGTCTCACAAGTGTCAGGTCTATCACTGGTATCAGTTCCGTTGAAATCGGATTTCATTTGGCCTTGTACAGGGTCAGGGGTATTATGGTAATTTCATATGTTGTATTTTTCGGTACTTTATTTGCAGTCACGGACCTCACCATTGAGTCCGGAATGTCCAACATAGTTAAAATGGACTATCTTTCAGTGAAATTTGGCCCTATGTGTCATTAGGGGCAGTACGGTCATTTACCCTTTACATGTCTGTATTTTTCGAGACTTGATTTCACAAATCGGACTCCACCATTGAGTCCGGAATGCCCGAAATAGTAAGATTACACTATTCAATTATTAAATTCGGACTTGGTTTGACTTGTTTAAGGTCCAGGGGCATTATGGTAATTATTCTCTTTTAATAAAATAATTAAATAATTATTTTATTATTTTATTTAATTTTTCAGGGGTATAATTGCATAAGATTTTCAAAATCTGGGCCTTAGTATCATTCTGTCAAACAGTGGGGGTCAGTTTGCAAATTTTTAAAAGTTCAAAACTGAACCAAAGGGTTCAGTCTCTTTACAACTGAACCGGTCCGGTTCAGTCCGGTTCTGACCGGTTCTGTTACATTGCTGACGTCACGATGACGTCAGCCCTAAAATAATTTAAAAACTGTTTATTCAGAACGACGCAGCTTTAGTAATGCAGTGGCAGTCCCTGGGACAGACACGTGTCCTAGTCAACTGGGCCAACTCGACTCGACTCGGTCAACTCGGCCGAGTCGACTCCGTCTTCCCCATCAACTGACTCGGTGTTGCCCTAATTTTTTACAGATATTTAGCTTCTATTTCGTGAGTTTTAGGGTACGGTTTCTTGCTGTTTTTGGGTGGTATCGACTCCCGAGGGTCACACCAACACTTTGGCATCGGTTTTGAGCATCGAATCAACCTAACAAGTTCTGTTTTCAAGAGGATAACCGTGACCTGCAACTCGATCTAGCATCCTTATTTCTCAACCATTTTGTGTGTGGTTTGAAGCTACGTGACCTACAAACCCTAAGGGTCAAGACCCTATTTATATATTTCGGTTTAGTCTCGAGTTTTAACGGATTGGATTTTAAACCCGTAGGTTCATTTCCAATTTCGTGGGGCTACAGTGAGTTCTGGGGTCGCGTAGGTACATATTTGAGATCCTCTTGGGGTCGATTTCAGGTCTTAACATTCAAAACTCTGAACTGTTATGGTCGATTCAGACCTGGGTTTTCCAAGGTTCATCAATGGAGGTTGGTCTCGGGTTTCATGGTTTTTGACCTATCTGAGACCTCTAAGCCATGCTATACACTCAAAACAGTTCCTAGAGTCAATAATGAGGCATGCATGTAGTCTATATCCTTAGTAACCCATCAAACAGTTCTAAAATTCAAAAATAAGAAATGAAGGAAATTAGTATTTACCTTCAACAGTGCCTCTTTCTCTCTGTCACGACCCAACTCAGAGCTTCCTTGGTTGCTGCAGGTATGCCCAGTTCCTTCTTCCCGTACACACAGTGCTTATACTCACTTGTATCAAGGTTTTTCACTCTCTCCCTCTCTCTAAGAATTTCTCCCACTCCAAACCTCTCATGCATTCACCAACCTAATATATATATAGAGACATGGCAGCACACAGCTTGCTAGGTGGTTTGTCTTCAAAACCATGGTTTAGGTTTTGCATGCAATTTGGTTGGTGGATGGGGGTGTACCTTGACCATTATGATGTCTCTCATATATGTATTCAGATATGCATATCAATGGAGTCTCGGTTGATTGAAAAACTGATGTGAGAGGAGATGAGGTAAGCTAATAATGGGAGTCTTGCATGTAAGGCCATTGGCCAATTTGGGTGGTGACTGGAGCAGATTATAGGTTATATACATATATTGCTGTATTTATGCACAAAGTAACCAACAGCCTAGTTGGTAACTTTTTGGGACAAGTTGCTTACCTTGGTAGTTCAAGGGTTCAATTCCCCTTGGCCTCCCAAGTGACCATTTTTCTCTTATTTTCTGGTTAAGGCTCTGAGATCCCCATCTGAAAGTCGTTGGTCAATGTGTAGATAATTGTATGATCACTGAGTCAAATCTACGCATTTCATTCTCAACAGTGTCTCAATCAAACTGTCGTCGAATTTATACATAGTCTGCCAGATCATAAGTGTTGGATGGTATTGTGACTGATACAATCTAGCATCACATAATCAAATATAAGAGTGCATAGGTATGGAAAACATACATACATCCAAATAGCCTTTCAAGCTAGACAATATAGCAATAAGGAGATAACAGTCAATAAGCATCCACTAGATAGGACAAGATTGATGGTGGGACAATAGTAGTAGGTACATACATGAGTACAAAATTTTGGCAGTAATAGAAAGAATGTGGCTTGGAAAACCACGTATAAGAGATAGGAGTTTTCTTACCTTTAATCTGTGTGATATACATCAGTATCCTGTAACTTTTCCATTTCCCTTTGAGTTCCCCTATCATTCAGTAGACATGTTTTAGTTTAAATGTTATTCATCAAATTTTATGTCTCATTATTATAAGTGTCTCTTTACTAATTTAGACTCTACCATTGAATCCGGAACATCGAAGAAAATCAGTTTAGGCTTTCACGGTTTCCAATTCAAACATTTGCACGAATAAGGGCAAAATGGTCATTTTGCACTTTTAGTGTTTTTATCTTTTGGGACCTATTTTCATTAATCAAATTTCACTATTGAGTGCGGAATGCTCGAAATAATAAAAATTCACTATTTCTTCGCTTCAATCGGAGTCCGTTTGACTCCTTTTTTACTTAATGGCCTTTTGGTAATTTCCTTTTTAATAATTATTTAAATTAAATGTTATTTTATCAAATCATAATTATCATAAATTCTGGGTCAATTTCTAATTTCCAAACTTCTGGGTCGATTCTGAATTTCAGAAAGTGCTGTTCCAATTTGGAATAGCCAAACAGCAGATTAAGCCTAAACCTTGGATAAGCTATCCTTGTCCCTAATTCCAATTTAATTTCAATTTCCTAACCCTATGACCAAACAACCCAAATTAATTTTAAAACCTTTTAAACCCAAGTTCAAAACTACACCATTTAGAATACCCATACTTGCAATTGGGCAGGTCTGACCCAAACCCAACCCGTGACCCACCCGACCCGAAGACAACAATGTTGTCTTCTCCGGCAATACGCCGGTGGTCTTCTTCGGCGACGGCCACTTTTTTCGGTTAGTTTTTTAGCCTGAATAGAATGTCGTTCTCTCCTACATCTCATGGGCTTTTCATATCCAATGTTAGTTTTTGGATTGGATCACTTGATCCTCACGAAACAAGGAGAAACCGTAGCTCCGGTGGGAATTTTTAGTTTTCTGGCTAGCTGGTTTTCTTCTTATTTCCTACCGTTTCTTTTACTGTTTTAACTCATTTCTTCTCCTAATCACTTCCTGCTCCTAAGAGGATTAGTTCTTCATAGTTAAATTCAAGTTTAATTGCACAAAAATCCTAAAACCAAATTATTCTTAAGAACCTGCAACTGCCTCGTTTTTCCTTATTTCTAAACATTTTCCATCGATTCTTTTTGCAAATTTTTCTATTTTTCATGCTCTACAAGATCCTAAAATCCAATTTATAATTCATGCTTGAAAATTTAAAAATAAAAATTGAGTTTCTTACCTTTTCTAGATTTTTCCTAGCTGCAGTATCTCTTGTTTCTTCTGATTTTCTTCCATTTCTGATTCCTCAGAGCTTCAATCACAATCTATTTTCCTTGTTTTTCTCCTCCTCTTCTAACTTCCTATCAACATTCACGTATATATATAAATATATATCAGTTTGCCCCTCCCCATTTTTCAACGCTCACGATTTCTCTCTCTCTTTAATCCTTTTTGTTCCCGACCCTTATCAACTTCATATCTTTTTTTTGGAATTAAAAATCTCCTAGATCCATGCCTCACGCCCCTTCCCTTATCCCATTTTTGGTGTATATATATATATACATACATATACAGTTTGTTATATATATATATATATATATGTATCCTACTTCCATATATACACTGATATATACATATATATTTATACACCTACACATATACACGTACATACCCATCTTCATGCATATATATTTTTATTTTATTATTAAATTTTATTTTCCTTTTATTTTTATTTTTATTCTATTTTATTTTGTTATTTTTATTTCGGTATTCGTTCATGGCTTGCTCGGACATCGCCCGGGCATTATCCGTGCTTCCGAACTATTGAGATTCCAAACCGTCCATTTTTTCAATATTATAACAGAAAGCCCTAGCAGCTGGGGTTTACATGGCTCAATCGATTACATTTTTGGTCAGGGTGTTACATTCTACCCCCCTTAAATTGAGTTTTGTCCCCAAAACTCGAATGTTCATAATCTACGAAATTTTGTTATTTTCTCATGCCAATTTTATCATTGTAGTTCCCCTTTTTAATCGATCTCTTAGACTTAACTCTAGCATTCAAATACTATTCAAGCAAGAAGATTTCTTTATACAAGGTTCACAGTTCTTTTGTATTCCTCTTTGTTTTAATTTAATAGTGAATTTTGAAAGTCAAGGGTTTGACCTTTTAACTTCCTTGAGACTCTTGACTCACTGTCTCCAAATTTTGGTATTAACATCGCCATGCGTATTTCTTTAGTTCTTAGATCTATGGCTAGGGGTTTATTACTTTCATTACTCACTCTGCATCATCTTTTCAGTAACTTGACTACTTCCCCTTGTTACTGGTATGTTGACTAGTTCTATGTCTTGTCGTTATATTAATCTCATTTGGTATTAGGTCGTGATTACCTTACTGTTCATGGTCTCTCAACTTATGTTAGTGTCGTATGGTGCATCATGTGCCAGGTAAAGGTATCTAATACCTTGATCTTTTCTTTTCTGTCTGTTTCCTTGGTAGCTGTCATAGGAATTCAACGGTGTAACTAGACTACACTACTTCTATCGTTTAGAGTGTTTTGGACTTCTAATTCAAGTACTTTAAGTTTTACTAAAGACAAAGTTCTTGATGGATTCACATTATTCTACTCGAATTCATATGGTGGCTTAGGATAATAATCTGGAAGAAAAGATTTAGATTTTCATCTATCCGAAATTTATACACAGCTGTCTTTCCAATTTCTCCTCCCATTTTTTTCACAAGTTCCGCCTCAGATTTTCTACATGCGTTCGGTTGAGAGGTTTGCAACGTCAGCCATTTAAGTTTCTTTTTGTGTATTGAACTTTCTTGATTATGACAATTCTCATATATCCGTTTAGCATTTTCAGCGTCATATTCCCTTTTGTTTTCATGAACATCTTTTGGTTCGTGCTAGAATAGTTTACTCGTATTCTCTTTGCATTACAATATTTATCCCCTACACGGGTGACCTCAAATTTATTCAAACTTTCCATTTGTGATTTCTCAATCAAGTGTCCATTTCTTGAAGATTTATCAATCCTATTTTCATTTCATTTTGTATTATTCATTGACATTCCTACCTTTGTTTTCAAATTTGTGTTCATCTCTTTTATGATATAGATAGGTTGAGGAGATCAGTTTCTCCATTTTTCTTTTTTTACATTATAGGCTGGTACGAAGGCCTTTTACAATTGATCTTTTCACAGATTTTGATTCCTCCTCCCTTCATAGATTAAAGTATGGTACATATACTTCAAAAAATTTTGGATAGTCTTTTACCCTAGTCACTGATTCTTTATATGACAGTCTACTTCGGAAGTGTTCTTAATGGTGTTATCATATTTGGTTTACCTTGAATTTTTCACATCATTTTGATCAGTTCAAATCTCAAAGTCTTATGACTTTTTAATTTATAACCATCATTTTGGTTTTACTTACCCTTGCTTAGAAAGGTTGTTCAACTGTCTCATTTCTTATACTCGTCATCATATTCGATTTTTCATCCTATGTCACATTTCTCTCCCTAGTCGTTATTCAACTTTTTCAAATTTGTTCTTTCAAGAACTTATTCAACCGTATAGGGAATTCCTTGTACATTTTGTGACTTCATATCATATTTCAAGATTGTTCACATCAATTAGTCATCCCATCATTTTATTGTTACATTTGACATTCCAAGATTATCAAGATTATGTCAATTTTTTCCCACCGTAGAAATTTCTCAACTTCCTTAGTTTCACAGATGTAGTTATTCTTTCTTTCTACCTCAATCTTAACTATTCTCGTAGTATCTCAAAGAATTATGTATCACTTTAGCACAGTCGTTGTTCTTACCAGTTTTTTTAGACATTATGCCTTAATTTTCGTCTCTTTAATTGTCAGATCACGTTAATCCTCAAATAGTCATTCAGAGTCATCAATCATTTATCTTTTGAAATAGATTCAGCTAATTTAATAAAGTACCATCCACAATTGGGTTATATTGTCACCTAGATCAACAAGATCAATTGAATTTTTCCCAATGATCATTCATCATATCTCAATCTCCTTTAGAACCATCACATTTCATAATGTTCACTTGATAGTACCATTCAATCAGTATTTGCCTCCCAATGATCCTTTTGTCCTTACCTTATATGACTCACTTAAGGATCCTCATATTTTTGATATGTCATTAATCCATCTAGGTTCTCAAACTCTTCACATTACTATTCATTAGGTCTTCCTTAGACCATCTCTCATATAGATTTGTTGTTATATCCACCGACTTTTCAATATTTCATAATCTTAACTCTATGTCACCTTATATCTTCCAATAGAGCATTAACTGTCACAACCCGGGACCCACCCTATGCGGATCTCGTGTCGCACACCCGATCTGACGCTGCTTGTCGAACCAAGGGTCTCAACTTGCTACACAATCAGTGCTACTAACATGTAACAACTAAATAGCGGAAGACTTTGAATAATTAAATAAATAAAAGCTGCATGTGACATATATAAAGTTCTCAAAATGCGGAATACAAAATTTCTTAAACAACTGTTCATCCCCAAGACGTGGATAACATGGGAGAGCTACAAGAATTTTTGTACTAAGTATTACACTTGCAACTTCAAAAGTAATGTCCACCTCTAGCTATCAGGCTCCACTGTCTATTCTCAATATCTGTGCTTGCAAAATGTTGTGTAGTATCTAATGAGTTATGAAAACTCAGTAAGTAATACTCCTTTACTCTGCCTTGTGTACAGGTGTCTATAAAGATGCTAGCCAGTCAATGAATATATAGCTCAATATCAAATGATAGAAGTCAAATGATAAGGAAATGAATTTTGTACTGCTGACAATATTATACTGCTACAGTCATGAGCTGTCTCAAGCATAAATTGTATACTCTCAATAAAAAGCTGTGAAATCTCATGATCATTCATAATGAAATAATATGATCAAGCTATGGAAATCAATAATAGATACTGATAACAACAAATGTGGATGCACTTTAACTTGGGGCCCAGCATACCCCTTAATTCATTTTATTCCCTTTTTCCTCGATCTCTCAGCCAAGCACTAACCCATTGGTTCAGTACTCACCTCGTAGATCAAACTTTAGCTGCCATTTTAATTGCCACTTTTGATTCTGTTTTCTTGACCCGTAGGTCTAATAAGCATCAGATGGACTTTGTGATTGAGCAAAAATCTGGCTACAATATTATATATCGAGATCATGCCTAAATCCTATGAATAGTAAATTCCATAACACTATCTCAACAGCGAAATGGAACTGTTGCCTTAATAGGCCAATGTAAGCTGGGCTGCTGAGATCATAAGTCTTGCCCCTTGAGGCCTATGTACAAAGCATACAAAAATCATGGTCAAGATATATATAACAGTCAATAAACACTTTCCACAAGATAGAGCAATATCAATGTGGACTCAATAATTGTTCTGGCATGTATAGAGTACAATAGATAATATAAGAAAAACTGTTGACATGGCTGGGAATGTAACATATGCAAAGATCAGACATTTACTTACCTCTTAAACCGTTTCGTTCTTTCACAATAAAATCAAGTCACTGTTTCCTCCTCTATGAAATCCCTATTCATCAATAGATAGTATATCTCAGTTTACCTTTTTATAATTTATGTTATTCATCAAATTTTATGCCTCTTTACTATAAGTTTCTCTCTTACTAAATTAGACTCTACCATTGAGTCCGGAACGTCGAAGAAAGTCGGTTTAGGCTTTCAAGGAACTCAATTTGGACTTTGGTACCTAAAAGGGCAAAATGGTCATTTTGTACTTTTTCTGGTCTTTTATTTTTCGGGACCTTGTCTCATGACATAGACCTCACCATTAGTCTTAGAATGTCCGAGATAGTTAAAATACACTATTCATGTGCTTAATTTGGACATCGTTATTATAAAGGGTAGAATGGTTATTTTGTACCTTCACGGGTTCTCGCTTCTCAAGACCTCTTTTCATGAATCAGACTCTACCGTTGAGTCTGAAATTCTCAAAATAATAAAAATTTACTATTTTTTTATTTTAATCGGAGTCCTGTTTGACTTACTTTTTGACGCAGTGGCATTTTCGTGATTTTTTATTATTTTTAATTAATTAAATTAATATTTTATTCTAGGGGGTCAAATCATAATAACTAAAAGTTTAGGGTCCAAGTATAATTTCCATAACTTCTGGGTCCAATTTCAATTTCAGAAAATCCTATCCTAATTAAGGATAGCCAAACAGTGGATATCTACGGAACAAGGATAGGATATCCCTATTCCTATTTCAGTCTCAATTTCAATTTCTTATCCGTGTTACCAAACACTCCTAATTCAATTTTAAAAACTTTTAAGCTTAAGTAATACTACGCCATTTTGATTACCCGTTTCTGTTTCGGTCGGGTCCCTGACCCAGATCCGACACCTGGCCCACCCGAACCAAGACAACAGTGTTGTCTTCTCCGGCAATACACCGGTAGGGTTCACTAGGGTTCTGTCGCCATCTCCGGCGATGGCCAGTTTTCCCCGATCATTTTCTCTCCCAAATCAAATGTGGCCCTCCTCTAAATCTCATGGGCATTTCATCTCTAACCTCAGTTTTTCATTTCAGTTAACAAAACCCTTCGAATATGGGATTTTAAGTGGGAATCAATTTTTCAGTGACCCCATTTTTCCTATGATTTCTTCACTGTTTTGACTTATTTCTTTTTCTATTTATTTCCTGTACTTTATACGATCAATCCCTTGTAGTTTAAATCAAGTTTTTAGCACAAAAATATACCAACCCGAATTATCTCATAAACTTGCAACTAGATTTTTCTCTTTCATTTTTAGACCAAATGAGCTGCTGTTTCTTTCTAATTTCACCATTTTTCATGCTTGTTCAAACCCTCTACTTTAAACTAAACAAATCATGCTAGAAAATTTCAAAACAGAAACAACTACCTTTTAAATTCTTATTTTCTACTTCTGTGTTCCTCTTGGCTCACTTCTGAACCTCTCCCAGTCTTCATAGTTCCCTTCTTGGTCTTCCTTTTCTATCTCCTATCTCACGCACCACACACACACATATATATATATATACACCAACATAACCGACCTCTTTCTCATGTTACTCTCTCTCTTTCTTCTCTCTCTCTCTCTCATGCAGTCATTCTTGACTGCTGTGAACCACCCATCCAATCCCCACCATTCACTCATAGCCTACACAATATATGTATACATATATTGGCAGCCCCACTTGCACCAAGGTCGACAGCCTTGGTGCTGTTCCCCAACACACTCAAACACACACACACACACATAGTGACACACACACTGGTCACTCAGTATACATGCGTCCCCCGTTTCCCTTTTGTATGTATTTTAATTCACATATATATACATATATATATATATATACATATATGTATTTTAAACCATCCTACATATATATATATATATACACATTAAGTACACAATTTATGTAATACCCCAAAAATCCGACATACCTTAGACCGCACCCCGATTCAATAAAAATAAATTACGTGACATAAATAATTTGAAAGACTTCCCCAATTTCCATATCTAATCTCCAAAATTGGGACTTATCCATGGCTCAGGTACTCTGTGGTACTTAATCTATAACTTAGTGCTCTAATGTGGACACTAACTCCTAAACCATTTCATATCTTATTGTCCTCAAGTTCTCACTTTGTATAGGTAACCTCAACCTTTCACCCAAACATTGCTCTCTGGTACCAATGAATCTTCTATTAGCTGTTTGATTATAGATTTGCTTTGTGGTACATACTTATGAGGTATATAGTTGAGTTGCATTCCCGAGATAAAAAGGTTTTCATTTCTGCTGTTCTGACCCTACTTTTGGAATGCAATTCATCGTAAGGTTCAGAAGATTGCCTTTGGTTGGTCGCATTGTCGGTCGGAGACTAGCAAAGCGGCTAACTGGCATCACATCTTCAACATCCACGTAGGGTGGGGTGCGGGATGTGACAATTTATACATGCATATATATAACGATATGTGTATATAAGTTCATTTTAAATTGCGTATACATACACTTATTTCATATCTACTATGCGTTCATGAAGTATGCATGTGCATGGAAATATGTGTGTACACACGTCACGATGTTGGGTCCTGAAGTGCTCGGGTGTTGCCCGGCACTAGCTATTCTAACAAACTATTCACATTCCACAATCACACGGTTTCATGAAATACCATGATATAGAGCTTGAAACAGCTCAGATCACACTATTCAGTCGACTTACCTCGGTATATGTGTCATATCCCAGGTCAGGGTATTACATTAACCGTTTCCCTTGTTCAAACGATAGTTTCCCTCAATTCATTGATCAATTCACAGTTTAATAACTTAAGAGTCGTCAACCTCGACATTGGTACAATTTTTTCCAAGACTCCTTAACCTTTGTCCTTAAGCATACTACTTCCTCCCAAAAGTTACTATCCATTTGGTCATCTTAATCGTCCAAAAACATCAAAGTCTGTCATAGCATAGTCTTTCCCAAAGACTATTAACCTTAGTATTTAAACGAACTATTGTCCTCAAAAAGTCCCTGATCCTTTAACTATTTAAATCCTTGGATTCTTAGTTTCTTTAAGGGTATCTAATCGGTTGATAACTGCGTACTTATGATATGTACCTCATATGCTCTGTGTATGTCATTCATGAATAATGTTTTCCTCGTAGTACCTCAAAATCATATATCATCTCAATTTCATGGTTTCTCTAATGATTTACTACCAATTCAATCTTTACGGTCATTTAGATCACATTGATTGCTAACAGTTATTCTGAATCATTTATCATTTACCCTCATCTAACTTGATAGAGTATTGACTAAAATCGGATCACACCTCATCTTAGATCAAAAGATTCAATGAATTTCTTCCTAATATTTATTCATCATGTGTCAGTCTCTTTCCAAAATCATCACATTTCATAAGATCAAATTTGGCAATCTCGCTCATTTAGTATTTGTCTTCAAGACTTTACTCATTTCTACCCTATCAGGTCTACTTATGACTTACTTAAGAATTTTCATATTTTTGGTCATCTTGTAATTATCCATTTAGTTTCCTTCAGACTATCTCTCATTCAAACCCCATTTATTTATCTATAGTGTTCCATAGCATCCATCTGCATGTATTAACAATAAAGCTCTCGAGGATATTGAAATAGTTAATATGAAATCTAGGGGTTTTGTTTCTAAGTTTAACTCTAACAGTAATGAGGAAGATACTAGTTAATGCGTAAAGCCTAATATCAACAGTTTATGCATAGGCCATAAATAAACTAGAGAAGTACCTGCGTTTACTGGTGCATTAGTCTGATCATCTCTTGGTATCACTGGGGTTGATAAGGTAGGTGTGGTAGAGGTTATAGATTTATTCTAAGGATAGTTCCTCGCGAAGTGTCCAATACGACCGCAATAGTAGCAAACGTTGGTATTCTTAAGGCATTGCCCACAGTGGGCTTTTTGGCAGGTGAGGCATTTAAGTGTGTCCTTTTTGTAGTTAGCCCTTTTTTAGATAGGCCTTGTGTTTCGAGATTCAGCTTTGGGCTTGGAAGATGAGGGTCCCTGCCCTTTGCCCCGATTGTCTCCTGGCTTATAAGTTTTCGTTCCTTTGGAAAATCATTGTCCACTTTGCTCAATGACCGGTGTTATTGCTTTTGAGTATGTAGTTAACTGCTGGGGGTTGGCTTTGGGTCGAGCCTTTATGACTTTGTTCATAAGGTGCTCAAGCCGGTCTAATCGGTCTGTCACGGTTGTAGTATTTCGGTTATAAACCATCTTGTTGTAAAATATGAAAGGTTAGCATTCCCATAAGAGTCTAATCATTCATAGTCTAACCGAGTCAACATAGTCTATCGAGTTTAAGTGAATTCGAATCGAGTTTAACCGTAGTAGTTAACATTCATATACAGTCTAACATAGTGTAAAAATCAGTCTATAAGTCTAATATGGTGTAAAAATCAAATCAATTTAATTCATAGTGGTTAGCACTTACGTACAAATCTAACATAGCGTGGAAATCTATCATACTGTTACCTCTATATTGACTTCTTAGACTCAACAGTCTTAGTACTCTAATCCTGTCTCCCATAAATCACTAGAACCTAAGACTCAGCTTTGAAACCAAGCTGTCACAACCCGAAACCCACCCTATGCGGATCTCGTATCGCGGGGCCAACCCAATGGCCGTCCCTACTTTTTCCATTCTTTGTATCAATGATAACAGTAAATAATGTGAACATAACATTAACTTATAGAAGTCTTAATACAAAACATTGTTTGACAACTGAAATGTAAACCAACATAAACTTGAGCATAAACCACTCTTAGGTGGTAAGTACATGGGAGAGACTATTCACTTTTATCATGCTCCTCAACTGTCGCCCTAAGCTCCTAATCTCCTACTGTGATTCTGTAGCATTCTCACTTGAAAAATTAGTAAGTGGGGTGAGCTAACAAAGCTCAGTAAGTAAAATCCCATCTCCAACAGGGGTTAGGGATAACATAGAGAGATATGAAATCATAGAGTGAACATGATAGCCAATCACAGAACAAATGCAGTTAACGATAAAATGCCACAAGGGCCAATGAATAGTAAGGCACAATAAGCTAGTGTGAGTAATAGAAAAACATAAATATGGAAAAGCTCAATAAACATCAGTCAACATAAATATACTGCCACAATAAATCAGTCACAATCAAGTACAATTAATGAGTGAACGGTCAACATAGGATTTTTCATAAGGAATGGCACACATCCTATGAATCCAATAAACGTAAACATTTCAGTCAAACATAAGTGATGCATTTACTCGGGTTGGCAGACTCTCGGTCTTTTAAGGCCCGGCATACCCCCCTTAACCTCAATGTATATAAAATGCCCTCATAACTCCACGCATAAAAACGCCCTCATTTCCATATGTCCATTCACGGACTCGACCCGTAGGTCCTGTCAATTGATCCGTAGGTCCTGTCAATTGATCCGTAGGTCCTGCCAACTCAGAAAGCATCAGATAGATATTGTGACTGAGCACAAATTCGGCATTCACAATAAATCATGATTTTCTAAGAAGTGCATAAGGTATGAAATAACATGCAGGAACATCCATCAATAGGCCTTTCAAGGCACAGTACAACATACCAACAAGGAGATAACAGTCAATAAGCATCCACCAGATAGGACAATATCGATGATGGGACAATAGCAGTGGGTACGTACATGAGTACAAAATTTTGGCAGTAATAGAAAGAATGTGGCTTGAAAAATCACATATAAGAGAAAGGAGTTTACTTACCTTTAATCCGTCTGATCTACCTCAGTATCCCTTAACTTTTCCTTTTCCCTTTGAATTTTTCTATCATTCAGTAGACATGTTTTAGTTTAAATGTTATTCATTAAATTTTATGCCTCATTATTATAAGTAGCTCTTTTACAAATTTAGACTCTACCATTGAATCTGGAACGTCGAAAAAAATCAGTTTAGGCTTTCACGGTTTTTAATTCAGACATTTCCACTAACAAGGGTAAAATGGTCATTTTGCACTTTTAAGTGTTTTTATTTTTGGGGACCTATTTTCATAAATCGGATTTCACCATTGAGTCCAGAATGCTCGAAATAATAAAAATTCACTATTTCTTCGCTTCAATTGGAGTCCGTTTGACTCATTTTTTACTTAGTGGCATTTTGGTAATTTCTTTTTTGATAATTATTTAAATTAAATGTTATTTTATTACTTTGGGTCAAATCGTAATTATCATAAATTCTAGGTCAATTTCTAATTTTCAAAACTTTTAGGTTGATTCTGAATTTCAGAAAGTCTTATTCGAATTTGGAATAGCCAAACAGTAGATTAAGCCTAAACCTTGGATAGGCTATCCTTGTCCCCAATTCCAATTTAATTTCAATTTCCTAACCCTACAACGAAACAGCCCAAATTAATTTTAAAACCTTTTAAACCCAAGTTCAAAACTACACCATTTAGAATACCCATACTTGCGGTTGGGCGAGTTTCACCAGAACCCGACCCGTGACCCACCCGACCCGAAGACAACAGTGTCGTCTTCTTCAGCAAAACGCCGGTGGTCTTCTCCGGCGACAGCCACTTTTCTGGTCAGTTTTCTAGCCCAAATTGAATGTTGTTCTCTCCTACATCTCATGAGCTTTTCATATCGAATTTTAGTTTTTGGATTAGATCACTTGATCCTCACGAAACAGGGAGAAACTGTAGCTCCTGGTGGGAATTTTTGGTTTTTCGGCCAGCTCCAGCTAGTTGGTTTTCTTCTTATTTCCTACTGTTTTAACTCGTTTCTTCTCCTAATCACTTCTTGCTCCTAAGAGGATTAGTTCTTCATAGATAAATTCAGGTTTAATTGCACAAAAATCCTAAAACCAAATTATTCTTAAGAACCTGCAACTGCCTCATTTTTCCTTATTTCTAAACCTTTTCCATCGATTCTTTTTGCAAATTTTTCTATTTTTCATGCTCTATAAGATCCTACAATCCAATCTATAATTCATGCTTGAAACTTTAAAAAAAAACTGAGTTTCTTACCTTTTCTGGATTTTTTCCTAGCCGCAGAATCTCTTGCTTCTTCTGATCTTCTTTCACTTCTGATTCCTTAGAGCTTCAATCCCAATCTCTTTTCCTTGTTTTTCTCCTCCTCTTCTAACTTCCTATCAACACTCACGTATATATAAATATATATCAGTTTGCCCCTCCCCCTTTTTCAGCGCTCACGGTTTCTCTCTCTCTAATCCTTTCTGTTCTCGACCCTTATCAACTTCATCTCTTTTTTTTTTTTTTAAATTAAAAATCTCCTAGATCCATGCCTCGCGGCCCCTCCCTTATCCCATTTTCGGTGTATATATATATATATACACACTGATATATACATACATATATATATATATATATTTATACACCTACACATATGCATGTACATACCCATCTTCATGCATATATATTTTTATTTTATTATTAAATTTTATTTTCCTTTTATTTTTATTTTTATTCTATTTTATTTTATTTTGTTATTTTTATTTTGGTATTTGTTCGGGCATCGCCCGGGAATTATCCGTTCTTCCGAACTATTGAGATTCCAAACCGTCAATTTTATTCAATATTATAACAGAAAGCCCTAACGACTCGAGTTTACATGATTCGATCGATTACAGTTTGGGTCAGGGTGTCACAGTGTCTCTCCTGATCAGGGGGTTAGCTTGGCGGAGCCCATTGATGATTGATCTGGGCTAAACATCACTCCTATTCTGGACTAGATTATGGCGTGGTTGAGCTATTTTGACAGCGGTAGTCCGACAACCACACTCTGATCTTGCACATGTGCGGCGACATAGTTGGATGGGCTAAATCTTGGCCTTTCAAGAAGAAAGAGATACCAAGTGCAGGCAAAAGTAAAGCTGTAAAGTATTGTTTGTACAGGAAGCAAAGCATGCTCTCAAAACCTATACCATTATGACTTCATATTGAATGATTTTAGTTATCTGCCTAAAAAATTAAAAAAGGGTCTTTTCTGGGTGTGCCTGTGATTAATATATAATCCAAGATGAATGCTCCTAGTGTTAAAATAGGTTTCTATACGAGTGTTAGCTTGTTCAATCAACCGTTCAGCTTGACTTAAGATGACAAAATGTGCCTATTTTGTCAAAATGCAACTGCAATCCACTATGTGCCACCAAAAGTCCTAGCATGTTTTTTTCTCTTGCTAAAGTAAATTATTCTCTCAATAACAAGAGTTGATTAGTCTCTCATCTTAATCTTCAACAACCTTGTGAGTTGCTTCGCTAATTCAATCACAATTAAAGTTGAAATAAATCTTGCAATAAGTTCAGTTGTGAGCCCTTCAAATAATGGACGCCTACAGCTCATGATAGGACGTACTTTGATTAATGAGCTGGAACAATCTTAATTTAATTCAAAAGGTATGACAATTCAGTAATAATAATAATGATCAAAAACAAAACATGGTATTCTGGTAGAACTTGTCATGCCATAGATTATGCATAAATAAGAAGTGTTTCCATGCACATTTCAGTTCACATATTTCAATGTTTATACATGCTTTAACATCGTTAACATTTTTCGATAGCAATTTGAGGCTGCCAATTATCAATCAACTTTGGTGAGATTATGTTGATTTATTCTCCCCTCCATCTCTCTCTCTCTCTCTCTCTACATATAAACAGTGGTTCAATTGATTTTGTCAATTGGATTAATCTAAGTTGGCCACTTTTTCATGTTTTCAAATTGAAGCACGATTTGAAAAATCCGTGCAGTTGTAACCCACACATTTGCTATCGTAGAACCCAATTTAGCTTCATGAACATTGATGTCTTCCAGACTAGTGGAAGCATTCTCTATTCTTTTTCCCACTTTAGATGAATGTAATTGAAATGTGTTGAGGGAAAACAAGGAGAAGCAATAATGTCTTCACAAAAGCACAGGCCACATAAACCCTGCAAAAGCCAATTGCACATACTGAAGCATCATACCCTTTCCTTTCCCCATTTATCTATATATATATATATATATATAATCACTTCTGTATCACCAAGACACCAACCAATATAGCTGAAACCTGTCCCGGAATGGCTTCATCTATTACCTACACTCTCTTGATCTCCTTGAACCTCCTCCTCATCTCAAACTTCTTCATCACCACTGATGGAAATTTCTCAGA
The DNA here is from genome assembly GCA_008638375.1 of Nyssa sinensis. NCBI lineage: Eukaryota > Viridiplantae > Streptophyta > Magnoliopsida > Cornales > Nyssaceae > Nyssa > Nyssa sinensis. The sequence goes on from CM018049.1 coordinate 8,057,754, forward strand.
GCAATTCTCTGAAACCATAGCCACAAATCATGTCAACAAGACAAGTCACCTTCATTTCTACTTCCATGATATCGTCAGTGGCAAAAACCCAACTGCTAGGATAGTTGCCGGCCCCAAAAATGCATTTGGCTCCACCGTGATGATAGACGATCCTCTGACCGAAAGTCTTGAACCAGGTTCAAAGGTTGTGGGAAGAGCTCAGGGAATGTATGCTTTGGCTTCTCAGCATGATGCAGGGCTGCTCATGGTTATGAATTTTGCTTTTGTGGAGGGTAAGTATAATGGAAGTGCACTAAGCATTCTTGGGCGGAATCCAGTCTTTGAAGCGGTGAGGGAAATGCCTATTGTTGGAGGCAGTGGGCTTTTCCGGTTTGCCCGTGGCTATGCATTGGCAAAGACAGTTCGATATAATCCCAAAACAGGGGATGCTGTTGTTGAATATAATGTGTTCATCATGCATGCCTAGTTCTTTTTCAGTATTTCACAGAACGTTTTACTTTTCTTTTTTTCATTTGACAACCAAATATATATTTTTTCCAGTTTTTTTTTTAAAAATTTTTTTGAAGAATTTTATCTGAAACCAGGGGTGCCATAAGATCATTTTAAATAGATATTGGCTAAATATGAACTTCTCAGAGATCAAACTTATTCATCTAAATTTCATGAGTTGTGCATACACAGAGCTGCAGCAAAACACCTCATCTGATCAAACTACACAAAAATGGAAAACATCAACCCTGAATAGGTTGAAAGCTATTGTAAATCGAATTTAGAATAATTAAAAAATAATAATAATAGAAGGTTGAATTGAGATACAATTTTTAAGCTTAACGAAATAGAAAATTAAGGTTGCCCTGTACTCTAGACCTTTGTGCAGAAGAATTGAAAATTTGGAGCATGTCATAAGAATTAACTTCCATCATTTTTTTCTTTGTTTAAATAACCTCTGGATCTAGCAGGCACCAATTTCTTTTGGGAAGACTTGCAAAAGAATGTTAAAATAGGGTAAAAGATGTGTCCCGGTCCAGCAGGAGCCAAACAAAGACCCCTGCTAATATGAAACAGGCACAAGCGACCTGAGAGGACCCAACAAATCACTAAAGCTCAAAAGATATAGTTAAAAAAGTAGGAAGACACTGTGCCACCAGCTGTTAGTGTGATACTCCTATCCAACATTGATGGGTGAGAGCAGGTTTGATTGGAATGAAGAAGTCTTACTATTAATAACTTAATTTGAGCATTTTAGGCTATATAGTGCAGGTTTGAGACATTACAAATAGTATCACAATGAAGAAGTCTTACTATTAATAACTTAATTTGAGCATTTTAGGCTATATAGTGCAGGTCTGAGACATTACAAATAGTATCACAACCGACTCCCAGAGTGTCCTGTGAGAGAGAAAATGTGATATTCTTATTCCACATTGGTTAGATCTTGTTACTCATAACTTGATTTTTTGGATAGACCTTTTTCATCAGATTATTGGGTCAGTAGGTGTAGGATATGTCTATCTTCCTGTCTCTTTTTTTCTTTTTCTTTTTAGAGATAAATAAAGAAGACTTGAGGTTAGGATATGTCTGGCTATGTGTCTTCTTGGACAAAAATAAATAAATAAACAAATCAAGAAGTTAAAGAGCACTGCCATGAATAACTCGAGCATTGTAATTTCAATTTTCCATTTTCCTGTGTGTTGAGAGAGAGCATCCCGATACACAAGTTCGTTGCAAAAACATGGTCTCCATCCTACCAATCAATCCAAACATTGAAAGAAATCGGAAGAGAAATTAAAGAAAAAAAATGGCAGAACAAATAAATTATGAATAAACATTCTAAACAGATTAAGTTCATTTAATCCTTGTCACAGAATACTTTGCGTTTGCAGAGAGGGGGGAAGAACCATGAAATCCTTTATACAAACAGAGAAAAATAAAATATTCCAGCATGATCATAATGTCAACTATACCTTCTAAACCTCCATGCAGAAACCGAAAAAAGGGGTTGATCCTGCCAGCAAATAACCAAACAACCACTCTCTTCTTTGATCTTATACCCGTCATAACCAAAGCTCTGCAGCAACCTCATTGCCTGCAACATACCATGGTAGCTCAGAGGCACCCTCCCAAAGCCGGCCAACTCAAACCTTGTAATCCACTTCTCAAGCCTCTCGTGCCTCTCCTTTCTTTCCAGACCCTCACAGGCTATAATATTCTTAATTTCTTCTCCGAAAAGCATCTTTTCAACCTTCTGACGCTCTATCGATGCCCTTGGGACAGTAGACTCCAAGCAATCAAATAGAGCTGCATAAAAGTTCAATGTTTCCATGATTCTATCCATCAGCATACACCCGTTGTGGTTTGATTCTTGCTCAGTTACCACCATCAGCTTTGGCGAAAGGCCCCAAAGGGCACTTAAAAAACTCAACATCTTTGGTGAAGTGGCCAAAGATAGGGGGGATGACGATGATGGAGAATCGGGACTGGCACTGTACATGTTAATCACATCTTTTTCGAGAAAATCTCCTAAAGTCCGTGGATTCATCTGCAAGACTCTTTGCAAGTGAACTGAATTTGAATTCTTGGATACTGATGGGGAGTTCCTTCTAAGCATATCATCATCAGAAGCCAATAGAGAATGTAGTTGAAGTACAGAACTGATTGCAACAGCTTCTCCTGTCTTCACACGCAAACTTTCAACATCAAGATTCTCTAATTTACTAATTATAGGATTGAATTGAAACGGGATGTCCAATTTTTCAGCTTCTTCATTCAATCGATGAGCCATTAGTTCCAATACCTCTCTTTGTTCATGAATGCCGGTAATTCTCAAATGAGGTGGACCTTCAGGCCGTGCACTTAATGCCTGAAGAAGATTAATCCACTGGGCAGGCTCAAAAGAATTGAGATCAATAATATGAACCACTTTCTCCCCTTCCATAGCTTCTATAATTGCCTGGTTTGTAATCACATACGCAAGCCTTAAGAAGGGGCAGAGTTCAAAGAACAATCTCTGGACAAGAATTTCTTCGGAGATGGATGATATTTTGGTGGAGTTGAGGGCCTTGTGCAAACCAGGCCAGCCTTTAAGTATTCTGTCGGCAAGTGCCTCGGTGAAATAAGCAGCAATTCGCTGCATCGTATCCCCATCAGGCGAGGCAAGATGGGCAATATGCTCAAGGCCAATATTTGCATTCTCAATGCTACCTGCAGCAACATGGTTAGCACAGGCAACAAGAAGTTTGATCAGACACAAACCTCTCTCCTCAGATTTCATCTCCCTGAGCCATGGATATGGTGATCCTAAACCAGGTGAAAGTGACATCAGCGAGAAGAACTGAAGGGGTGATGAACTTACAGATGATGATCCCTCCTCTTGAACCATTCTTGCCATTAACAACAACTTTGCACTTTGATTGCCCAAAAGAGGGATCTGAAAATGTATGAATACAGCTAGAATGAGACCAAATTGCAACAGAATAAATACTGATGCTACAACAAAGATGGTAGTGGTCCACTTGGTTACTGAGGAAACTGATGAAAAGAAAAAATTCAATCTTATCCATAAACTTTGAATTTTAAACTTCGCATTGATTTTGATTCGACTGCAAAAAATCAAGAAGTTAGCTCAACAAAGATAACACCACGTTTGATTTTGGTACCGAGAAATGACAAAATTATAGAATTCAAAATTTTCATATCTTCTTCAACATTTTCTTGACCACCGCCTAGAGAAGATATGAAAAGCTCACCTCAATAAAAGTTCCTGTTATCTCCACCTGGGGATGAAATTTTTGTGATTCAAATTCTATATTTATGTCTTTATCCTAAATTTTTCAGCAACAAAATATATTAAAATTGAAAAACTCCCTTGATTTCGAAAAATTGTTGAATCAGACTCGGTAAAGAAAAAAAAAGAAAAATCGAGATTCAAATTTTCAATTATTTTCTGTTTCCCTACATTTTCAGAGAAACCAAACAGAGTTTAACTGGGTATTGACCATCTTCATGCATAAGAATAGAAGGCAAACAAGCTGACGATCCTCCCTTTAAAATATCAAAAGGTATGCGTAAATTACAGCGAATGGAACCACAAAACATTAAGCAGACCAAAGAAAAATTATTGCACATACAAACTCAGAGTGTCAGAGTATATGCTTAAACGGAAATGAATTGTTTTTCTGACCTAATCACAGTGAGGAATCAGTAGTAAGAAACTGATAAGAGTGAGGAAGGGTAGAAAATTACCAGAAGCAGTTCAGTTCAGTGGTTCCTCATTGAATTTCTAAGAAAACAGTGTCGGTAAATTCACATTCCCAACTGGGTTTCGCAATTGAAATAAAACCCATATAAACCTCGATGACAATTTCCTAGCTTGTTGAGCTAAACTCCTTATCCATCAAGCTGGTTTCAGAGTTCCTCTGGTTCTAGGGTTACGTTGCAAAGCGGGTCCATTGGAATTAAAGGTCGTCTTGAAGGACTTTTCTATGGCTGCGTTGGTGACAATTGAAAGGGGGTGTTTTTGTCGTCACTGATTTGTTGTCCTTTGGGGGATCGGAGGAATATGGAATTTGTGAAAGACACAGCCCTCCTCCCTCTCTGCTGTCTCTTTCTCTCTCTAAATTTGTGTTTGTATTGAGAATAAAAGCTGGCTAAAATTTTGGCATTATTGTCCATTAGTAGACAAATACAAGCAAATATAATAAGCAAAACAATACTCTTGCTTGCTGATAGTGGGGGGATTGAAAGGGAAGTCTTCCATGACCACTATTTGTTTTCTTTTCAGAGGTGTAGACAATCCACTTGGCACTATCTATCTTCTTACACTAGGACAAAGAGACAAGGAGGTTGTGGGAAAAGCCAAAAGTAGATAGAACACTTTAACTTTAGATGTGGAGGTCTTTGGGGTGGGAGTCATTGGAATATCCTAACCCTATACCTTAAAATTAAATTTTTGATTTTGAAATGATTTCTACATTACTTTAAATTCAACAACCCTTAATTTGTGGCACATCTCCATGGCACACCGCCATACTTTTGAAGTTGGTTGTATCCTTTAAGGTGTTGCTTTTATTTTATACATAATTTATAATACCCAGTACTGTGTATTAGGATTGAGATTTTATTTTTTACCTAGTTGACATAAATTTGATTTTTTTTTTAATTTTTGTATTAAAAAATACTAGTGTATTAATATTATTCTTAAGTTATTTTTGTGTTAGAAAATAATAATAAAATTTGAAATAGTGAAACCAACTCTGAACCCAATGTACAATACGTCTTACTAGTTAACTAACATATTCATTTTTCTGATTGCTAGGAAGTGGGCTTCTCCTACCTTCAGACAGTGCCCAATGTGACCTTGTTTGCCCCGCTTCCGTTTGCAACAAATTGATTGCTATAAAAATTCCACATTTAAATTGAGGCCATAGATTCTACTGAATATAACAGAGAATTGTTAATTAATTTGATTGAACCCCACCTACAGAAAATGACCATAAGAAATTAGTTTCTCATGTGCACTATCACTCCATTTAGTAGAAGGGAATAGAAGAATGAAAGAAAAGGAGGAGGGATCGATTGTTCTTCCTTCGTTTAAAAAGAGTGAAAGAAAAGAAAGGGGAATGGAGGACGGAAAACCCATTCATCAGGCTCACCATACCGTATTCCTCATTCTTAAAAATTGGGGAGGAAGGACTCATTTCTTTTACATTTTTACCCTTCAATAATTAATTACTACTGCAATGGCATTGATTTCTAAACTGACCGACTTTGGTCTAAATACATAGCTTTTTTCAGCAGCCTGTGTGTGTGTGTGAGAGAGAGAGAGGTCAGTAGATACAAAAGGAGGCATTAGCAAGGTGGATTGGAAGCATAGATATTATCTTTTGAAAGGGAAAAGCTCACAAGTAGCATTAGATGTTTTTTTGGTATATATGCTCAGGTTAACTTGTAACTTAGTGAAAAGACAATCAATTTGGCTCCTTGTTATGAAAGCTAACTTCTTGTCTTAATCAGGCGCCATCGGTCCTAACAATGCTTAGTGGAGGTGTTTTCAAGGGATGACCTTTTTGTATTTTTGTGGATATTTTTTTGTGAGAATTTCAATCTTGTGTAAGACTATAAAAGTCAGCTAAATTTAGCAGATTGCAATGGTAGAAACAAAAGATGAAGGACCCACACAATTATGTGAGGTTGTAATGAGCTACACTTTGGTGACTTCTTTCTCATTTTATGGCTAGTTTTAAAGGTGACTTGAAAATGGGTGTTTAGACAAGAAAGAGAAAAACGATTCATGAAGATGTCAAGACTAGTGATCAAAATATAGTGCACGCGATCTCATGTTTTATTTTGCTGGACTTGGCATTGTTAAAACAAGAAGAGAGACACCTTAAGGAGACAATCCAAACCTATCTCAAAATTCAAATGCTATAGGTTTTAATGTGGGGTTGGATTTGTCAAAAAATAATGCAATTCAATTCCAAAATCATTTTTAAATAGAAATGAGAGTTGAATTTATGTGCATGCATGCGCCACTTTTTCTTTTTTTTCCCTTTCCTAGTTGGGTTCTCTAATGAATTTTTTCTGTTAGTTGAGTGACCAGTGTATCTTGTTTTGAATGACATTTTAACCTTGGTATTAGAATATCAAGAGCATTGTTATATCTATTTTTTCCTATTTAAGATAACCTTTTGAAAATCTAGAGACAAGACAAGACAAGACAGAGGCGGGATGAAATATAAATAGAATCGAGGATGGGGGTGTATCCCTAAACAAGACAGACAACAGAGGAATTTGTTTAGATAGGATAGGATTGGGGTAAAGAATCCCCAACCCAAACTTGACCCGTTACCATCTCTAAATCTAGCCCTATATATCGTTGATTTATTTATTTTTATTAACTTCCTGATTAATGCAATGCAAAGGTCCCTATTTTTCTCATTGCACCAGTTTGGTAGTAGCAGTGGTGGGAAGTGGACATATACTAAAGACTACAGAGTATGGAGGAAGGTTGCAGGAGGAGTTAACTTTGTATAATAAAATTGTTCAGCCTTAAGCCATAGAACCTTAGTTAAACCTCCAAATTGTTGGAATGAGAACTGGGTTTGAAGCCCACCCAATCATCTCATCGTAAACGAAGTTTGTATATATGGGCTTGAGGGAAACCGGAAACATGTTTGAAGTAGGTGTGACATTGCATCTACATGGACCTCTTTTGATGTAAAATAAATGATCTTTCATTTTATGGATCAATGAAAATATTTCAAGTCTGTTTGAAGTAAAATCATACGTAGATCAATGATGACCGAATATGAGTCAGACCTCCATGAAAAATTGTTGACCCGTCAAACTTGACCCATTTTTTTGTATATTTGTTTTTAGTTTCCAAGTTGTGTTCGGAGTACTAGTTAGTAGTTGCTTATTCCACAAATACAATAAACTGATAGTTTCCTAATTATACTAGAAAAGAGTTAGTATCTTATTAGAATTAGTAATTTTAGCACTTCAAATATGATTTATTAGTTTTCTTATTATTCAAAATATTAATAATATTTTAATTTCAAAATTAGAGTGTTCTCTTTTTGGACAAGGAATTTCATTTGTTCTTGATTTCTAATGAATTTGACATATTTGATTCTCTTTTATTATTTTAAAAATTAATTGTTTTTGTATTTTTAAATATGCCGTGGGCTTTAAGTTTTCACGTCAAGTCCAAGTACTACGAAAGGGCCTGACCAAGTGACACACAACTTATTAAAACCAACGGGTTCAAGCCTTGTAGACCCAACTTTCTATATATACCTATGAATTTTTCCTTCTTCCTTAGGAGATGCAAATGAGATGTACAATTAGGGACGTTTGTGGAGTTTTAAACTTTAAAAAATTAATTTTGAAGAATTGTTATTGAAAAATTAATTCCAAAGAATTAATTCTGGCATAATTAATTTTTTATTTGAATATTTTGTAAAAGTTAGTTTGAACACTGAATTTTCTCTTTTGTCCTTTATGTTGTAGTATATGTTAGAAAAAATTATATTTTATCAGAATACTGTACTTGAAAAAACTTACAGCACTTTAATAAATAGTATACTATAAAATAGTTTGAAACAATTTCAGAATCATGTAGAATAGAAACAAAATTCTCAAAATAGTGTAAATACAGAAATAAAAATTAAATGGAAATAAATAGAAATTAGAACTTACAGTTTTCCACGAAAATAACAAAAGTAAAGCAATGGTAATTGACCAAGGCTAGTGTCTTACATTATGTCCTTAAGACAATATCGCTCTCGCATTAGTGCTTTCGAGTTTTCAATGGCGGTTGTCTCCCAAGATACAATGGTCACACACAATAGATGGAAGTACTCCAATCTTATGTGCACGGCAAACCAAAACTTTTCCTTGAACTCTCTTTAATATGCAGACTCATAGTATGCATGAATTTAATTCAAAAACTCGTGAAATTGAAAAAAAAAAATGATGATGAAGGTGAATTGGGTTTATATAGGTAATTTGGTAACTGTTCAAATAGACACGAACCTAAAGGGTGCATTTATTCACACAAACATGTATAATGCTTCCATTTGAATAGATGCATCCATTGGTGAACAGACTCATCAATCTAAAGAGACGCACATGTTCATGGTGACTGTTTAGTTAAAATTCAAAAACGTAACATTTTGAAAATATAATTTTAATAAATAAATTATTTAAATAAATTTTCTCCAAAAAGATATATATATATATATATATATATAATGGGCCAAGGCTCAAGCCCAACCCAAGGTAATTGTATATATACTCTTTAAAACTTTGTTCCCAACCTATGTGAGACACAAGTTTTTCACAAGCTTCAAGCTTTGTTACCATTTCCAAGTGGTGATATTTGGAGTCAATTTCTCATTCACTCCTTGTCACGCCACGAATTCCAGCGAACCCGAGGCGCGAGTAACGAGACAAAAAGAAGTAAAATAATAAAGGAATAAAAGATAATTAAGGACGATCACATACATTCTACATACTGTTCTGATAAATACATAAGGTCTGGTCCATTTCTTCACCACATACAAAATAAAATACAGTCGCGGGCTTATGCCCTTACACAATATCAAAAGCGCCCCTTAGGCCTAGCATAGTCCCTAATCAGCTCATCTCCACGTCTCGCACAGCTGGGACATCATCTGAAATGTTTGCCCCACTAAAGGGGTCAGCTCAACATGCTGGTACAATATAATGCTAATGCAAGAAACAGAACTAAGGTCGTGGCATGTGCAAGTGTACAGTTATTTCTATATGGCATTCGATATCATCATGGCAGTATATAAACAGTATACAGTATATGAGTAGTATGCGTGACACACCCATGCAACTCTATGCCACCCATGTCTCATGATACGGTCATTCTCCGCTGGCATGAGTACCACCGCGTATGTCTCGCTTCACGGTCCGGAATCCGTCAGGCAGGCAAGTACCTATTGGCCGATTTTGGGTTTTTCACCACAGGATCTGCACCCTCATAATGCAAAGCACCAAGTGCTAACCCACGCCATGTCCAAAGAATCACACTATGCCAATATGCTCTGATGTCATTATGTCATAATGTAATCTCAATGATGCATCTCATTCATACATAAAGCATGCCTTCAAGTACACAATTCATAATATCAACAGTTCTTCAAAGCATATAATTCACACACCACACTAACACATGCGATATACCCATAATCATCATCCAACTTAACAAGATAGCACGTAGCACATAAGCATGCGAACACTCAAACAAACATGTGAACAATCAATACAACAAAGCAAGTATTCCAAATCTCAATTCTATTTCTTACTTAGCACAATATATCGTACCTGATAATCGATCTCAACTCAAGAAGGTGTACTCGAAGTATGGTAGAATCACAGTGAGAATGCCGAAGGTCAGATCACCTTCTCCTTGCCCTTTCATGTTCCTAAAATCATAACATGAGATTCAGTTCATTGTCATTTGAATTATGCTATTCATCAAATTTTATGTCTTTAATTCATAAGTTTCTATTTTGCTAAATTAGACTCTACCATTGAGTCCGGAACGTCGAAGAAAATAAGTTTAGGCTTTTGTAGAATTCAATTCGGATACCTGGGTTCAAAAGGGCAAAACAGTCATTTTGCACCTTACATGGGTCCCTACATTTCGTGACCTCTTTTCACAAATCGGACCCCACGGTTGAATCTGGAATGCTCGAGATAATAAAGTTTCACTATTCGTTTACTAAATTTGGAGTTTGTTTGATAGCGTTTCAACCTAGGGGCATTTTGGAAAGTTTAAAGGTTACTACGGGTCTTTTATTTTTTGGGACCCCATCTCAGTAAAATGGAACCTCTCCATTAGCCTCAGAATGGCCGAGATAGTCAAAATACACTAATGACTTGTCCCATTTGGACTTCGGATTATTTTAGAATACTTAATTAATTAAATTAATTAATTAATTAATTTAATTATTATTTTATTAATATTTAAATTTGGTGGGTCTAATTGTAATTTCTCTAAAGTTTGGGGGTTAAAAGGTAATTTTCTGAAAGTTCAGGACAGAATGGTAATTTTCAGAAAGTTCAGGGGCAATTTCGTAATTTGCAAAACCCTATTCTATATTCGGATATCCAAACAGTGTATAGCGACAGAACAGGGATAGGATATCCCTATTCTGATTTCAATTTCTATTTCAATTTCTTATGTCCGTGACCAAACACTCCCAACCCAATTTTTAATTTAAAACAAGAATGCGACACGTGGCAGGGGCGGACCTGGCCCAAGCCCGACCAGACCCGAACCGACCCGACCCAAGCCCGGATCAGCCCCCCCTTCGTCCCCGATTTTTCGGCGATGGGCCAGTAGGGTTCCGGCGCCTTCTCCGGCGCCGGCGACCGATCTCCGGCGAGTTTTTCAAGTTTTAAAAATGTGATTCTCTCCCCCTTTTCATGTAGATCTCATCTCCAACCTCTATTTCCCTCAAAACCTTCCCCATCTTCTCGAAATAGAGGGTCAAACCCTCGGTCAACTCTCCGGCCAACTCATTTTTTCATGATTTCGAGCTTGGTCTCTAACTGTTTCGGCCCCTATTCACCTCTAATGAGTTTCTGCACCTAATAGGGTTATTTTCCCATCATCCAAGCATGGTTTTATACATAAAATGTTAACCTAATCCCCCCCACGACCGTGACCTGTAAACCCCTATTTCTCCATCATCTTTTAATCATTCTCCTTCATTCTTTTTGCAAAATAATGCTTATAACATGCTCTCTAAGATTCAAAAATCAAATCAACTAAATAACTCAAAAACTTAAAAACTGAGACTAAACCCATTTACCTTGAAATCTTGATTTTCTCTCGGTGGGTTGTTTCCTTCCCCCTTCTGTTCCTTTTGGTCACTTCTGCTTCTTCAGAACTCTCTCTCCCTTGCTCTCAGTCTTTCCTTTCTTCTCTTTTCTTCCCACCCGAGACCAACACCCATATACAACCCCACCAAATCTCACACGTCTCTCTCTCACATCATTTCTCTCTCTCTCTCTCCCTAAGACTAAACCTAACCTCACTGCTCAGAACTGCCCCTCCCATACTCTGAATTCTCCCTCAACACTCCACCAGCCACTACCTGCCACTACCATTCTTCATTGAGTGTGTAACACTCAACACATGCACCCACACTCACACACAGCCGTGCACAACACACACACACACACATCTGTTTTATATATATATATATATATACATATACATATATATTTACACATTTAATACACACACTCACATGTATACACATATACACACTAAACAATTTAAATTATATATATATATATATATATATACACATACATCCATGGGCATATATTATACACATTATACACTTACATTTCTCCATTCTAATAATAATAATAATAATAATAATAATAATAATAACTTGAAAATTTTATTTATTTAAAAAAAAATTTTCAGGTTGTTACACTCCTTGATGATTTTTGAGCAACCCAATATATATATTCTTAATCTCCTTATGGATGAGAACATATTTTCATGTGGACCCATCTAAAAAAATGTGTGGAGCCTATTTTAATTTTGGCTCAAAGATGACCAAAAATTATTGTTCAATAATCTATTTTTTCAACAATCCCCCACATGAATGAAATTGACTAAAAGCAATGCAAATGATATGTAAACATTAAGAGGGTTCATTTGGAAATCTCCTGTATAGAGAAAGGTAGCTTGTGGCCTTGAACCTTTTTTTGTGAAATACTATCGGAGTTACTAGTTGATCAATGAACATGATGTCTTGAACTATTCAACCATTTGTGTAAACCAAGACAATATCATTCACATAGAATCTTTCCTTACACAGTTGGTTCTCATGCTTGTGTTCAAGGCACCCATATATTTCTTTGTTGAAAACAGCTCCTTCGTCTTCTTCAGCAATCAAGGCCTATTTGTATTGCTACAATAATGCTTACCGATATGCAACTGACTGAACAGGACATATGGCCGGGCAGGACGGCTTTGCTTAAGACCGGAATGCTACCCCCGCTCGAACTCACTTTCAACGCTCGAACTCCAAAACAAAACTCAAGTCATTGCTTATTCCCGCTCATGCTTGCTATAAAAATTCCTGGTTTCATGAGTGCTATTAGAGAATTTAGCCTTTATCATTCTCATAGAACCGGTCCAGTTCACACTCACATAGGTGATTTCTTATTAAGAGTATTCTGCTATATCCCACTTGTGTAACAAAGTATAAGAATCATTAAAAGTTTACCTTATCCTGTTCAACGCTGCAGGCATCACTCTTCTTATCATAGGAATGAGTAAGAGATATTATCTTCATAGTGATCTCAATGAGTGACACATAACTTAGCTATTCCTTTGAACCTAGATCTTGGGATCCCCAATCAGCTAGGTTGGGTTGCCATTATGGCGACTCTTAATGTGTTGGCTTTAAACCCATTCCCCTCAATTTACTTGCTCTCTTCTCAAATATTTTGTTTAATGGATCCGTTATATTCGCTTTTGACCTTATGTACTCAATGGCCATAATACCATTTGTAACACTCCGACCAAATTAATTATAAATTAGTCCGCTAATTATTAATTAGAAACAAGATAAAGAATAAATGAGAAAATTAATCGAGAATTCCTCGATAGTTGCGATAGGCCAATAAAATAACTAAACACATCAAAAGAGGAGGGATGCAATACCCAAACCTAATTACCGAATTAATTTATGGAATGAAGTCATCGTGGAATGGAATTACATTAGTATAGCTATTTAGGCCCCATTTTAACACTATTAGAATTCGAATTAGCTGACTACGAGAAACACAAGGAAATAATAAATGATACGAGGCTTAGGGCATCGAAGCTAACCTAAATAGGGAATAACCAGAAGAAACCATATCGCAAAAAGGAAAATAAAAAGAAAGATATGAAGTAAAAAGCTAAAATATGCATTTTCATTTACCAAACAAGGCATAAGATAAAAATGGCCAAAAAGAAGCAAAAAGGGGTTGGACATGGGAATTGATCCCAAGATCAAATGAGAAAGGAACTTATTCCCAAAAAGATAACCACTTGGCCACAAGCACTTTTGTGCTTTAACATACATAAGACATATATTTATATACCATGAAATGCATAAATTCAGAATATCAAAATGAGGTGGCAACCCCTCATTAGACCACCACCTCCACCAATTGCCTTTCATGCAAGAAAAGAAACAAAAAAGAAATGAAATATATGATCTATATATCTGAGTTGCGTATGTGGGGATGAAATTCAGAAATCCGAAGCTCTGTGTGTGTATGTGCAGAACTCAATAAAGAGAAAAGCTAGAAAGAAAAGCTAGAGAGAGATATATATTGTGTGTGTGTATACAAGTGTGTTTGTGTATGCATGTGTGGGCATCTTCTTGGAGATGTAAAAGGAGAAGGAGGAGAAGTTAGGAGCAGAAGCAAGACAGTGAAATAAGAGGAGAGGTTGAATTAAGGTATGAGATACCCTAAGTTAAAATTTTCATTTTTATATTTTTAAATTTTCCTAATTTTATTTAGTGCCTAAACTGCATGCAGGAGTTACTGTGTTAACTAGGGGTGTACAGAAAGTTAAAACACACAAAAAATGGGCTGAGAGAACACTGAGCTAACCAATCCCCCATTAAAGGACCTTGCTTAAACAAGGTCTGATCCGACTCGGGCTAAACCATGATTGAAGGATAAGGATCAAAACTAGGAAGAAGAAGCTTTACAACGCAACAAAAATTAGGTGAAATGGCCCTAAGACCAGAGAGAGCTATCGAGTTGCAAGATCGGGTCCAAAAATAACTTTCTGTGCGAGAGGCCTTAAATTGGATTTTATGGACTGGGTTTGAAACTCCATTGTCCAAAGAGCACAACCCAATAAACCTTAGTCGAAATGGCCCAAGATTGGACCTAAATGGTAGGAGTTGCAGGTCCCACGATAACAGAGTTGTACCGAAGCTCCATCCTTAGATTCGAGCCACGAAATGGATGTATAAATGAAGTATGAAGTCCCAGAAACCCTTCGGGGTGGAAATCAGGGGGATTGGATGACTGAAACACCACGAAAATGAGAAGGAAAATTTAGGGTTTGGTCTGGTTCACGTCTTCCTTGACGAGGAAGATAATGAACAGTATCGCGGGTCAGGTATCGGGTCAATAATGATTCGGGTCCCGACCGTATAATGTGTGGGTTTGAATGTGATCAACACGGTGTCCTTTGGGGCATTTCATTAACTAACGTGGTAGACCGGCTTGAGCTGGTTGACTCCTAATAGTTTGGGGCCGATTCACTTAAAGATGGGGCAAACTAGTTGGTTTTTAGAACAAATTTTAAAGGAAATTCAAAAGTAACTGCTGAACTAGTTGGTTCAATCAGAACTTGGACCGGTCTAGGGTTTCCATCCTTAAACCCTTTAGTTCAAAGACTTAATTAAAAACAAATAAATCGAAACTTTTATAAATTCTGGTTTGATCCCCAAACTCTTAAGGAGTTCTGTTATGGCCCAGATTTTAAAAGAATTAATTTAAATAAGTCCCAAAAAATTAATAAAATAATTAAATAATTAATAGGGTAAAATGACTATTTTACCCTTGGACACTAAATGAGTCAAACAAAGTCCAAAATAAATAAATGAATAGTGTATTTGTATTATTTCGGGCATTCCGGACTCAATGGTGGAGTTCAATTTGGAAATTAAGACTCAAAAAATAAAGACACGCAAATGACAAATGACTGTAATACCCCTAATGATACCCAAGGCTAATTAAAAATAAAAGATAGTCCATTTGAATTATGTCGGACATTCTGGACTCAATGGTGAGGTCCATTTTGTCAACCGGGGTTCCGAAAAATTAAGTCCTATGAAACATGAAATTACCATTTTGCCCTTAGGGGTACCCAAAGCCAAATAAAAAGCCGCGAAGACCTAGATTTATTTTCTTGGACGTTCCGGACTCAACGGTGGAGTCCGTTTACCCAAATAAAATACTCTGAAGGCCGATGTAATAAATTTAGCAACCTTAAGAATATAATTGAATAATACCGAGAGAGTTAAATAAATCACGGACGATAACATGGACCTAAATAATTGAGATGAGTTAATAACAATTAAATCTCTGATATATAGGAACCTCTAAAGGGAAGGAGAAGGAGACTTGAATTAATAGAACTGCTGAAAGTTACTTTTGAGGTAAGTAAAACCTGGACTTTGTTATGTGGTCTTTCCTTAGCCATGTCACATTTCTTTCTTCCTGCTGCCACCTTGTACTCTATTATCTGATATGCCTTGATCTCCACAACTCATATTGTTCTATCTTGTGGACCTGATGAGTTCTTGCATGTTAATACTCTGATGTGATTTCTACGTATTCCTTTGATGCTTGAATACTAAACAGTACATGTCACATGATAAGAAAAGTATTGCTCCATAACTTGTGAAATTACCTATGTATGACCTGACTTTATCCGTGGTAGTACTTGACTCGTTACACACTTCAGCTCTTAGAGGCAAGATGCTGATAGTCTACACGTGGTTGTGAGCGTCACATCGCACGACTGGGCTACGCGTGGGTGTGAGCGTCACTTCGCACAATCGACACGTAGTCATGCAAGGCATGGCGTACGATTTGAGTCCTAGAGGACACGAAAAGTTAATAGCGTTGTGCTGTAAACACGAAAGGGTATGCCGGGCCCTAGCAGATAGCATCTAACAGATAGTTTCTTTTTATCTCTTACATGACATGCTTTTGGTTTTCAATATGTTATATACTTTTGAGCATCGTTGATATCGTATTCCTTGGATTCTTGATATGTTTGTGAGCTTTTTCCTTGGAATACCCCTTGTTGTACTATTTGATATGGTGACATGCCTATATAGATGTTTTCTGATGTCGGCAGCACATAATTTGGCTATTTCTTGTTGTTATTTTTGTGCACTTCTTGGAATATGACTATAGGACCTGAAGGTCATTTCTATCGATCTATACATTGGTGACTAGCTATTGTGACTTCTATCATGTCTTCTGTTCCGACATGCATTGATTGGTATTTGTTCATTGTTTACCATCTTGAACTAATCTTGACCTATAACAAAGGAAAGGACTTTACTTACTGGGCTTTATTAGCTCACCCCTCGCTTATAATTTTTCAGGACAACAGGAAGTAGGAGAAACCTCAAGGCGCTCTGGAGGTTTAGCCGCCCGCTAGCTACTAGTAGCTCTTTTTGGCGAGTTTTGTATTAAATATTGAAAGCTCTTAATATCTCCCATGTCACCACTGGTCTTGTCGGTTGTGTTTTTTAGAGGATCTGTACTTATAAACACTTATGTTCTTTTGGCATGTATTAAATGATGACCTGACTATGCTACTAGATGTTTTAATGATTATAAAAATATTTTTTTAAGACTTTACTTAGTATTCAGATCCTTCTGACGGGGAACAGCCCACGGGCTGTAGACTCGGTCATGGACCCCTAATCCGTATAGGGTGGGTTTTGGGTCGTGACAGAGTTGGTATTAGAGCTTATGGTTCTAGTGGTCTATGGGAGATTAAGACTAAAGTATTACAACTCGCTGAAGTCTAAGGGTCATATGTCTAGAGGTCAATTAATTAAATAAACCTCGTGAACTATCTTTTTGTAGTGTATGGTGCAGAGTCGTAGCATGGCAATGGAGTTTGATAGAGAGAGGCTAGATCGGATCTAGCAAATACTAAACCGTGTAGTGGAGGCGTTGCCTACGATGTAGGCTCAAGTAAATGGGCCGGTACAATAAGATATTCCCGCAGCTCCAGAAGCCAGACCTAGGCGTGAGGAGGACCCAACTTATTTTTATAAACGGTTTTAGAATATGAAGTCGCCTGCTTTTGATGGTAAAGGGGGATCCTCAACAGCTGAGGAATAGGTGCTAGGAATGGAAAAGATCTCCAGAATTCTGACATGTACTGATACCCAAAAGGTGGCTTATGCCACTTATATGCTCACGGGGGCGGCGCACATGTGGTGGCTTTTGCAGGAAGCCCAGGAACCTAATATGGCTTGGCCATGATTTGTTAAGATTTTCAATCAGAAGTACTTTCCCCGAGAAGTCCGGAATCGAAAGATTGCTCAGTTTATAACCCTCTAGTAGGGAGGCATGTCTGATAAGGAATATTAGGCCAAGTTTACTGAGTTGGCCAGATTCCCCCCAAATGTTGTAAACACAAAAGAAATGAAAGCCCGCAAGTTTGAAAGCGATCTCAGATGGGCCATTAAGGACAGAATTCGGCCCCACCGACTTGCCACCTATGATGAGGTGGTGGAGACCGCCAAAATCATAGAGCAAAACGGGGAGGAGTTTGCAAAAAGGCGGGGAAACCAGAGGCCTGGAAACAACAAGAGTAGGGGGTAGGGATCTTTATTTTCTAGGATTGGCAGTGGATCACACAACTCCAGTGCAGGACCCAGCCAGAGAAGGGCCAGCACCAACTATGAAAGTGCCCCAAAATGCCCCACCTATCATAGAACCCACAAAGGGCAATGCTACAAGGACACCAATGCTTGTTTCATATGTGGACAAACTGGGCACTACATGAGAGATTGTCCCAAAGGGAGTAAGTCCACAGTTAGTTCTGCACCAAATGCATCTGCCTCAGTGGCCAAACCCCAGCCATGTAACCCTAGACCGAGAACCGAGCAGCAACGACCAGGAAGAGTCTTTGCTATTACCCCTGGAGATGTTCAAGCCACTACCTTGGTAGTTGCAGGTATTATTACAGTTTGTTCTCAGCCTGTACACATTTTAATTTATACCTGGATCCACGCACTCATTTATATCGCCCATATTTTCTACTAACCTGAACGTAGAAGCCAGCCTCTAGGTTATCCGTTGACTGTTACTATACCGTTGGGAGAGTCATTATTTAGGGATGTTGTATAAGGATCATGTGAAATTAAAGTTATGGGTACTCTTTACCCAATTAGAGGCCGACCTGAAGTCTTTAAAAAGTTAACCATTGATCGGGGATCACAAATGAACATCACGAGTAAATTTAAAAGTCACCCTTAGGAGAAAAACCTTGAAACATAATAAACCAAATGGTGATCGTAATCTGATAAGCATGATAACAGTAATAACCCAAGAAGGCCTAACGGGCAGGCGAGAAACTGAAATGAGTGATGTAAGGAACACACTATTGAACACATGAAGTGGATACATCAAGAACTTTGTCCTTGGTAAAGACTAAAATAACCAAATGACGAAGCAAATATACCCTAACCAATGGAAAATGTGAAACTTAGTTACACTATAGGCTTCCTAAGATTACAACTAAGACCACTGATAGAAGAAGAATTTTCTCTCTCCATCGGAAGCAATAGATAAACGGGTATTCATATCAGTCTTTAACTTGAAAAGAATGAGAAAACAAAATTCGCAACCTATCTAATTGACAGAAAGATAAATGTATAAGAATTCAAAAATGAAGGTCGTTGTGCCAATAAACTAGTACAACATGAAATGAAAGAGAATTGACAAATCTTCAATGTAAATAACTGGTGGGAATAAGCACATGAGCGAAGGTTACAAATAAGTATTACGGACAAACCTAAAAGTTACCTATGCATGGAAGAAGATGTTGTAACACAACGAGCACACGAGTAAATCATCTTGCTGTGAGCCAAAAGATATTCATGAACATAAAAAAAGACTATGACGCTAAAAATACTAAAAGAAAATACAATAACTATCATGGCCGAATAAAAAGCTGGTGGATAAAAGAGACATGAATGGGAGATATTACAAAATACGCCGTCGGAAAGATTAAGAAACCAATATACATGTATTAAGTAGAACAACGCAAATCCACTAAGACCTCTGCTCTTAGTAAAACTAAAGTACTTGAATGAGAAGTGTAATACACACAAAAGATGAATAGAAGTAGTGTAGTTAGTCACACTATAGACCCCCTACTACTAAGATGACAATAGAAAACGAAAGGATCGAAGTACTAAATGCATTTATCTGACATATGATGCGCCTATATGACACCAATGGAAGTTGGGGAAAACCATAAACGATAATGTAAACACCAACTTAGCGTCAAATGGAAATTTATATGATGACTAGGTGCAGAACTAGTCGAAGCGCTATTAACAGTGGGAAATAGTCAAATAACTATAAAAGATGACTTCGAGTGAAAACTGAAGGCATAACAGATTTATAGCTATAGGTTCGAAGACTAAAGAAATGAACATTGAAATGTCGACGCAGGGATTTGGAGACCGTAAGCTTACAATATCAGGAAGCTAAAAGTCAAATCTTTGACCTTCGAAACCACTATTAAAATCTAACGAAGAAGAATACGAAAATATTGTAAAACTGGTCTAAAATATTTTCTTGATTGGAAAAAAAAAAACAGTATCTAAAAGACCATTATAGACTAAGAAATGAGTAAAAAGGGAGAAATTATGATGATAGAATAAGCATAAGAGAGGTTAGAATCTCCTGGATATGACCAATTAAGTTTTGAGGACAAAACTTCTTTTAAGGGGGGTAGGATGTAACATCTCGACCTAATTAATTAAAAATTAGTCCGCTGATTATTAATTAGAAACAAGATAAAGAATAAATGAGAAAATTAATCGAGAATTCCTCGGTAGTTGCGATAGGCCAATAAAATAACTAAACACGTCAAAAGGGGGGGATGCAATACCCGAACCTAATTACCGAATTAATTTATGGAATGAAGTTATTGTGGAATGGAATGGAATTGCATTAGTATAGCTATTTAGGTCCCGTTTTAACACTATTAGAATTTCGAATTAGCTAACTACGGGAAACACAAAGAAATAATAACCGATTCAAGGCTTGGGGCATCGAAGCTAACCTAAATAGGGAATGACTAGAAGAGACCGTATCGCAAAAAGGAAAATAAAAAGAAAGATATGAAGTAAAAGGCTAAAATATGCATTTTCATTTACCAAACAAGGCATAAGACAAAAATGGCCAAAAAGAGGCAAAAAGGGGTTGGACATGGGAATTGAACCCTACATCAAATGAGTAAGGAACTTATTCCCAAAAAGTTAACCACTTGGCCACAAGCACTTTTGTGCTTTAAGGGTGACACAGGAGAGGGTGAAGGAACAGGAGGAGAAGGAAGATTTTATTAATAAATAAAATATTTACATAAACAAAGAAACAAAATAAAGAGAGGGAAAATCTAACTAATTACATAAGAAATAGTATTTACATGAGGGAGAGAGAAAGAGGGGAAGAGAGGGAGAGGGGAACAGGAGGAGAAGGGGGAACTCTCTCTATTTGTGCTCTCTCTCTTATGGGATGGGAGTTGTCTAAACCAACTCTACAAAACTGAGACTATACACTAGTCAGACTACATGCCTGGACTTAACCTTTACAACAATCAGAATACTCATGTTTCTTTACGCCGTACCTCCTGTACATACTTGTCACATCCCCCTTACCCACCCTGTGCTGATTAGGGGGCGTGCGAACCGGCCAGTTAGGCACCCATCGGTTTTTTTTTTTTTTTTGAAATCAAAATGCCGACGGTAATCCTAACCATAGGCCATTCATCAGGAACATCCAAGTACAATGCATTCAATTTATATAAGTTGCAGCGGAATTAAGGGAATGCATAACACCTTGGCAGAGCCATTAATACATCCATGATTAACTATTACATCATTGTCCTACTAAAAGATACGAGTCTTAGGTTTCAGTACATCATATTTAGAAATGGAGTTAGGTACAAAAATGGTTAATTCATAAGTTCTTCAAAATAGTTCTCCGGGTCTCCAACCCGCTAATTCTGAGTGCTGGGTCCCTCACCTGAAAAATGTTAGGGAAGGGGTGAGCTTTGAAAAGCTCAGTGAGTAACACGGGTCCCCTGTCATGGGTTTCAAACCATTGTTGTTTATAAAACAGGGGGTTGAATCAGGCATTTCAGAAGTTATAGTTAAATCCATATATTTGAACAGTATTTAAAAACAGTGATACAGTCAAAACATCAGAGCGACAGAACAGTTCAGCAACGAGCAGAGCAAAACAGTATAACAGGATAACAGTATAGTATGCATAATTCAAACAGTGCAATATGCTCATGTAGTGCTCAAGACTGAATTTGGTACCATGAATCAGTTGTTCTTTCAGTAAAAATAGGGATAGTTTCATTTCAATACGGAACAGTGAAATCAGACAGAGTAAAATATAGTCATGCATTGAGTAGAAGCATGAAAGACAGTGTATCAGTAGGAACGGTACAGTACATTATTTAAAAGTACTAATAACTAGACGGTGTACTTATACACCAATTCAGGAGTCTAGGTTACTCACCTTGTGCGGTAACGGGACTTAACTGAGAAGCCTTTCTCTTCTTCTTATCCTTCTTTATCCTAGAAAATTTATGAACATTTCGTAAATCTCACATGAAACTTAACTTGGTTCATTTTAATTCCAAATTCAACCTGAGTTAGACTACCTCGCTGTCTATGTGTTTTTATGATAATTGAAAATTACCTTTGTATCCACTCTTTCAGGGTTTCAGTGTCTTCTTGCTTCTTTAATTTAGCCTCTACAATCATTGCCTTGGTAGGCATTTTGTATATAAACGGTCGAACAGAGACTACCTCGGTTGTCTTGGCTATCCTTATGTTCCGTTCGATTATCTTTTGTTGCCATAATAGTTCTCGCATGAACTCCTGTTGCTTCTTGTCAGCTAGTCTTTCGGCTTTAGTCATAATGGTAAATTTCTTGTTTTTACCTTCCATGACTGGCTTGAGTTTTTATCCTATAACATAATCCCAAGATGTCAGGATATGTCCTACCTCTAGGCAGTCTGGTCATGAAATTATCTAAGCTTTCATTGGGTTAGTTTTTAGTTCATTCGGATGTTATCTAACTTGATGCAGGGCTAGGGGTATTTCGGTCATTTCACAGTTGTGAAGTTTTGACTTCGATTCGTCATCCGGTCACGTGTATAGCCCTAAACGTATCAGGGTTTCTATTGTTTTCAGTTTCGTCTCAATCGGACCTCACCATTGAGTCCGGAATGTCCGATATAGTCAAAATAGACTATCTTTTAGTTTTATTTGGGTTCGGGTACCATCAGGGGCAGTATAGTCATTTTCATCTACGTATCGGTATTTTTTGGGACTTAATTTCTCAAATCAGACTCCGCCATTGAGTCCGGAATGTTTGAAATAGTGGAAATACACTATTCATTTGACTTATTTGGACTTCATTTGATCTATTAATGACCTAGGGGTAATTTGGTCATTTTTATTTAATTAATAAATTAATTAAATAATTTAATTTATTATTTATTAAATTATCAGGGGTATAAATGAAATAAAATATCAGAAACTGGGCCAGAGTTAAATTTCTTAAAACTGTTGGGGCTATTTCGTAATTTCCAAAAAGTTCAAACTGAACCAAGGGGTTCAGTCCGGTTCTAACCGGTTCAAAGTAATGTGCTGAAGTCAGGCTGACGTCAGCCCTACACATTTAAATTTTTAATTTAACAGTACCAAAATGACACAGTTTAGGTTATGGTTCATATCCGTTTTTATTCGGGTCGGGGCCTGACCCGAAGACCCGATCCAAGACCCGTTACTGTTCATCGTCCCCACTCGTCTAGGGCCACTGTTGCCCTAGAAAATTTCAGAGTTTTCTTCTTCTAATTCGTAGCTTTTCAAGCAACGATTCCCACTGGTTTTTGTTCCAAGGTGTTTTTGGGAGTGATATCATCCATTTGGCATCGATTCCAAGCATCAAACTCAACAATGGGGGACTGTTCTAACCGATTATCGTGGGAAGTTACAGTCGGTTCATACGGCCTCATCTCTCCATCATTTTGCACGAGGTTTGATCCTCTGCAATCCTTACAACACCTACTTCCTTTCCCAACTCAACAATTTTGGTTTAGGGGCCAATTTCGAAGAATCCATCTTTGGGCCGAAAAGAATAGTGTCATTTTTGGGGGTCTCAACCTAGGTTTCTAGGTCGCGGTTGGGGTTTTCCAAGGTTCTACAAAGTCCTATTTTATGTTTTGATCATCCAAAGTTCGGTTGGTTGAGGTCGGATCAGACCTGCAACCTCAAGGTCCATCAATGGCGGTCTGTTTCCATTTCTATGTTTTAAGGCAGTTTTGTTGGTCCAAATCAATCATAAACAATCCAGGTCTCATTGTTAAGTTATTATACATGCATCAATAGTCCAAACAGCAACAAAACAGTAGCCATATTCAAGAAGAAAATTTCAGAAGAATTTTTTGAACAACTCACGTGTACAGTGGTTCCCTCACTGGTTGTGCTCAAGCAGAAGCTTCAAGAGCTGGATTGGATCCTCCCCCCAGTCGTGCAGCCCTTCAGTTCCAATCTCTAGCTTCCTCCAATGGATTCCTAATGTACACCCTTGTGTATCTCTCACTCTCTCTCTAGGATTTCTCTCACTCTCTCTCTATGGAACAGTATACTAAACTCTCTCAATTACAGATCTGCATATATGGAGATTTCATATATCACATTTTCTTTTGACCCTTCATCTCCCCAAATGCATGATTATATTGCATGCAATTTGGTTGGGAGATGGTGTAATCATGAACTATAGGTATGATGGCTATGGCATAGCATGATGCAATGCTGAGGTGTTGCATGTTTGGGTATTGGCCACTTTGGGGAATGGCTAAATCTGAATGCTATTTAAATATATATTTTTGCACATATATACACAAAGATGTTCCTAGCCTAGTTGGTAATTTTTTTTTTTGGTAACCCAAATTCTGCCCAGTTTGGTCAAAGGATCAAATCCTTTTGGCCATAATTTTTGGTCTTTTTCCATATTTCGGGCTTAGGCCCTATTTGGCTGCGCATTAAGCAGTTTCGCTGTTGCTTACTTAACTTTCAATCTGCAACTTATTTTTCGACGCAGTTTCTTCCAGTCAACTCCTAGTTAGGTTAGCCTCAGTGTCCAAGGGTTCAGTGTCAGTAATCAGTTTCTCAGAATTTTGAAATTTGCTAACATGGGTTTTGTCAGTGTTAAACAGTTGAATTTAAACAGTTAAATGACAGATCAGATTTTAGAAACAGTTTTCATTGCATAATTTAATCAGAACATAAGTCTGGGGTGTTACAATACTGCTACTCAACCATGGTAATAAGAACTGTGCTGTTGTACATACCATAAGCGCTGCTAGATATACCGTCCCCAACCATTAACGACTGCACAACGTCGGCTGCCCTAATGCCCTCCTAGCTCAACGGGACTTACCCTGGCTCATGCATCTATGGATTTCTAAGGTAGTGACAACAGCTGGGTGTCAACAGTTCAGTTACTACTCCATAGGGTTCACGAGGCGGTGTCAGACTGAAACGTTTCAATAGTGAGATATTATGACTGTTACTAAAAGAAGATCTACAAACACAACATCAAATGACTAGTAGATCACTTAATCGTGTAACAGAAGATCGACAAATGCACATGAACTATAACCAGCAATGATCGTTACAAAAGGAGTAATACTTAGGGATTACTACAAACAATAACAATCTTGTATGTCACCAACAACAGGGACTACAGATGGGGTTAATGGGTCAGCGTTCCCTTTGACAGGAAAAGAATCGAAGATGGTGGTGGGAGATCACCTTTTGGCTTTGATACCATTGAAACCGGAAGGGGAATGAGGGTGACACGGAGAGGGTGAAGGAACAGGAGGAGAAGGAAGATTTTATTAATAAATAAAATATTTATATAAACAAAGAAACAAAAAAAAGAGAGGGAAAATCTAACTAATTACATAAGAAATAGTATTTACATGAGGGAGGGAGAAGGAGGGGAAGAGAGGGAGAGGGGAACAAGAGGAGAATGGGGAACTCTCTCTATTTGTGCTCTCTCTCTCTCTTATGGGATGGGAGTTGTCTAAACCAACTCTACCGCTAACTAATGAGGAAGCTCCATTATATAGAAGAGGGAGCGCCTCGGTTGTTGTGTTGATGGCTGAATTCACGGAAGGAATCTCGGGAATGAATCAACTTTAACTAGGGGTGAAAGCATCTTACTTTCGGCTGACTGATGGGTTGCAATGATGACTGTCGGCTACTGTTGACTTTCACTACTGATGAATAGTAACTTGTCTGGGCCGAAAGTTATTTTGTCATCTTGTAGCTGATGGATGGCTATGTGGCCTATTAACTATGCAATTGTCGTGATCTGTCGACAGGTGCCTGCATGAGGGGAGAGCAGCTGAAGATCTGCTATCTGAGGGGAAGGATTGTCTGCAAGGCTAGCGTACTAGAGACCCATTGGTGAGGTCTGTGCTATCTGCAAGACACTGTTAGAAAGAAGAAATCAATGCCTGTGATCTGACAAGCATCTGTTGGCTGCTGGCGCATCTGCTAGAGTTTGGGGTACCTATACCCCATACTATTTCGCACCTGTTTTCGACCCTACCTCCCCAAATTTGGTCTACCAAAATTCAAAATAGAGGAGAGTAAAAGAGGAAAAATTTTTTGGCAAAAAATTTTCTAACTGAGGTGGGAACGTGACCTCACCGGCATAGTGACGGTCCTGTAACACAGTTAGGTTAGCACAAGATAGGTGTTATAAGCAATAATCATCATGATTAAACCTAATCTAACCATCAATCCTACTGGAATCTGTTTATAGGAAATTCAGACTTAACTGCTACAAAACTGAGATTATACACAAGTCAAACTACATGCCTGGACTTAACCTTTACAACAATCAGAATACTCATGTTTCTTTACGCCGCACCTCCTGTACATACTGCTACTCAACCCTGGTAATAGGAACTGTGCTGTTGTACATACCACAAGCGCTGCTAGACATACCTGTCCCCAACCATTAACAATTGCACAATGCCTGCTGCCCTAACGCCCTCCTGGCTCAACGGGACTTACCCTAGCTCATGCATCTGTGGATTTCTGAGGTAGTGACAACAGTTGGGTGTCAACAGTTCAATTACTACTCCTTTTGTAACCATCATTGCTGGTTATAGTTCATGTGTGTTTGTCAATCTTCTGTTACACGATTAAGTGATCTACTATACATTTTGATCTTGTGTTTGTAGATCTTCTTTTAGTAACAGTCATAATATCTCACTATTGAAACGTTTCAGCCTAACACCGCCTCGTAAACCCCATGGAGTAACATAAGACATATTTATATACCATGAAATGCATAAATTCATAATATCAAAATGAGGTGGCAGCCCCTTATTGGACCACCACCTCCACCAATTGCCTTTCATGCAAGAAAAGAAACAAAAAAGAAATGAAATATATGATCTATATATCTGAGTTGCGTATGTGGGGATGAAATTCAGAAATCAGAAGTTGTGTGTGTGTGTGCAGAACTCAATAAAGAGAAAAGCTAAAGAGAGAAGCTAGAGAGAGAGAGATATTGTGTGTGTGGATACAAGTGTGTGTATGCATGTGTGGGCATCTTCTTGGAGATGTAAAAGGAGAAGGAGGAGAAGTTAGGAGCAGAAGCAGGACAATGAAATAGGAAGAGAGGTTTGAATTAAGGTATGAGATACCCTAAGTCAAAATTTTCATTTTTATATTTTTGAATTGTCCAAGTTTTATTTAGTGCCTAAACTGCATGTAGGAGTTAGTGTGTTAACTAGGGGTAAACAGAAATTTAAAACACACAAAAAAATGGGCTGAGAGAACACTGAGCTAACCAATCCCCCATTAAAGGACCTTGTTTAAACAGGGTCTGATCTGACTTGAGCTAAACCATGATTGAAGGATAGGGATCAAAACTAGGAAGAAGAAGCTTAACAACGAAACAAAAATTAGGTGAAATGGCCCTAAGACCAGAAAGAGCTATAAAGTTGCAAGATCGGGTCCAAAAATGACTTTTTGTGCAAGAGGCCTTAAACTGGATTTTATGGACTGGGTTTGAAACTCCATTGTCCAAAGATCACAACCCAACAAACCTTAGTCGAAATGGCCCAAGATTGGACCTAAACGATGGAGTTGCAGGTCCCACAATAATGGAGTTGAACCGAACTCCATCCTTAGATTCGAGCCACGAAATGGATGTATAAATGAAGTATGAAGTCCCAAAAAACCCTTCGGGCTGGAAATTAGGGGGATTGGATGACTGAAACACCACAAAAATGAGAAGGAAAATTTAGGGTTTGGTCTGGTTCACGTCTTCCTTGACGAGGAAGACGATGAACAGTATCGCGGGTCGGGTATCAGGTCAATAATGGTTCGGGTCCCGACCGTATAATGTGTGGGTTTGAATGTGATCAACACGGCGTCGTTTGGGCATTCCATTAACTGACGTGGTAGACCAGCTTGAGCCGATTGGCTCCTGATGGTTTGGGGCCGGTTCACTTAAAGATGGGGCAAACCAGTTAGTTTTTAGAACAAATTTTAAAGGAAATTCAAATGTAACTGCTGAACCAGTTGGTTCAATCAGAACTTGGACCGGTCTAGGGTTTCCATCCTTAAACCCTTGGGTTCAAAGACTTAATTAAAAACAAATAAACCAGAACTTTTATAAATTCTGGTTTGACCCCAAACTCTTAAGGAATTCTGTTATGGCCCATATTTTAAACGAATTAATTTAAATAAGCCCCAAAAAAATAATAAAATAATTATATAATTAATAGGGTAAAATTATTTTACCCTTGGACACTAAATGAGTCAAACGAAGTCCAAAATAAATAAATGAATAGTGTATTTGGACTATTTCGGGCATTCCGAACTCAATGGCGGTGTCCAATTTGAGAAATTAAGACCCAAAAAATAAAGACACGCAAATGGTAAATGACTATATTACCCTTAATGATACCCAAGGCTAATTAAAAATAAAAGATAGTCCATTTTAATTATGTCAGACATTTTGGACTCAATGGTGAGGTCCATTTTGTCAATTGGGGTTCCGAAAAATTAAGTCCTATAAAATATGAAATTACCATTTCGCCCTTAGGGGTACCCGAAGCCAAATAAAAAGTCGCGAAGACCTAGATTTATTTTCTTGGACGTTCTGGACTCAACGGTGGAGTCCGTTTACCAAAATAAAATACTCTGAAGGCTAATGTAATAAATTTAGCAATCTTAAAAATATAATTAAATAATACCAAGAGAGTTAAATAAATCACGAACGTTAACATCGACCTAAATAATTGAGATGAGTTAATAACAATTAAATCTCTGATTTATAGGAACCTCCAAAGGAAAGGAGAATGAGACTTGAATTAATAGAACTGCTGATGAGTGTGCAAAAGTGCACTCTAAATATCCTATTATTTGATTAAAATGCTAGAAAGTGAATAGAAATGTTGGGATAGAGTTGATATTATTTAATTTAATTTTTATTCAAGCAAGATGTATTTGAGTGTTATTTTATAACATTTTAAATCTTAAATACTGTATTAATTATTGGTCATGCTTTGAAGGTTGCAACCGAAGAAAAATACAGGGACCAAGCAGTTCGACTGAGTTGTGGCTGATCAGGAAATCGAAAGAAAAAAAAAAGAGAAGAAGTTTGTATTGCTGAAGCAAGGTCAGGAAAAGGAAAATAAGAAGAGACCATGTGCATGGGCCCACAAGTGAAAAAAAAATATATGAAAGAAAAGAAAGCAAGCTGGCTGGCTTAGTGCAGGCGGCTGAATGGTTCGTCAAAAAGGGTCCATCAGTAGTGTGGAAGCAGGCGCTGACTGAAATAAAAAAGAGAGAAAGCTTGAGGTGGGGCCCAGGCGTTGGACCAAAGGGGGCGGCTGCAAAGAAGCTGGTCTTGGGCTGTGCGCTGGATTGTGCGGCTGGTGCAGTTTGCTAGTTGGCCCAAGGTGAAAGCCAAGTGAGGCGCTGGGGTTGGGCCTGGCGCAAGGCGCCAAAGTAGAGCAATTGGGCGGCTGTTTTGCTGTGGGGCCCATGGGATTTTTGAATGATGCGCATGACTGGTTGGCGTGCAATGAACTGTTGCGGTGGGCCAGGCACTGAAGCAGGCGATGGGCTGGAGCTACGGCGCAAGGCCTGTTGTGCGCTTGGTGTGTGGCAGTGGGCCCAGTTGTGTGTAGAAGCTGAGGCAGTAAACAACAACAGGGAGCCCTGTGGCTGAGAAAAATATACAGAAGGAGGAGAGCTGCGGCGTGCAGCAGTTCTGGCGCAGAGAAAAGGCTGCAGCTGCTCCATGGCTCGTTGTTTCTTCGTGAAGTTTATGTTATCCATCTTGTACATGGGTAACTAAATTTCCAAGTAGAGTTAGGGATGAACTTGCACCATGAATGGTTATTTTAATTTATTTTGATTCATGTACGTGGTTTTTATTTATTAAATTCTTTGATGATCATTCTAAATTAATTGTTGAATTTTATTCTCCGAATAATTAAAGGGTTTAGTCTATTTATAGATTCAGTCATGCTTTTTCTATTGAATGGATTAATGTTTTGATTATTTTTTGAACAATTAATTATTCATATTGATTTAATTCTTTGTTGCAGTATTGCTCGTTGGGTATATTGTCGTCGTTGGATTTTCTCAATGTGAATATTAATTTGCGTGATTTAAAATTGATGAATGATTTTTCGAAGGGTTATTTTCAGTCTAATTTTGGTTCATAATTTTATATCATCCGGTTGAGATTTTTGGAATGTAATTTCTCAATTGAGTAATCAGTGAATTAAAAATAGTTAAAATACCAGACATGTGCAAGGGATTCCCGACACTCTACTGTTCGTTAAATTTGAGTATTTTCTTCTATCAATCAGTTTTTTTAATTTTAATTTGCATTCAAAATCATTCTTTTTTATAGTTTTATTTCCTCGTGAATCATTTAATATTTTTCTTTAGTTTCAGAAATTCTGTTTATTATTCTTTTAATTTTGTCTCCCTGTGGAATCGACACCCCAAAGCTACACTACAACTACCGCGTTATTCTTTGGGCGTAATCAAATTTTGGCGCCGTTGCCGGGGAGACGGTAGAAGAATTAGTAGATAGTTTTTCTTTTCAGCAGTGTGTAAAGGCGGTAACTTCGTTCCCTTCTTTTTACTTGCTGCATTATTATTATTATTATTTTATTTTATTTTTCTTTCTTTTCGTAATTTATTTTATTTCATTTTATTTTATTTTTATTATTTATTTATTTTATTGTCATCTTGCATGCATAATAGGTGTATGGTCGCATTAAGTCGATTTGCTTATAGGCCTGTGTTAGAGTCAGATTTAGAATCTAATTTTTCTTGTTTGATAATTCTTTGTTTGATAATTCTTCCAATTCTAAAAATATGAGTGAATATGAGGATCAACCCACTAGGACCCTTCAGGATTACCTCTACCCTACACGCACAGCCATACCATCATGCATCATGTTTCCACCCAATGCTCGTCCAATTGATGTTAAAACAGGGGTGATACAGTTACTCCCTACATTTCATGGTTTGGAAAATGAGAATCCATATGTGCACATTAGGGAGTTTGAAGAGGTAGTTGCGACTTTCCATAGTCAAAATGCAACACAAGACATTGTGAAACTTAAGTTCTTCCCTTTCTCTTTGAAGGATAGAGCTAAGAGTTGGCTATACTCACTTATACCACGGTCGATTAGATCATGGAATGAGATGACTCAGATTTGTTTTACTAAATACTTTCCCCAACACAAGACTAATGCTTTAAAAAGACAGATTTCTACCTTTGCACAAAAGGATAATGAGACTTTGTATCAGTCTTGGGAGAGATTTAAGGAGTTATTGAGTATGTGCCCTCACCATGGGTATGAGAGTTGGCGTGTAGTGAGCTATTTTTATGAGGGACTTACACCTAGAGAGCGCTAATTTGTAGAGATGATGTGTAATGGTGAGTTCTTACAGAAAGATCCTGATGAGGCCATAGAGTACCTTAATGAGCTTGCTGAAAAAGCTCACACATGGACAAGACCTAGTGCTACTAAGAGCACAAATAGGTCACGACCTATAGAGAACCAACAGAGTGGGGGAATTTACCATCTTAGGGAGGAGGATAACTTGAAAGCTAGGGTTGAGACACTCACTAGGGAGTTAGAGGTGCTAAAGGCTAGAGACTTAAAGCCAACACACTTAACTAATCATGCAGATTCTTTTAGACCATGTTCTGTGTGTGGCGGGGTAGATCACCTTGCCCAAGAGTGTCCCACCTCAGCTGAGATGAGAGGGATGTATGAGGACCAATGTAATACCTTAGGTATGTACAAGAAGCCTTTCACACCCTACTCTGAGACTTATAATCTAGGGTGGCGCAATCACCCCAATTTTAGCTGAAAGTCTGAAAACTAGCCACATGCACCACCACCTGCACAGCCTCTTAGATCATACCCTGCACCATATCATGCATCTTCATCTTCTAGGAATTGTTTAGAAGATACTTTGCATGCATTTATTGAAGCACAGGGCAAGACTAACCAAAAGTTTGAATTGTTGATTACGCAGGTTGTGGAAGAAAACAAGGAGATAAAGAGCCAAGTGTCCAAATTAATGAGCTCTTTGAGTGTGAATGAGCGAGGCAGATTCCCTTCCCAAGCTCAGTCCACACCCCATGGTCAACACATGGCTCAAGAAAATTTGAAGGAAGTGAACGCCATTGTGATTCGAAGTGGTAAGTCCTTACACATCCCAATAATGGATAAATCAAAGGATGTGGAAAATGAACAATATGGTAGTAATGCCGAGCTGCCTAAGGAACTAGAAGTGATAAAGAGCCCTGTTAAGGAATTTGACGTCGCCATCAAAGACAAGAAAGGAGTGGATAATGTAGTGGCTGACCATCTCTCGAGGCTTACATTTGAGGACACCTCTGCCCACTTACCAATTAAGGATGATTTTTTCGATGAGCATTTACTTTCTATTACTTCTCTACCATGGTTTGCTCATATTGTGAATTATTTGGTTGCAGGTGAGATACTGGTGGATTGGAGCACTCAGGATAAGAGGAAGTTCCTGACTGAGGTACGTAATTTCTATTGGGACCCAGGAGGTTCCGTTGCTGGGACAGGCCCCTTTATAGTGAAGAATATTTGTGAACATGAAGTAGAAATAGAGGATTCTAAGGATAGTCGGATTTTTAAAGTCAACGGCCAATGCCTTAAAGTTTTAATTGATAGGCAAGTTTTGGAAGTGGAAGACATTCCACTTATGGACCCTGTCTATCCACCTTGATCACACCATGCAGGTATGTTTTATTTATTTTTTATTTTTTATTTTTTATTTATTTTCTTTATTTTATTTAGTTTTTGTTCTCTTTTATTTTCGTTTCTTTTCTTTTTGTTTGCTGTTGTTTTCTTTGTTTTTATTTGCAGGTTAGTTTCATTTAGTCAGTTCAGATTACCATCTTTGGTGCTTAGCGAGCTGCCTATGTCACATCAGGTGTATTCTCTCCTTTTTTAGTGCCCTTCATTCAATTTTGATTGGTAAACATTGAGGACAATGTTTCATTTAAGTTGGGGGGTGGTGGTTGCAAATTCAACATTTAAATTGTTGTGGCATATTTTCATGGGTCAAATTTTTTTTTAAAATTTGCATCACAAGTGCATCTTTTCACATGAATACTCATTCTCATTCATAGCTATTTTTGTGAGTTCATAGAATCTACCATAATCATTCTACTGAGACATTCACAGAACTTTTAATCACTTATCCAAACTTTGTGGTAAGATGGTGGGTTGACACATGTAGCTAGAGAACTCTTTTGATTAAGTATTCATGTGAGTTTTGGAAAGAATTGAGAGATTATAAATGCAGAAAATTGTGATAAGTGTTCATTGATCTGTTGAATTGGGCACTTCTTTTGAGAATGTCATTACATGGTTGGTGGTATGATGGTGGATATACTTGGGATATGACGAAGGTCAATTTAGGATTAACGTTTGAGCCTTTCAAGTTAACCCTTCTCATCATAAACCCTTAGTAGCCAACTTTGAGTCAACAAACACATATAGTTCTTTTTCATGCGCCCACATCATCCATACCTCTCCACATTGGAGTATAGCCTATACATTGATTTTTCCTACCCTTTTTGCTTCCAAGTGTGTACTAGGTGTGGAGTTTGCATTTATTGTCTTTTGTGTTGCATTGAAAAAAAAAAGAGCAGAAAAAGAAAAAGGAAAGAGTACAGTGCAAAGTGTTCAGTTGGGTGAGCATCAAAGTCAATGTGAAAAAAAAAAATGATGAAAAAATCTTGGAAAAAAGAAAGAGAATCAGAAGAAGAAGGAGACGTATTGTTATTCAGAGATTTGGAAAGTTGAAGAGTACATCAAGGGAGAAGTTTGGTTTGCTATGATTTTCCAGAAAATTCTCTTAGTATGTACTTGGAAGTTTTTGAATCCTTTTTATCCTTTTCTTCATATAGCCCCATCCCGAGCCACATTACAACCCCTTTTATGTTGATCGTTCTGATCCTGAGTAAGCCTGTGGAAAAGAGTGGTGGAAGTCTCATTTGTTAGTGTGCCTATCATAAGATCAATGTTTGCTTGTTGTTTGTACATAGTTGCCAAATTCTTCATTGAGTGTGTTCACCCCTTGTCAACTCCATAGTGAGAACCCCTATATGA
This sequence comes from Nyssa sinensis, assembly GCA_008638375.1. NCBI lineage: Eukaryota > Viridiplantae > Streptophyta > Magnoliopsida > Cornales > Nyssaceae > Nyssa > Nyssa sinensis. The sequence goes on from CM018049.1 coordinate 8,091,850, forward strand.
AACAGTTTTATACCTGTGAGATATGGAGTTGAACCTTTTGCTTCAGATGTTCTTGATGTTGCATGTGTCATAGTTTGTGGTTAGACGGATATGGTGTAACACCCCGATCCCGCGAAATTAATAATTAATTAATAATTATTAATTAATACCGACTTACAGAATGATTTAGGGAATTAATCATAATCCCGACGGTCGTCATAGACCGATTAAATAATTAAAAATGTCTGGAGGAAAGGGCACTCTACCCGAACCTAATTACTGATTAATTCGACGAAATAACACCGCTTTAACACTAACGAAATCCGAATTAGCTAACCCGAAAAATCCCGAATGTTTAATAAATGACACGGAACCTCTGACACTGAAGATAACTGAAATATGAAACTCCCGGAACAAACCGTGTCGAAAATGGAGTTACGGAATGAAAGTTATGAAGGAAATACTGAAACTGAATCTCTGTGCAACCAAACGTGGCCTTAACCGAAAATATGGGAAAAATGGCCAAATGGGAGGCCAAGGGAATTGAACCCTTGACCTTTGAGTAAAAAGAAACCTCATCCAAAAAAATAACCAACTAGGCTACTACTGCCTTTGTGTACAAATATACAATGAAAGGTATATAAATCAGAATTCTGGTGGGGCCACCTCCCAAACTGACCAATGGCAATTCATGCAAACCCCTCATGATTGCCTGAGTTAGCCCCATCATCACTCTCTGCTCAAACTGAACCCTACAAAATGTGTATACATGTATGTATATGTAGTGGTATACTAGGAGAAAGGGGGGATTCTCTAAAATCAAAATGTCTGCTATGAAAAGAAGAGAACAGATCTGTTGGGGGTGAGAGAGGGAGAAAATCCTTGTGAGGACTTGCATGTGTGAGATCAAGCATGGGTGTGCATGTGTGTATATCCATGGAAAGAGATGCAACAAGAGGAAGGAGGAAGGAACTGAGGGAGACCCACGACTGATTGTGAGGCTCTGAGGTGCCAAAGGCGCAACCGAGGGGCTTGGACTGGGCTATGGAGGATCGATGATCGCCCAAGAGGTAAAACATTAAAACTGCTCTAAAAATTTCCTGTTTAAATTTTTGGATCTGTTCCTGATATTTTTAAGCCATATAAATTGTATATATGCACTACTATGAGGCCTGGAACTGTCGTGAACTAACTGAAAGGGGCGAATAGGACTGAAACCCCCAAACCTGTAGCAAAACGGCCATGAATGTACCTCGGATAACTGGGTCTGATTTGACCCAAGCTAAACCGAATTTGGTTGGTCAAGACCAAATCTAGACACTGAGAGGGTTCAAAAACCACTGACCCGCGACTCCATTGCTTGAGTTTAGACCCTCAAAACCGAACCTATAGGTCTCGGCCATGGAACCTAAATTCTGTAACGGGCTTTTAAACTGAAATTTGTAAATGGGGAATTGAAGCCCCTGTCCTAAGGGTCACAACAAGCCAAACCTCGTGCAATTTGGTTGAGAAACGAAGGTGCACGACCGAGTTGCAGGTATGCGGGATAATGGAGTGAACCGAGCCTTTGAGCTTCGTTCGATCCATAAAATGAATGCCAAATTGATGGCTTGACTCCCAGGAATCGATCGGAACCAAAAACAGTAGGAATCCGCACCTGAAATGGCACGAAATAGAGAAAAATGGGGACGGGGAACTAGGGCAACAGTACACTGGTTGGTGAAGAAGACGACGAGTCGACCGAGTCGACTCGTCCAACACGCCTAAACCCACTGAACCGACTCGGACACGTGTCTGTCCACGAACGTGCCACCGTTTTAATGGAACGGCACCGTTTGGCTTACCTGATTTGTTTTAAATCAAATTCGGTCTGTTTGGGTACGGTGATAACAAATTAAAATTGGGAACTAGATAACCTAACCGTGGATAGGGGCCAAATTGGGGATAAAGGGGATATGTAATTCCGGTTCTCTGGCCTAACTGAACCGGTTGGTTTTGGAGGTTTTGGACTGGTTCAATTTTTGAACCCAAAAACCAAAGGGTTTGAACCCTAATTTAATGAAATTATATTTTGACCCTGAAACTTTCTGAAAATTATGGATCTGCCCCAAAAGTTCTGAATATTGCACAGTGGCCCAGATTTTGGGAAAATTATACATTTAAGCCCTTGCCAAATTAATTAAATAATAAAATAATTATTTAATTATTTTATTAATTAGGTAAAATTACGATTTTACCCCTGGACATTAAATATGTCAAACGGAGTCCAAATAAATTAAATAAATAGTGTATTTTCACTATTTCAAGCATTCTGGACTCAATGGTACAGTCCAAATTGGGAAATTATGTACCGAAAAATACAGACACGTAGGTGTAAATTACTGTACTGCCCCTGATAGTACCCGAACCCAAATAAAAATAAAAGACAGTCTATTTTGACTATGTTGGGCGTTCTGAACTCAACAGTGAGGTCCGTCTAACGAACCGAAGTCCCGAAAAATACAGACACATAAAGTGTAAATGACCGTACTGCCCCTAATAATTCCTAGGGTCAATTAAACATAACAGATAGTCCAACTTAATTATGTCGGACACTCTGGACCCAATGGTGAGGTCCGTTTTATGAACTGACGTGCCGAAAAATATGACACGTGAAATTACCAAATTACCCCTGATACTGTACGAAGCCCAAATGAAGTCCGATTGGGACGAAATTGATAGCGATAGAGCCCAGATACTGGTGAGACTGTAAACATGATTAAATAATGATTCGGAGTCAGAATCTTACAAAACGTAAAATGACCAAAATACCCCTGAGCACAGTAAGTGCAAGTAGAGGTCAAATAAAGGTCAAACTGATCTGATAAATTATCATAGGGATAATTATGAACACTGAAGGGCTAAATAAGACTCCGGAACAGTTAACGCGTAAAACGGGAAATGACCGATGTGTCCCGATGATCAAAAGCAGATACCAAACGAAGTCCAAAGGACTTAAGAATTTACATATGAGATATATGGGACATTCTGAGGACCACGACAGGGTCTGGGGTAAGAATGGCAAATTACCATTTTGCCCCTAAGACTAAATAAGTACCCAACTGATATCGATTAGAGTCTAAAAGACTTAAAACTTCATATATACGATATACGGGATATTCTGAGGACCATAGCAGGGTCCGGGATAAGAATGGCAAAATTACCATTTTGCCCCTATGGTTAAAATGAGAACCTAACTGATACCAATTGAAGTCCAAAGGACGTAGAACTTTGTACTTAAGATATAAAGACTATTCCGAAGACCACGACAGGGTCCGGGACAAGAATGGTAAAATTACCATTTTGCCCCTAAGGTTGAATGAGTGCCTGACTGATAACAATTGAAGTCTAAATGACTTGGGTTATAATCCTGATGACTACTGAGCCTAATTTAAGAATAAAATAGCCCCGGATGAAACCCGATGAGAGGGCGATAGGCTACTAGGCTATCTTAGGTAAACCGATAGATACCTAAGATGACAAATGAGACCTGAATGGATGAGTTCTGATCTGTATATGATTGATGATTATTGTTCAGGATATACATGGAGATGCCTGACGTATCTGGAGGTTATCGGATTGTTTGCGCAAGGAGATAACCGTAACAGTTTGTGAGTAACCTGGAACTTCTGACTTGGTGTATAAGTACACCGTCTAGTTACTGTATTTTGATTTACTGTACTGTTTTGTATACTGTACTGTCTGAATGCATACTTTTTATACTGCATTACACGTAACATGATTTTGTACTGTCCTGTTCTCCTGTTCAGTTCGGGTCTGTCTTGTTCTGTTGTATGGTCTGTCATGGTTTTTATTCTGTACTGTTGCGTCTCGTGAGTAAACCTGACTCCTGAATTGGTGTATAAGTTCTGTCTAGATACTGTACTTTGAAGCACTGTACTGTTTTGAACGTTATACTGTTTAAAAGAAAAAGCATATATTTAAAGTAGCATATGCCTTGTCCTGATTGATATTGTACCAGTTTGTTCCGTCCTGTTCAATTCCGATATGTCTTGTTCTGATAGATGTATTGTCCGTTTTGTTCCGACATGTTCAGTTTCGATATGTCTTGATCTGATTGAAGTATTGTTTCGTTTGTTCCGTCCTGTTCAGTTCCGATATGACTTGTACTGATTGATATTGTTTCGTTTGTTTCCGTCATGTTCAGTTCCGACATGACTTGTCCTGATTGATATTGTTTCGTTTGTTTTCGTCATATTCAGTTCCGATATGACTTGTCCTGAATGATATTGTTTCATTTTGTTCCGTCCTGTTCAATTCCGATATGTCTTGTTCTGATTGATGTATTGTTTCGTTTTGTTCCGTCATGTTCAGTTCCGATATGACTTGTCCTGATTGATATTGTTTCATTTGTACCGTCATGTTCAGTTCCGATATGACTTGTCCTGATTGATATTGTTTCGTTTTGTTCCGTCATGTTCAGTTCTGATATGACTTGTCCTGATTGATATTGTTTCGTTTTGTTCCGTCATGTTCAGTTCCGATATGACTTGTCCTAATTGATATTGTTTCGTTTTGTTCCGTCATGTTCAGTTCCGATATGACTTGTCCTGATTGATATTGTTTCGTTTTGTTCCGTCATGTTCAGTTCCGATATGACTTGTTCTGATTGATGTATTGTTTCGTTTTGTTCCGTCATGTTTAGTTCCGATATGACTTGTCTTGATTGATATTGTTTCGTTTTGTTCCGTCATGTTCAGTTCCGATATGACTTGTCCTGATTGATATTGTTTCGTTTTGTTCCGTCATGTTCAGTTCCGATATGACTTGACCTGATTGATATTGTACCGTTTGATCCGCCATGTTCAGTTTCGATATGTCTTGTTCTGATTAGTGTATTGCTCTGTTTTGTCCCGTTATGATCCGTCCTGTTATGCCTCTGTCCTTGATTATGCCTGTGACTTGAACTGGTGTTTTGTTCCGTCTGATCCCGTTATGTACCGTCCGTCAATAATCTGTCTGTCTTGATTGATATATGGTCCAGTTCCGTTATGATCTGTCCGAATTCTTGACTTGGTATATAAGTTACTGCATAGATACTGTATTTTGATGCACTGTACGATTTTAAAAGTTAAACTGTCTGAATGCATGTTTTAAATGCAAACTTTTATACTGTATTGTACGCGGCATGATTTTGTCCCGTCCTACTATTATTTTGTTCGGTCTGTCTTGTTCCATTTTATGGTCTATCTGATTTTGTTCTGCTATGATGTGTCTGACTCTGGGTACCATTCTGATTATGAGCGGTCTGGCATAAGTAGGCTTGATTACGTGCCTAACTGATATACTATTGTTATGCCCTGTTATGTTCCGCCCAGTACTGATCTGTTCTGATATTTGAATTAATTGCCTATACTCTCATTGATATTGGCATCATGCACTGTTCCGTTTATTCTGATTTGTTTGTTCCGTTTAGTTCAGTCCTGCTTTATTCTATTAAAACTGCATTTAAAGTAGATTTATAAAACTGCTATTTCAGAAACAACTGAACTACCCTTGTGCTTTGTAAACAAGAAATGGTTTTGAAACCCTTGACAGGGAACCTGTGTTACTCATTGGGCTTTTCGAAGCTCACCCCATTCCCTAACATTTTTCAGGAATGATATATGTTGGATCTAATGGCACTGATTTGTGGAAATTGGATTACTGAGGATTGAATCTATTTAATCAGGTGAGTGATGTACTATGACTGACTTGACTGATATGTACTGAATATAGTATGGCTCATGGATTTAGATGGTACTCTAGATATCATAGTTCTGCTCTGTTGTTATATGTCGGATTATAGATATGCTCTGAGGTTAGAATTGTTAGCTGTTGGATTTTAGACTTGCTCTGTGTGATACATATCCTACGGTGGATACATGAGTTGCATTCCCTGGACAAAAAAAAAAGTTTTAAATTCCGCTGCATCTGACCCTACAGTCGGAGTGCAATTCACTGAAAAGTTCAGAAATTGCCTTCGGTTGGTCGCGTGGCGACTGACTGGCATCACGTCCTCGACATCCGCGTAGGGTGGGGTTCGGGATGTGACATATGGTTTGGAGCACACATGATGAGTGCGCAAAAGTGCACTCTAAATACCCTATTATTGGATTAAATTGCTAGAATATGAATAAAAATGTTGGACTTTAATTGGTATTATTTGATTTAATTTTTATTCATAATAAGATGTATTTGAGCATTAATTTATAAAATTTTATATTTTAAATATTGCATTGTTTGTTGGGTTGCAGGGTGCAAAGAAAAGAATAAAAAAAAAAAGAGAAGAAGCTTGTAGTGCTGACCTGAACCAAAAAGGAAAAGAAAGGAAAAAAAAAAGCAAGTGCTTGTGGGGCTGGTCAATCAAGTGGGGCCCGCGCCTAAGCTAGGACAAAAGAGAAAAAGGCAATGGGCCTATACGTGAGGTGCTGGGCGGCTGACCAAGGGACGACCGTGTGGCTGCTACGGTTTGGTGCGGCGCGCGTATTGAGGGCTAAATTAGAAAAGGCTTGGGTCTTGGGCGCATGATGCCTGAAGCAAGAAAAATAGATAAAAAAATAAAGTAAGAAGGAAGAAACGGTGGTGGGCCCAGGCTTGGAAAGAAGCAATTGGCAGCCAAGTTAGAAGAAAAGAAGAAATGAAGCAAATCCATAGGTTTGGAGTGCGGCTGAGCAATTACACGGCTGTGATGTAGTGGGCCCAAGCATGTCAAACTATGCGACTGTTAAGTGTGATGCAGTGGGCTTGGCTTGAGGCAGCGCAAGGGCCTGATGCAGAATTGAAATGGGCTTGATGCGGCTACTGGTTTAGTGGTGGGGCCCGTTGGCTTGTTGGATGGTACGGCTGCTGATGCTGGGCGTTTGGCGCGCAGGGCTGCGGCTGTTTGGTGAATTGATGTGGGGCCTTGCGGCACAAAAAAAAAAAAAAAAAGAGAAAACCTAAACCTAGATGAAAAGAGAGAGGCGGCTGATATAAAAGGTGAAAAAAAAAATAGAAAGCCAGTCTTGCTGCGGCTGCGACAAGAAGGGAGAGAGAGCCGCAGGTGCGGCGCTACTGTGCAAAAAGTCAGAAGAAGTCGTAGCGACGCTATGGCAGATTATTTTTCCGTGAAATTTACGTTATCGATTCTGTACATGGGTAACTAAATTTTCAAGTAGAGTTAGGGACAAACTTGCACCATAGATGGCTATCTTAATTTATTTTGATTCCTGTACATAGTTTTAATTTATTAAATTCTTTATTGATCATTCTAAATTTATTGTTGAATTTTATTGTCCGAATAATTAAAGGTTTTAGTCCGTTTATAGATTCAGTCATACTTTTTCTATTGAGTGGATTAATGTTTTGATTATTTTTGAAATAATTAATTATTTATATTGATTTAATTCTTTGCTGCAATATTGCTCATTGGGTATATTGTCGTCGTTGGGTTTTCTTAATGTGAATATTAATTTGAATGATCTAAAACCGCTGAATGATTTTTCAAAGGGTTATTTTCAGTTTAATTTTGATTCATAATTTTATATCTTCCGATTGAGATATTTGGAATTTAAATTTTCAATTGAGTTAACAGTGAACTAAAAATAATTAAAATACCAGCTATGTGCAAGGCATTCCCGAAGCTCTACTGTTCGTTAAATTTGAATATTTTCATCCGTTATTCAGTTTGTTTAATTTTTTGTTGCATTCAAAATCAATTTTTATATTTTCTTTTCTCGTTAACCGTTTAATACTTTCTACAGTTTCAGAAATTCTGTTTATTATTCTTTTAATTTAGTGTCCCTGTGGAATCGACACCCCAAAGCTACACTACAACTACCGCGTTATTCTTTGGGCGTAATCAACACACACATACACATACACACACTCTGTGGATTACTATAAGTGGATTGATTGTTATAGGGTTTTTGAATTCCTTAAATATCCTTGATTTGCGAATTTAAAAAGTGTGATTAGATGCCTTCGGTGTGTGATAATCTTTGGTCTCTTTTGCCATTTTTCCATGAAAATTGCTAGGGACTAGCAATGAGCAAGTTGGGGGGTGTGACGAGTGCGCAAAAGTGTACTCTAAATATCCTATTATTTGATTAAAATGCTAGAAAGTGAATAGAAATGTTGGGATAGAGTTGATATTATTTAATTTAATTTTTATTCAAGCAAGATGTATTTGAGTGTTATTTTATAACATTTTAAATCTTAAATACTGTATTAATTATTGGTCATGCTTTGAAGGTTGCAGCCGAAGAAAAATACAGGGACCAAGCAGTTCGACTGAGTTGTGGCTGATCAGGAAATCGAAAGAAAAAAAAAAAAAGCTTGTACTGCTGAAGCAAGGTCAAGAAAAGGAAAATAAGAAGAGACCATGTGTATGGGCCCACAAGTGAAAAAAAAATATATGAAAGAAAGGAAAGCAAGCTGGCTGGCTTAGTGCAGGTGGCTGAATGGTTCGTCAAAAAGGGTCCATCAGTAGTGTGGAAGCAGGCGCTGACTGAAATAAAAAAGAGAGAAAGCTTGAGGTGGGGCCTAGGCGTTGGACCAAAGGGGGTGGCTGCAAAGAAGCTGGTCTTGGGCTGTGCGCTGGATTGTGCGGCTGGTGCAGTTTGCTAGTTGGCCCAAGGTGGAAGCCAAGTGAGGCGCTGGGGTTGGGCCTGACGCAAGGCGCCAAAGCAGAGCAATTGGGCGACTATTTTTCTGTGGGGCCCGTGGGATTTTTGAATGATGCGCATGACCGATTGGCGGGCAATGAATTGTTGCGGTGGGCCAGGCGCTGAAGCAGGCGATGGGCTGGAGCTACGGTGCAAGGCCTGTTGTGCGTTTGGTGTGTGGCAGTGGGCCCAGTCGTGTGTAGAAGCTGTGGCAGTAAACTACAACAGGGAGCCCTGCGGCTGAGAAAAATATGCAGAAGGAGGAGAGTTGCGGCGCGCAGCAGTTCTGGAGCAGAGAAGAGGCCGCAGCTGCTCCATGGCTCGTTGTTTCTTCGTGAAATTTATGTTGTCCATCCTGTACATGGGTAACTAAATTTTCAAGTAGAGTTAGGGATGAACTTGCATCATGAATGGTTATTTTAATTTATTTTGATTCATGTACGTGGTTTTTATTTATTAAATTCTTTGATGATCATTCTAAATTAATTGTTGAATTTTATTCTCCGAATAATTAAAGGGTTTAGTCCGTTTATAGATTCAGTCATGCTTTTTCTATTGAATGGATTAATGTTTTGATTATTTTTTGAACAATTAATTATTCATATTGATTTAATTCTTTGCTGCAGTATTGCTTGTTGGGTATATTGTCGTCGTTGGATTTTCTCAATGTGAATATTAATTTGCGTGATTTAAAATTGATGAATGATTTTTCGAAGGGTTATTTTCAGTCTAATTTTGGTTCATAATTTTATATCATCCGGTTGAGATTTTTGGAATGTAATTTCTCAATTGAGTAATCAGTGAATTAAAAATAGTTAAAATACCAGACATGTGCAAGGGACCTGACACTCTACTGTTCGTTAAATTTGAGTATTTTCTTCTATCAATCAGTTTGTTTAATTTTAATTTGCATTTAAAATCATTTTTTTTTATAGTTTTATTTCCTTGTGAATCATTTAATATTTTTCTTTAGTTTCAGAAATTCTGTTTATTATTCTTTTAATTTTGTCTCCCTGTGGAATCGACACCCCAAAGCTACACTACAACTACCGCGTTATTCTTTGGGCGTAATCAATTGCTGAAAGTTATTTTTGAGTTAAGTAAAACCCCAATTTTGTTATGTGGTCTTTCCTTAGCCATGTCACATTTCTTTCTTTCTGCTGCCACCTTGTACTCTATTATCTGATATGCCTTGGTCTCCACAATTAATTTTGTTTTATCTTGTGGACTTGATGAGTTCTTGCATGTTAATACTGTGATGTGATTTCTACGTATTCCTTTAATGCTTGAATACTAAACAGTACATGTCACACGATAAGAAAAGTATTGCTCCACAACTTGTGAAATTACCTATGCATGACCTGACTTTATCCGTGGTAGTACTTGACTCATTACACATTTCAGCCCTTAGGGGCAAGATGTTAATAGTCTACACGTGGTTGTGAGCATCACATCGCACCACTGGGCTGCGCGTGGGTGTGAGTGTCACTTCGCACGATCGACACGTAGTCATGCAAGGCATGGCGTACGATTTGAGTCCTAGAGGACACAAAAAGTTAATAGCGTTGTGCTGTAAGCACGAAAGGGTATACCAGGCCCTAGCAAATAGCATCTAACAGATAGTTTCTTTTTATCTCTTACATGACATGCTTTTGGTTTTCAATATGTTATATACTTTTGAGCATCCTTGATATCGTATTCCTTGGATTCTTGATATGTTTGTGAGCTTTTCCTGGGAATACCCCTTGTTGTACTATTTGATATGGTGACATGCCTATATAGACGTTTTTTGATGTCGGCAGCACATAATTTGGCTATTTCTTGTTGTTATTTTTGTGCACTTCTTGGAATATGCCTATAGGACCTGAAGGTCATTTCTATCAATCTATACATTGGTGACTGGCTATTGTGACTTCTATCATGTCTTCTGTTCGGACATGCATTGATTGGTATTTGTTCATTGCTTACTGTCACGACCCGAAACCCACCCTATGCGGATCTCGTGTCGCGGGGCCGACCCGAAGGCCGTCCCTACTTTTTCCATTCCTGTATCATAGTACTAATATGCAATGTACTAAAAATCTTAAACAATGAACAGCGGAAGTCTTTATCAATTACAGTAATCCAGCGGAAGTCTTTTAAATAGTTTAAACAGTGAAAGTCTATTAAATACATGACATAGTTTTACATAAAACAAAATGAGAACTAAACGTAACCAGCACCCGGGGGTGGTGAATACATGGGAGAACTAACATAGACTGATACCGTACTTCAAAATGTCCCCCTACGCTCTCAGACTCCTACTGGGGTCTCACAGCGTCATCACCTGAAATGGGGGGTAAGTGGGGTGGAATGAGCTACAAAGCTCAGTAAGTAAATGCAAATCTCCAACACTGGTATCGATGATCAATGAATCCATGAATAAGATTATGATAGCCAATCATAAGAATAAGATGCTGTGATAGCCAATGGAACAATTGCCACGAGGGCCAATGAATACAATTGCCACGAGGGCCAATGAACAGTGCACTTTTGCGGTATTTTATCCTTCAGGGTTCCGTCTCATAAAACGGACCCCACCATTGGACTCAGAACGTCTGAGATAATAGGTTTTGACTATTCATTTGTATCGTTTGGACTTCGTTTGACCCAATTTTAAAATAGGGGCATTATTGTAAAATTAATATTTAATTAATTTTTTTTTTATGTTTGGGCAACAGTGAAATTTTTCAAAACATTTGGGGCCGGTTCACAATTACTAAAAGCTGCGGTCTGAACCAGTTGGTTCAGACCCAAAAACCCTAAACCGGTCTGCCTTTCCCCTGAACCAAACGGTTCAGTCCATTCAGAGAACCGGATTCCAATATCCTGGTTCTAACCCTTATCCGTGGTTGGAATAAGCCCAAACCCAATTTTTATTTCCTATCCCCATAGCCAAACAAGCCCATTTCATTTAATTTTAAAACATAAAACGACATAGTATCATGCCCAGTTCATATCCGGTCGGGTACCGACCCGACCCAAACCCAGACCCGTTTCAGTTTCGACCCGACAGCCCCCACGACTTTCCGGTCGTCTTCCCCGAGAGTCCGGTAGGGTTCCGGTGGTGAGCAGTCACCTTCTCCGGCGACGGCCACCGGAATCTGACCACTTTTCAACCACTTTTGAATGCCATTTTATTCCCCTTTCCTCAAGGACCTCAACCATACCCTTTATTTCCATTAAACCCCTTCCAATCCCCACGAATATAGGGAATAATAGCTCCGGCCGATTTTTCGGCCAGATCTTCATTTCCATTTTTGTGACTTCCAAGCCACGGTTTTTACCCCATTTTCATTCTAAATGTTTTCTGCACCTTTTAGAAACATTTCTACAAACTAAAAGCAAAGTTGTAAACATAAAATCAGTGAGACCCGATTATCCTCCCAAACCTGCAACTCGGATTTTCTCTACGGTTTCTTAGCCATTTAGCCTCATTCTTTTTGCATTTAGTTCCTTATTTCATGCTTGTTTAGACCCTATAATCAAAATGAATCAAATCATGCTATAACACTTTGAAGCAGAAACAGTGGCTCACCTTTAAATTTGGTTTCCCTTGGTGTTGAGCCCCTCTTCCTCGCGCCTCTACTCCAGATTTGTTCCCCTTCCTTCTCACTCAAAAACTCTCTTTTCCTTTTTGGTTTCCTTCTCCCAAGAGTGAGAGATCTCATGCATGAAATAAGCTTTTCATCTCTCTCTCTCTCTCTCTCTCTCTAGTCAGACCTCACCATGCCCTGTGACCTTTTTACACACTCCAACACCTAATTCTGTTACCACCATTCCCTATTGAGTGTTATACACTCAACTCCTCACACACACACATTGAACCGTGCACACACACACACTTTTTGATACATATATATATATATATATACATATAATCACCCACTCACACACACTTGCACGGCTGATAGCAGCTTTCGCCCACTTTTCTTTTCCTTTTTATTTTAATTTAAAATACACACATATATATTTATATTATAATACATTATATAATATATATATATATATACATGTATAACGCCTAATTATACATATTTTATACGTACCTATACGCCCATACATATACGCATATACTTAAACTCTGGGCATATATGCGTACACTAATTTTCAGTATACTACGTGTCTGTGAAACATGGGCATGCATGGAATACGTGCGTGCACGCTTTACAATGCAATGTCCCGGGGTGCTCGGGTGTTACCCAGCACCTGTTATACATTTCAATCATTTTTCATTTTCAGTCATTCATTTCCGTGAAATACCGTGATATACCTTTCTTACCGTTCAAGTTACATATTTCAACCGACCTACCTCGGTATACGTGACGTATCCCGGGTCGGGATATTACATTCTTACCTCCTTAAAAATAAGTTTGTCCCCAAACTTAGCATATACTACTATGAAAATAAATGTGGGTACTTGCGCGCATATCATCTTCTCGCTCCCAAGTAGCCTCTTCCATCCGGTGATTTCTCCACAGAACTTTGACTAATGGAATAGTCTTGTTCCGTAGTACCTGATCTCGACGGTCCAAAATCTGAACTGGATGTTCTATGTGACTCAGATTTTCCTGGACGTCTAACGGTTCATGCTCGATCACTTGATTTGCACTCTGTATACATTTCCTTAGCATCGAGACATGAAACACATTGTGAACATGTGCTAACTCTGAAGGTAAGGCAAGCTCGTAGGCTACGGGTCCAACCCTCTTTGTGATCCTGAATGGCCCAATGTATCTGGGGCCAAGCTTTCCCCTCTTGCCAAACCTGACTACTCCTTTCATGGGTGATACTTTCAAGTACACAAAATCGTCTTTCGCAAACTCTAGGTCTCGTCGGTGAACATTCGCATAACTTTTTTGTCGACTTTGAGTTGCTAATAAACGCTGTCGGATCAGTTGTATCTTTTGTGCGGTCTGTTCCACTATCTCTGGCCCATAGAGTTTCCTTTCTCCCACCTCTGTCCAACACAGTGGTGATCGGCACTTCCTGCCGTACAATGCCTCATATGGCGCCATACCAATACTAGCTTGATAGCTATTATTGTACGTGAACTCCACCAATGGCAACTGATCTTCCCAACTCCCTTCAAAGTCTATGACACAGAAACGCAGTAAGTCTTCTAAAGTTTGTATCGTCCTTTCCGACTGGCCGTCGGTCTCGGGGTGATACGCAGTGCTAAGACTTAGTTCCGTGCCCATAGCTTGTTGTAGTCCTTTCCAGAATCGTGATACGAACCGGGGGTCCCTATCAGAAACAATTGATACTGGAACTCCGTGAAGCCTAACAATCTCTCTGATGTATAGCTCGGCTAGTCGCTGAAGAGATTGTGTCGTCTTGGTTGCCAAGAAGTGAGCTATCTTAGTTAATCTGTCTACGATGACCCAGATAGAGTCACTCCCCTTGACTGTCTTGGGCAATCCTGACACAAAGTCCATCGTGATGTGTTCCCACTTCCACTCAGGAATGGGCAGTGATTGCAGAAGTCCCCCAGGCTTCTGATGTTCCACCTTAATTTGCTGGCACTTGACACATCGTGCTATGTACTCAGCTATGTGACGTTTCATCCCAGACCACCAATAAGTATCCTTGACATTGTGATACATTTTGGTGCCCCTTGGATGTAAGGCAAATTTCTAACTGTGTGCCTCATCAAGAATCTCCTTCCTGATTTCGAGTACGTCGGGTACGCAGATCCTACCCTGATAATACAATATTCCATCTTTCACTGTGTACTCGGAATCTATGTCTGTCTCCATTCCTTGAAGAAGCTTAGCCAGTTTCTCATCCTGAGCCTGCTGTCCCCTGATCTTGTCCATAATCGACAAACCGACTGTGACATTGGCACATAGTGCCTCGGAACTGGGCAGAATTATCTCTATTTCCATGTCCTCCAAATCTCTCAGTATCTCCTTCTGTGTCGTCAACAGGCAAGCTAAACTTCCTGATGACTTTCTGCTAAGAGCGTCAGCTACCACATTTGCCTTTCCTGGGTGGTACTGTATGTTGACCTCATAGTCTTTCAATAACTCTAACCAACGGCGTTGTCTCATGTTGAGCTCCTTCTGTGTAAACAGATATTTGAGGCTCTTATGGTCGGTGAAGATTTTGCACGTGGTCCCGTATAAATAATGCTTCCATATCTTCAAGGCGAAGACAATGGCGGCCAGCTCGAGATCGTGTGTCGGGTAGTTCCCTTCATGGGGTCTCAACTGTCGTGAAGCATATGCTACCACTTTTCCGTTCTGCATTAACACACACCCCAAGCCTTTAAGTGAAGCATCACTATAAATCACAAACCCTTCGGTTCCATTTGGTACTGTCAATATAGGAGCTGTAACCAACCGCTCCTTTAACTCTTGGAAACTCTTTTCTTGTTCCTCTGTCCAAACAAAAGGAACACCTTTCCGGGTCAGTTTGGTAATAGGCGTAGCTATCTTGGAGAAGTCCTTGACAAATCTCCTACAGTAGCCTGCTAACTCCATGAAACTTCGCACTTCTGTGACACTCGTAGGTTGAGGCCAATTCGTGATTGCCTCGATCTTCTGGGAATCAACAGAGATTCCTTCCTTACTGATCACGTGTCCCAAAAATGCTATACTAGGAAGCCAGAATTCGCATTTCTTCAACTTGGCGTATAACTTCTGCTCCCCTAACTTCTGTAGGACTCTCCTCAGATGTACCTCGTGTTCTTCCTGGTTCTTAGAGTAAACCAAGATGTCGTCTATGAACACGACCACGAAGTCATCTAAGTACGGCTTGAACACACGGTTCATCATATCCATAAATGCAGCTGGGGCATTGGTCACCCCAAATGGCATAACGAGAAACTCGTAGTGTCCATACCGTGTCCTAAATGCTGTCTTCTGAATGTCAATGGGTCTGACCTTCAACTGGTGATAACCGGACCTCAGGTCGATCTTCGAAAACACTTGGGCCCCTTTCAATTGGTCGAACAAATCATCTACTCTGGGTAGTGGATATTTGTTCTTGATGGTAACCTTGTTCAGCTCTCTATAGTCGATACACAACCTCATGGTTCCATCCTTTTTCTTTACGAACAATACAGGTGCACCCCATGGTGACGAGCTGGGTCGTATAAAACCCTTGTCCAATAATTCCAGTTTAGACGATTTTCAAGATATTACTCCTCCTCCAAATGTAAAAAGATAACCACTTGTAGACTTTGAAGTCTTTGGTGTTCGATATCTAGTTTTCATTACAATAGCCTTCAAGCACAATTGGATTCCTCGAGTAATACAATGCATAGCTTAGGGTGTATTGAAAATATCTTAAAACCCTAACAATTGCCTTCAAGTGATCGGGCCTTAGATTACTTGTGTATCTACTCAACTTACTAATAGTGTATGTTATGTATGGAGGATTGCAATTCATTACATACATTAAGTTGCCAATTATTCTTGCATACTCTAATCGAGAGGTACCTTTATCATTATTCTTAGATAAACTTAGATTTACATCTATAGGTGTTCTCGCTAGACCACTATCATATTGATTAAATTTCTTAAGTATTCACTCAATGTAAAACCATCGAGTTAATATTAGTCCATCTAATGTTCTAGAGATTTTTATCCCTAATATGACATTGGTAACACCTATTTATTTTATGTTAAACTTATTGTTCAACATTCTCTTTGTAACCTTAATGACTTCATTATTGCTACCCATAATGAGCAAATCAGTAATATAGAGACAATTAATGACATGGTCATTTTCATCATCTTTGAGATACACACACTTGTTTCTTTCCAATATACAACTTCAAAACTGGACATCATTTTCTTAAAGTTTTGAAGTTTATTTTTCTAACATATAAGTTAGAAAGTCTCGACCAAAGATTTTGATGTTCTAGCCCTCTTGATGCATCTAGGTTTATCATTATCTTGTTGTTTCTCTTGGTCTTGATTACTACTATTTGTAGTGTCATGAGTTCCTTTAAAAGAACCCGTCTCTTGTGTGGATTTGTAAGTAGATACATGTTCAAAGAACAATACATTGCTTAATCCAATAATAATATTAACACGCATATCAAGAATTTCATATCTATAAATAAGAAACTGAAATGCACTATTATTATTAACATACAAAGTTAACTATGATAGGTCCCATCTAAATCTTTTTAGGAATAGGAACCACTACTTTAGCCAAGCACACCCACATTTCTTAAATATTTGTAAGAAAGTCTACAACCTTTCCATAATTCAAAAGGGGTTTTTTTGGTTTTCCTTTTAAGGTATTTGGTTGAAAATATAATTTGTGTAGAACATAGGTTCCCCCATAAATTCTGAGATAATCTAGAACTTATTAACATAGTTTTAATTATATCTTCAAAAGTTCTATTTTTTCTTTCATCAGCGTCATTTTTTCTAAGATGACTAAGGTGTAGAATAGTACCACATTATATCAAAACTTACCAATGAGTGATTTGTGTTTACTATTTCTTAGCACTTTAATCTTCTTATTAAGTCGATTCTCAACCTCACTCTTGTAATGTGTAAACATTTTTAAGATCCCATCTTTACTTCTCAACAAGTAATCATATAAGCAGCTTGTGCTCTCATCAATAAATGTAAGAAAATATTTCTTACCACCTCTAGTTTTAACATACCTTCAAATCAAAATTATTTGAATTAATTCTAAAGGTTCGATGCTTCTTCCAAGATTGAAAAGAAGTCATTGTAAGAACTTTATTTCCATATATAATATGTCATGTCAGATAACTAAATGCTTAATAATGATCTAAACATTTATTTTTTCTTTTTTAACTCAACAATAAACCATGTTTAAGAACTTTTCGAACATCTATCATATGAAGAAAAGGAAAATCTTCCTAATATTTTCAATAAGGAATTGCATATAAAAATTAATGCAATATATCTAGATCAAGCATGACTTTAAAGAATGATCATCATATTCTAAATCTACCAATATTGGATAATCACATCGCAATAAAATATTATTTCAACATATAGTTGTAAATGTTATCTATAAAGATATGATAAATAATTTTTCTTTAGTTAATAATAATATTGCCACACTTTATATGACTCAAGCATATGAAGATATTTATATATATATATATATATATATATATTTAATTATTAAACAAAAAAATTGTCATAATATTCATTTTGAGAAAACTCATTTCTCATATACCTTTTCCATACATATATCAAACTTAAAAGGTATTTAATTCAAATTAAATAGACACAATATTTTTATATATATATATATATGTGTGTGTGTGTGTGTGTCTAATACACCAATTTGAATTAAATAGACATAATCTTTTGATTTGAATTGAAAAGACACGTTGTTTCAATTTTTGAATTAAAGAGTCACATCGTTTCAATTTGAATTGAAAAGACACACTGTTTCAATTTGAATTGAAGAGTCACGATGTTTCAATTTTCAATTGAAAAGATACATTGTTTCAATTTTGAATTGATGAGTCACGTCATTTCAATTTGAAATGAAAAGACACATTGTTGCAATTTGACTTGAAGAGTCACATTGTTTCAATTTTGAATTGAAAAGACACAGTGTTTCAAATTTGAATTGAAGAGATACAATGTTTCAATTTGAAATGAAGAGACACCATGTTTCAATCTCGAATTGAAGAATCACGATGTTTCAATTTTGAATTGAAGAGACACGCCGTTTCAATTTTGAAT
Source organism: Nyssa sinensis (assembly GCA_008638375.1). Taxonomy (NCBI): domain Eukaryota; kingdom Viridiplantae; phylum Streptophyta; class Magnoliopsida; order Cornales; family Nyssaceae; genus Nyssa; species Nyssa sinensis. The sequence continues at coordinate 8,110,250 of CM018049.1, forward strand.
TGAAGAGTCACGTTGTTTCAATTTCGAATTGAAGAGACACAATGTTTCAATTTTGAATTGAAGAGACACAATGTTTTAATTTTGAATTGAAGAGTCTCGTTGTTTCAATTTTGAATTGAAGGGACACGTTGTTCAAATTTGATTTGAAGAGACACGTCGTTCAAATTTGAATTGAAAAGACACGTCGTTTTAATTTAAACTCTTTCCAAATTACTAACCATCACATAGAAACTTGAAGAGATTAATGATTATACACTAAAAAGTATTAGATTTTCATATTAAAGCATTATTATCTTCTTCTTTAAATAGTAACATGACAAAATATTTATATTGATAAATTAAATATCACGCCAAGTTCAAGTAACATTCTAATTGTAAAAGCATACAATCTTCAGTATGCAAAAAACTGGAATTAACCAGTACTTTATCTCATAAGTAAACTTGATATAAATATACACAGATTAAAATTTGTACATTAACAAACTAGTAAATAAAATACAGAATCTGAAATTTTGTAATTTGAATTTAAAGTAATCAAACCAGAACCAATTCTAAAATTCTGTAAATTAATACAGTATATAAGCTGATAAAGATAAAGTTAGAGATTATCTTAAGATTTTTAGGGTGTCACGCCCCGAATTCCCGACCGAACCCGGGGACGCGACTGAAGGAAACGAAAGAAGAAAATAAATAGACGAGTAAATAAATAAATAAATATTTAATGAATTTTAACTAAGTTTACTAATTTAGATACAAGCCTATTCCACTAACATAACTATACATCCATATATCTCTATCAATACACATGTATTCCCGGTTTAAAAAAATTTCGGCAGAACCTCCTTTGTTTTTCGAACCTTTTTCCCCCTGATAATCACAATGCATCATATAACATCATATAAATATAAATACATCACAATCCATCCTCACTCGATGGCCACAACCTTATCAAAGTTAAATATACATTGTCTAATTATCCAATCCATCACATCTACTCCTACACTTAAACTAAAAGATCATTTATTACAATATACAATACCATTTCCATTCTTTTTAGAAACACGCCAATCCTTTATAAAATCAAAATACGCCCCAAGGGCCCAAATATTCTTCCAAATTTATTTCCCCTCCTTTCTCCAAGACTTCATCAAGTCCCGCGTACCAGGATGCTTTATCTGAAACCTGTGCCCACGAATGGGTCAGCGCCAACATGCTGGTATGGTACAATACTAATGCAAGGAATAAAATTAAGTCGTGGCATGTGCAAGTGTACATGTATATCTACATGCCTCCCTAATCATTCATACAATATGATAGCAATGTACAAACTACATCTGTATAAAAACCCTATATCACGTTCACAAATTCATCAACACAATGCACAAGTAATATGCATGACACACCCATGCATCTCAATGTCACACCCATGTCTCGCTTCACGGTTCTTCCCCGCTGGCATGCAAGTACCAATATATATGTCTCGCTTTACGGTCCGGACCCCGTAGGCTTGCGAGTACCTAATGGCCAATTTTGGGTTTTTCACCACAGGATCTGCACCCTCATAATGCACCAGCACCTCGTGCTGACCCACACTATGCTTTCAAGGAATCACACTATGCCAATATGCCATGATTTCATCATGCAATAATACAGTCCAAATGAAACGTCACTTTCATAAGCATATGCAACATACTTTAAATAATTCATCACAATGAAGATCAAATCACAAGACTTCATTCACAATGTTACGTGTCATACTCAATCAATCTCAACACTTACGCAAACCCACGTATCACAATATCAATAAACCGTTTAGAACATAAATCACATATGATAATAACTCAAGAAGTAAATCACAACTCCCCAATAATCATAAAGAGCACGGAAACATGTAAACAATCAACTCAAGGAAGCAATTAAGTCCTACGTGATCTTCTATCCGCAGATAAGCACAAAAGCATTCAATCAATATGCACATCAATCCTAAGTTAATTCTATTCCTTACTTAGTAAAGTACCATACCTGATCGGGTTATCTCAACCCCAAGAGCTATATCCACTAAGTAGTCCAATCAACTGATGAATGACTCAGTCCTCCTACAGTAGCTGTCTAGAGAGTCCTCGCCTTTCACTTCGATGTTCCTAAAATTCACAAACAGGTCTCAATATATGTCGCTACACAAATTTATGCTATTCAACAAATTTTATATCTTTTTATGATTGGTATTTCTTTTACTCAATTAGGCTTCACCATTGAATTCGGAACGCCAAACAAAGTCGGTTTAGGTTTTCGCGGAATTCAATTTAGACATTTGTACTAGAAAGAGGAAAACGGTCATTTGCACCTTTCACGGATTTTCAATTCTCGAGATCTTTTTTCATAAATTGGACCTTACCGTTGAATTCAAAACATTCAAAATAATAAAAATCCACTCTTCTCTTGTTTCAATCAAGGTTCGTTTGATTAGTCTTTCAACTTAGGGGCGTTTTGGTCATCTTACCCTTTAAATTATCATTTAATTAAATATTATTTTATTCACTTGGATCAATTCACAATTAACTCAAATTTCTGGGTATAATTAAAATCTCACGAGGTTCTATTCATTGCCCATAATTTTTCCAATTCCTATAAGTTTATTTATATTATTTTTTTCCGTACGTTTCCAATTTAAGCCAATTATTGGATAGCTTCTCCTTTTCAACCAAACACTTCCCGAACTCAAATCTAAAATTTCACCCATACAGTAATATTGTTAGGCAGCTATCTGAATGGTTGAGTTGGGTCGGACTCAACCCGGTTTGGCCCGAATAAAAATACAAAACTCAATCGTTAAATTCTGTTCGGATTATTTTTCTGCATTCCCATTTGATCTAAAACAATTTCTATATTTAATGAAATCCCACAATCAATTTAATTATTCATGTTTCTAAAATCTAAGACTAAAATTCAGTATTTTACCATGTTGCTACCTCTTCTCAGTTTTCAGCTGACTCTACAACAACGTCTATCCAACCACTGAATAGCATCAAAATGCTGTAGACCTGCAGCAACCAACCCATTCAACGGATCAATCACCACTGCACTTCCGTCCCTCCTCCATCTCCACAAAACTGCAACATCAACACACAACCACAACACCAACACGCTGCTACCATTGAGCCAAAATCACCACAATCCAAACAAAAACACTGCCACGGTTCAATTTCTCATGCTACTACCCAAGATATCCAGAACATCCCAACACCCTGGCGTAAACTAGATTCAGCCGAGAGAAAATCAACCCAAATCCAAGTCAACCGACCCTACCACTGCTCCTCAACTTCCTCTGTTCTCAACTGAAACGGTCGAAACAAGGAAACCCCACAAACCGTGACATCCACTCACACAACTCCAAACAGTAGCAGAATCCTCCCTGTTACACCGAAATCACCACATCAGATCTCTCTCTCACGCCTCAACATTTGCTTTTGATTTGATCTCTCCAACGCTCCCTCTGGTCTCCATCCATCTCTGCGCCACTATACACACCGACATATATGCATATTGCCGCAGCTACAGTCCAGCCCCTGAATCCCACAATGCCGCAGCAACAATCTAGCCCCTAAATCCCACAACTCTTTCCCTGGAAGTCTGCCTCTCAATTTGAAGACTCTCGTCTTCGTCCATAACTCAAAATCTTGACAAAACAACAGTTGAGAACAAAGACCGCAGCCAGTAGAGTGAGGGAAAATCTACAGCTTCTCTCTTTTCAACGTTTCCCTCATCTTCCAAAAACTTCCCCTGCAACTGCCACACACAATTCTGAGCTGCTTAGAATCCACCACCTGAATAAGAAACTCAACGCATGAACTGATTGAAGCAACCATCTCACAAAAACCGCAACACCCACGCACAGTCCCAAGCCAAATCAGAATCCCCTCTGTTGCACTTCCTTACGCCACTGCACACACACATCGCTTACACACACAGCCCTCTCTCAATCTCCAACAAATCACAACAACCATAGAACAGCACCTCACTTCCTATCATCCCTCGGCTGCACCGCTACTGCCTTCTTCTTCTCTAATTTCCTCCAATTTTTCCTTTGCTTCAACGCCATAAACAAACACACACATATATTTATATATACACAGAGATATACTTACCCCTTTCCATCTCGTCATCACGCACACACACACAGCGACCTGCCATACCGCCCCCCTCTCCTTTTCTCTTTTCCCCCGTTTCTCCTCTCTTCTTTCTTTCTCTCTTTTCTTCTTTTCTTCCCCTGTTCTCACGCGACCAACCCCCTCTGTTTTTTTCTCTCTTTCAGTTTCCTGCGTATTGCCCCCCTTCTACCTGACTTTCTCTCCCTTTCCATTTTTTCTCTATTCTTCTATACATATCTAGAAGTTTCACGGTTTTGTCCCTTTCTTTTTTTTTTTAACTTACCATATTAAATATTTTATGCCACAAAAATATTATAAAATGCTAGTAATTTGATATAAAGTCGGGGCTCAATTTAATTATTTATTTACCAATATTGGTTCTCATTCGGGTCCCATATTATATTCCCTATAATTTATGATTTGTATCAATCCCATGGATTCATCCTGGCACTTGGTTAACCAACGTAAATATTTCATTTTATTTTATTTTATTTTAATTTATTATTATTATTTTTTTTTTCAAATCTCTACATAGGGAAAATTATATTTTATCAGAATACTATACTTAAAAAAACTTATAGCACTTTAATAAATATTATACTATAAAAATAGTTTGAAACAATTTCAGAATCATATAAAAAGAAATAGAATTATCAAAATACTGTAAATACAGAAACATAAATTAAATGAAAATAAACAAAAATTAGAACTTACAGTTTTTCACGAAAATATCAAAAGGAAAGCAATGGTGATTGAGCCAAGGCTAGTGTTTTACATTATGTCCTTAAGAAAATATCACCCTCCTAGGATACAATGGTCAAGCACAATAGATGGAAGCACTCTAATCTTATGTGTACGACGAACCAAAACTTGTCCTTGAACTCTCTTAATATGTAGATTCACAGTATGCATGAATTTAATTCTAAAACTCGTGAAATTGAAAAAAAAATGATGATGAAGGCGAATTGGGTTTATATAGGCAACTCGATGGCTGTTCAAATAGACACGAACCTAATGGGTGCATCTGTTCATGCGAACAGATATAATGCTTCAATTTGAAGAGATGCATCCATTGGTGAACAGACTCACCAATCTAAAAAGACGCACTTGTTCATGGTGACTACTCAGTTAAAATTCAAAAATGTAACATTTTGAAAATATAATTTAAATAAATAAATTTTCTCCAAAAAGATATATATACAACGGGCCAAGGCCCAAGCCCAACCCAAGGTAATTGTATATATACTCTTTAAAACTTGTTCCCAACTTATGTGAGACACAAGTTTTTCACAAGCTTTAAGCTTTGTTACCGTTTCCAAGTGGTGATATTTGGAGTTAATTTCTCATTCACTCCTTGATGATTTTTGAGCAACCCAATATATATGTTCTTAATCTCTTTATGGATGAGAACATATTTCCATGTGGACCCATCTAAAAAAATATGTGGAGCCCATTTTAATTTTGGCTCAAAGATGGCCAAAAATTATTGCTCAATAATATATTTTTTCAACAGTATATTGGTTAAAGCTTAAAGGAAGTCAAAATATTTAGATTTTTTTAACTTTTACAAATGAAATTTGGTGGTACCCACTTTAAGATATGGTTTTGACATTTGTAGCCAAACACTTTATTTTTTTTTACACAAAACTACTATTACAATACAAGACCACATTTTTAGGACCAACCCCTCATGCCCCCAACCAGAAAATAAAAATAAAAACAGCCACTTATTATGTTACAAATTCGTTTTAATATGTGGCCCAAAACTCATTCAAAAGCTTCAAGGTTGAACTTCTTTTTCAAGCTACGTCATTCGGAGGTCTGACTGAGTGATAAATACGTTGAGGATAAAATTCATGCATCTTGAGTTCAAGTCTCTTCTGCATCGATTGTTGGCAATTAGAACTTAAAGAGCTAGCCTGACTGTCATGAGGAGGGGAAATTAATTTGATGCGTATAAGTTGACCCATGATACCCCCTTATCGATTCATCCAAAAGAAAAAAACCTTCTTATACTACGAAAATATTATATGCTGGTTAAATTAGTTGGTAAAATCTTTTAGATAGTCATAAAAAAAAACTTAAGGTCAAATTCCACTTTCATTAGGAATGTAGAATATATGAATAGGTATTTTTTCTTCTCCTTATGGAAATTCAATTGGATTAATTTATAAAATAAGACATGCTCTACTCAATCACAGTGTTATTGTCCTTCTCTATAAGGTTTTCGCTCCCTAGTATTTGGTTGTGGGATCTTTTGTCTTGAGTTTTTTTTATTTCAAGTTTTGTTCTTCATCAAGCTATTCATTATTGATGACGATCAGGTGGATAGGATGCAAAATTTTGTCCCTTCAAAAAAGGAAAAAGATGTAGTGGACCTCATTATAGAGGATACACGATTTAGGATGGACTAATGTCAATAGAGTCTAATTGGTAAGGTCTTTTCTAGTAAGGTTGTTAGTTTTATAGGTCTTAAAATACAATGGCTTTCATATGGGGATATCTGAAAAGACTGCAAGTTGTAGAAGTTGGAGTATATAACGGCTCAGAAAATTATCAAAAGAGTATTTTGGTAATTTTCTAGTCTTAATTGATAGCAAGTGATTAAATAAATAAAAATACAATGAATTAATTTTGAAATTAATTAATAAGTAATCACTATGATATCATTGTGAGGCTAAAATAAAATTTTAGTAATTTATTTGAAACTAATGTGGGCCACATGGCCACATAGTCAGATATAGAATGCATATAAAATGAAAAATTTTATTGTGAAAATTTGGAGAAATAAGGGGAATATTTGGAATCTACACGTCAAAATTAGTTACGATGAAAATTTTTATGTGATTCCAATACACCTTACTTTTGGGGCTTGTGTGCAGGCATTTAAGCCAATTGGTCAGCATGATGCACTGAAAAACATGTAAAGATTTTAAAAGAAGCTTGGGAGATATTTGTTTTATGTTAGGACACATGGTTCATTCCTATTGGTTATAAAAGGAATCTTTGGAAAATTAGTAGTGTGCAAGAGGGTGCACCATTTCTAACATGGACTAACATATATATATATATATATATATACATGTATGTGACTTGTGATTGAAAGAAAAAGTGGAAAAGCTACCTTATACTATCCCTCAGCGGAATAGGAACGGAGAGATTCTCTCGTTCCCCATATTTTCTTTTTTAAAAATTTCATTCCCTCTATTTCTCTCTCTCTCTCTCTCTCTCTCTCTCTCTCTCTCTCTCTCTCTCTTCCTTCTCTTTACACCAAGTGCGTGTCTATGTAGTGTATGCATATAGTGTGTAATGTGTGTGGTAAGGGTTTTTAAAATTGTGACAAAAGAGAGGTGTAATGTGTATGTTTGAGTGTACACGAGTGTGTGATTGTGAGGATGTGTATGAATCTGGGAAGAGAGGTGTGAAATTTGTGAGCATGTGCGTTTGTGTGCATGTGTGTATAGACACATACACAGTGAACTGTGAAAGAAAAAGGAAAAAGAAAAAGAAGAAGAAGAAGAATAAGAATAAGAATTAGGAAGGGAGAAAAGAAGTTGGACGGAACAAGAGGGTAGCCACGGTAGCCATTGAAGGTCGTTTTCAAGCTCTTTCTCTATATCATGATTTTCTCTTTCCATAAATTCATGGTCAAATCTTAAGGTAGGGGCTCTAAGACTTTCCCTTTGCTCTTAGATGCTTAAATATGTGTGGAATATGTGTACGTGGGTGTATGTGAATGTGTACATTAAAAATGCAACCTATAGGAAGGTTAATAGGTAAATCTTTTGAAGTTTCTAAAGAAAGAGAGAGAAGAGAGTGAGCGTAGCAGTAGACATAAGATTTATAGTGGTTTGACCTTAACAATGGCCTACATTTACTCTTAGGTGATGATCCCTTGATCCCATCACCTAAAATCTACTATAATTTTTAATTTAGTGAAAGCTTCACCAATTACAATCTTTAATGCTTCATAAGATCTCCTCCCCTTCAACACAATCAACCGGTTAATCCAAAACTAGTCTCCACAATCACTACCCTTATAATCTATGATTCTTTTCTTTTTCATCTTCATATTCTTTGTTAGCATCATTTTCTTTTTGTCCTTCTACTTGTTTAGTTCTATTAGTTTCAACCATGTTAAATTTATATTTTTCATCATTATTTGTGATGTGTTTTTTTTTATTTGTTTCATCAAACACAACATTGGTAAATTCTTCGACTTTAAGAGTTCTTTTATTAAATACTCTATATGTTTTGTGGCGTGCTGTCGTAGGCAACCAAAAAAATAAAACCAAACTCCTGAAAATACATGTAGTAGTGCGAGTAAGGATCGTTCCCACAGATAGTATCCAGCCTAGTTTTATGCTATGTGAACAAGGATTGGGGGGTTTGAGTATAATGAAAACAATTAAAAAAAAAAACAACTAAAGAAAAATTCAAATTAAAGTATTGAATTCAATCAGAAGAACAAACATTAGTCTAAGTCAACATCCACCATCAGAATTTTACAACTGATCATCGATGCAAGTATATATCAATTCACACTTTGAATATTCACTGTTGAAATTATTTTCCTATCTTTCCCTAGTCGCAGTTAATTAGAAAACAAGCGATCTAATTAACCCTAACTACCAAACAATCCAAGATGAGCGCTAAAGGTTTAATCTAGTAGTAGCCTTAAAAATTAGAGAGATCGATGAAGCTAAACAACACAAGCACAAATGGTTGTATTTAATTTAATCGAACGTTCTTCCTAAGATCTAGTAATTTTTGATGCAGTAAATCATGAAATCTTAGTTGCTTCACAAATTAGAGGGATCAAACAATTACGGATTTGATATCTAATCTAGTAGTAGATTGCAACGAATAATAAACTAGTAGGCCTCCTAGTAATTAAACAAGACAATTATGAAAAATAAGCACAGAAGAACATCCGATACTCAAAGCATAAATTAAACAATAAAAACAAATTAGATCTCACAGTTTTATTGATTTCGAGACTTCCGTTTCCTTTGACCAATTATAAAAGTTTAGCCACGCAAGGCCATGAAAACTCGAAGGAGAAAATTTGCGAAGAAGAGAGGAAAGAGAGAGAGGGAGATGTGCGTGTGTGTAATCTGATCTCCTCCTCCCCCTTTACACCTTAATTTAGTATTTGAAGTCTAATCAAACTCCTAAAGATATTCTAAATATTATCCTAAAATAAAAATACCCAAATCTAACTAATTAAGGAAAATATTAAAAATAAAATAAAGTCCTAATATAACTAGGAAAAGTGGTATTTGTAACTGGAATGTTCGTGCACTAGATCTGGAATTTTCAAAAATAAACCGCGTGGACCCGCGCATTAGAATTTCTCGCAGCTTGAGGAACGTCAGTAGTGCAGATGCAGCAAATTCAAGCCTGATTTTGAGCTTGATGCAGCCAGAATCTCTCAAAACGTAAAACATGAATGTTGTAGAAAATTTTCTTGGCATTCCATAGCATCTTGAATCATCTCTATTAGAGCTCGGCTGAGAGATTTATGCCCAGATTACGAAGTGACAGTTGAAACTATCCAGAATCGCCCAATTAGCTTCGTTTTGCACTTAGCGCCTCCATTTGCATCCTAAATCAAAATATAAGAATAATGAGTACATTTAAGCACAAAATAAGTATAAAAGACTAAACATTAAGGAAAAAAAAATGACATTTTTCATTCTCATTAAATTCCCCCACACTTAACTTTTGGTCATCTTCGGGCAAAACTCAAATTTACTTTTCCAAAAACACCAACGTTGCAACACCATCAACAAAGAACAACCAAGCTCTTCAAAACTCATAACATATCATAAACAAACACTCTTAAACAACTTAAAATTACTTAGTAAACATTTTCAGTCTAAGATGGAGTAAACTAAATAAATAGACCCTCACGGAAATAAACACTCGACTCTCATGTGTTTGAAGGGTACTGTGTTTCGCTCAAATTCATTCCAATGGAAATGATCTACCATAGGCTTACATATATTATCATTCTCCACCACTGGGATCAGATGCATAACACGGATCATAAGGACTTTTCAAGGGTTGTAACGGGGTTTAGGATCAAGGTGGGAAATATTTAGGAATGTAGCTCAAAAGCCATTGAAACTAGTAGAGCAAAAATGAATCAACTCAAGCTCAAATATATAAGACATGTAAAACCAATTACTCCATTCAGCAGCTTCTTCAATTTGGCTTTACAGTATTTAAACCATGTAAAACTCCTACATTGAGAAAGAGATCATTCAAAAGGAACACTTTTTGTTTGCAGTAAGGAACGATCCTTCGTAACAGCTTCCACCTTTGTATATATCACGTATAAACAGACAACTTTCTTGGAATTTTAGGAGGAATTATGAACATGGAAAGTTTGTAACATTAAAAGCAATTTCCTCCTGTCATTTATTTTCTTATTTTCTTTTTTTTTTTCACCAAAATTACGTCAATAATAGGAACTCACGAATTGAGAATGAAAACATGTTCCATTTCACCAGTTATAGCCATACCATAAATCCAGACACCTCCACACTTATTTCTTGCACACCCATACATATCATAATGATGAATAATGCTCCACTAGCTCTACGGCTTAGGTAAATGCATTGTTTTTCAGATTTAAAACTTGTAACGTGGGTTCACAATAAATGAAAAAAAAACAATAAAGCTCAAAGGGTTTTAACAAAGGAAAAAATTAATTACAAGGTAGGCTATTTGACTTATGTAGCTTATAACAAAGAGAGCCTTAATCATGTTCATGCATGCATGTGTCAATATGACCTCGAAGAAAATCAAGGCATGTTCTAGAGAAACAAATCCATGGAAGAATATCTCACATGAAAGAAAATAGTGAGACTTGATATGAATGTGTGTCACATCCCAAAACCCACCCTATGCGGATTAGGGTATGCGACTGGCTAGTTAGGCACCCATCGTATTTTGTCTTTATCAAAATACCGTTGGTAATCCTAACCTCAGGCCATTCACTTGTAATCTCCAAGTTGATGCATTCATTATATGAAAATTTCAATAGCAGAAACCAAAGACAAGGAATGCATTTTAACTTAGGAGAGCATCAGTTATAATCTTATTTACATACATAGGTTAACAAAAGGTACATCATTGTACTTGACTACAAACATCCAAAAATGGTATATGATACAAAAATGGGTTAGTCGTTATCTATACTGCTTAACTAACTTCTTGGTCCCTCCTATTCCTTGCCACCGTTACCTTCACATGAAAATGTTAAATAAATGGAATGAGCTTAAACAAGCTCAGTAAGTAACATAGGTTCCTGTCTTGGGTTTCAAACCTAATTATATATATATATATATACATGCATGCTCAAATGCAACTCAAATGGATCAATATAGCTCAAGTAGAACAAACGTAACTGAAGAGAACAAATCGGATCAACATAGAACCAAATAGAATGGATCAATATTGAATACCAATCAAACAACGGTATATCAACAAATGTGCCTGAACCTTCCCCAGGCAGTGTGGGATGTCGCACAAGATAATCCGTCAGTCACCCACCCCCACACATGGAGGGCCCGTGTCCCCACAACACACTACTGGTTGGGGTCGATATTAGAGTGGAACAGATAGGATTGAGCGGATATTGAGTTCTGGGCATCCCACAGAGTCAGCTAGCTATCTACTGATATACTCAATCCAGTGGGCCCAAGACTCATATAACAAGATAAACACAAATCAGACTCCAATAACGTAGATAAGTTAGAACAACAGACTCCAACAAAATCAGAACAGGAGATATCAAGAAGCAAGATATGATCATGCCACATGTAATGTAGTGAAAAGAGTATGCATTAAAACATATGCATTAAAACAGTACAGTGTATAAAACAATTCAGCATATAAAGCAAGTACAGTATACAAGTTTAGGTAGTACAGAAAATATACACCAAGTTAGGAGTCCGAGTTACTCACCATTCGTTGAAACTAATTCGGAATTCCTTCCAGCTGATCCTAGATCCGGGAGTCCTAAAACAGTAATCATAGACATTAGCTATTGCTGATAATGTATTTTACTTGTTTCATTATTTTCCTGCAGCCATTAGTTATTATTGGTGTATCTTACCTATTAGTTTAAGATGAGATTTTGTTTAGAGAGGATTTTATTAGTCTACAGGTTATGGTAATAATGAGGAAAATACGACATGGTTAATCTCATAATTCCCTTAACTATTACATTCTCTTTCCTTTGGAGATTATCCCAATTAAATATGGCAACCAGATTTCTTTCACCATATGTTCGTTGTCACTTGTAAATAGATTACATAGGATTAATCTAAAAGAACTGGATGGACACCAGCTGCTAGTAGAGGTAACCAGTTCGGGCAGTTGGATGTGTGGAGATTGATGGCCAAAGAACTTCACCTACTTGTGAATTACATTAATGGATTTGTCCACAAGATGGTGGGAAAAAATAGTGACTTACCATTATTGGTGCGGGAGCAGAATCAGCTTCTACTACAGCTAGGAAACTGTTTGAACAGTTTCCCTACAGCAGGCTCATCACTTTCCAAAAAATAGATGATGCTTATACTGATTGAGTCTAAGAAGAACTTGAAATAACCATAGTTTATACTAGACATGAGATCACCATTAGGACAATATTCGTGGCAAAAATATTGACTACTAGAGGAACATCAAATGGAATTAAATCGGTTAATTCTACACCACTGTCCAGGGCCGTATCTCTACGCATAATTCCACCCATTAGCCAAAATTATATTCAATTTAATAGTTAACTATATTCAAATCAATCACATATTCTAGTTTTCATTAAATTCTATAAACATGCACCTGTTTGAAATTAAATATCAGTCCATTAAATATTTCATCAAATCTCAGTTCCTCTTCTATTTCGATTCAGCCATGGTGGTCAATGACCAGCGCACCACAAAATGCTAATTAAATTGGCAAAGAACCTCATAGTCTAACCATCAATCATCTATAGTATCTCAATGTAAGTTAGCATATTTTTTAAAACCAATATACATATCAATTTACCATTAGAACGTGGCCTGATCAAAGCCACTGCACCGCACCACATTCCTATACATAGTTTCATTTGACAGTAATGATTTGTAGAAGATAACAAGTGTCATATCAGAATTTTCCTTTATATTGGTTAAGAATGAGCAGATCAGGCATTAGAAACATTCAGGTAGAATAAGGGGCTGTTTAGACTTGAAGGTTTAATTAATACCACTGTACAAGACTATACCTCCACAAATAATTACACTTAATGGCTAGCAGGTATGAGTTCTATTATTTATTTCAAGGCATGGCTGAAACTCAATCCAAATCCTTTTAGTTCAATTCAATTGCTTCAGTCTGAATCCCTCATATCACAACCATTCTGTACTAACCAATAAGGTAATTCTCCATGTCGGAAAGGAACCCCATAAATTGATAGTGCAGCAGCTAATATAAATAAATATTATTCCCTACCCATATCTAACTTAAAAAATAAATCAATTTTAGGACTCACGTTCCCAACATGGTTGCGGCTGAATGGGTTTCCCTTATTGTGGCAAAATCAAATAATCACACCTATTTCTAATTTTCCAAGCAGCTGATCACTGTTACGACTAAAATAAAATTTCTATTAGAGATTATAAATTCAGAAAATCAGATTTATACCTACTTCAGATTGGTAGATCGTTAGAGAGGAATAAAATCAAGAAATCTTGAGCTGCAGTCGTTCAACCGCTGCTCTGCTCCACACGTCAGCAACTTGGAGCTGTTTCTTGCACCCAAAAATCTGATTTATACTGCTGGGTAATTCACTGGTTTATAATACTTGTCTCAACCAGCTTGACCAGCCCTCAAATGAGTATGCAGAGATCCAGTAGATGGCTAAATTGATATTGTTGATACAAAACAGGGAAAGAAAAGTAGGAAAATTAGATAGCAGGTGAGGATCAGGAGGTGTAGATCACATCATGGAGGTTTGGTTCCAAAAACCCATTTCTTGAGCACTGTCCAGTAAAATATATATAATTGATGGAATAGTCTAGAAAGTTGGAGGGTTTTCTCCCCTGGTTGGTTGTCTCTAGTTGCCTCTAGAATCTTCTACTTAATTCCTGATTGTCCCTCTCGTTTTATCTAAATTCTATATATAAAGGTAATAGTGATGCTGCACTTTTCGACTCGCAATAAATATGGACTCCGTGACCTGTAGAACACTCAGAAAGATGATCAGAGGACCACTGGATTGGCTCCGGCGGTAGCCGCTCCGATGCTTAAGTAAGTAGAAGGAATTGAAAGACTGTATTGAAAGCCAAAAAAATGAGCATAAAAATAAAGCGTACCTTTAGGGTTTAATTTATAGACCGTGGCCTTTCCTAAGTTGATTAGGATTTGATGCCATGAATATAGGGATTTGATCATCGGAGATTGCAGTTACCTTGTGGAGCGTTAAGTCATAGATGGAGATAATCATAGATAGTAGTTTCCGTGTTGAAGACTGTTTCCCTATTCCCTGCTTAGCAGTTGTTTAAGGAAACCATAAGGTCAGTACCATATGAAGTGTTGAATAAATATTGCCCAGAACATAAGGTCTGGAGGATATGTGCATGAGAACGCCGTGGAGGCTTCGCCTGCACTGTATGACCAAGTTTATTGGCTCTAAATGATATATATATGAGAATGCCCTGAAGGCTAGTCATTGCTCTGTATGATCGAGATTCTTAACTCTGCATGCTCACGTGTCTCAAAGTGATTGGTGTGTTTGTTTAGTGGTATATCAGCTACTCCCCCCCCCCAAGCCCTAGTTAGAAGCTAGGGCTTAACTAGGGTTATGGGTTTTGTGAAGAGTCATACGTTTCGTTTCTCCATCTCTCAAGACGCCGGTTTAATGAGTTATTTATTGTGCAGCCGATACTTGAGAATCCATCATTATTTTCAACCGTCGTGTTGGCTCGTCTTGGAAGACTCATATTTCGGATGTATATATAAAGGGAGGGAAAGGTCTTTCATACGTTTCTTCTGCTCTTGCTTCTATAGTACCAGACCGCCATTTGACATATTTTGAAGTTTGAAGGATATCCGGTGTTCATAGTCCTTTCTTGATCTCAGGTTCGATTTTAGTCCCCTTCTACATTCCTTCTCATTTGTTTCATTTCTTTCTTTTGTTCGCCATGTCTGGCTTTGAATCACACTCTGGTTCGGGCAGTCCTTCTAAGACTGTTCCTCAACTTCAGTTAGTGAATCTTCCTTCTGTAGATGATGATGAAAATAGATTGATAGAACCCCCCTCTAGTCTGGGGGTTAGGATTGTTGATGCATTTGATGAGCCCCCAAATAGGGCTGGTGAGACTTCTGGTCGATCCGGTTACAGAGAGGAGGGCGAGAGTGTTATCACCAAAACAATGTTGGAGGAATTATGGGCGAAATTCAAACTTCCCACAAATGTGACTTTCAGGGTCCCAGATTCTCGGGATCGTCCATGCAATGTTAGAGAGGAGGAAATCTGTGTCTATCTGGCCTGGTTTGAAATGGGTCTTACACTCCCCTTCTTGATATTATAAAACAATTCTTTTGTTGGTTTGACCTTTGCCCCGCAGACCTGAACCTTAACAGTTGGAGACATCTGTTGAGCTTTATTGTGTTGGGGCATAGGAATAAGGTCAATGTGTCCCTTGACCTGATCCGTAGTAATATGGATCTAAAAGTTCAGAAGGCGGAAGGCCTTTATTATATGTCTTTTGATAGTGGGTTCAGACCCCTTACTTCTGTGCCCTCTTCCAACAAGACCTGGAAGAAGTGGCATTTCTTCATAAAAGGAGGATGGGAATTCAAGGATTTCGAAGGCAAACCTTCATCATTCCCTTGAACCACTGGGACGAAAGGGTGAGGCCCAATTTTCCTGTGGCTGCATTGATTCTGTTTTGTACGCCGATTGCTGAACTGATCAATTTCTGTGTTTGTTTTGCAGTCAGGAGTGCGTGGAAGAGGCCGGCCGTTTCTTCCGTGCTGCAGGAGCAATATAAGAAGCTCTTAAAGCCCAGCAATCGAGACCATTCCTCCATTGTTAACCCTGAAAGATTGATGGCTGCCAGTGGGAGTGTTGAGGAGGTTGCTAATAGTGTGATGGCTCGGTGGGAGACCGGGCCATCTTCGTCTGTGGCAGCGGGGGAGGCTTCTTCCCCATTGGTCCGTCCCATCCAAAAAAGGCGGAGGTTAGTTCTGTCCTCTCCTGAGCCTGTTAAGGGGGAGAGAGAGGATCCTATACCCATTTCGGTGGTCCCTCCGGCCCTGTCTCGACGAGCGGGCAAGGGGGCATCGTCATCGGTGGCTCTTAATGCTGCTGATCAGGGGGCCAAGAGGATTCTGAGGGACTTTTGGGCCAAAGGCTCAGTTAAGCTCAAGCCCCAGAAGTCAGAGAAGCTTCTTGCTGATCTGACCGCTCTTCAGGTCAAGGTGAGTTCGTCGGGTCCTTTATTTCTTTTTCCCTTTTCTCCAAGTGTTTTGGCCTGGTATTGAACTGTTTACTTTGTACTTTGCAGACCCTGCATACCCTTTCTGCTCTGGTGGAGGTTTCTCCCTCTGCGGAGGAGTTTGACCAACTCAGGGCCGAGCTGGACGATCTTAGGCTTCAGCTTGGTACTGCTCGATCGGAGGCTTACGACTCCGCAGAGAAGCTGAAGGAGTCCCAAAACTCCTTGATCGTGATGGAGTTAGAGAGGAACCTCGCCGTTGAGCTAGGCAAAGAGGTTGCAGGCGGAGATGACTGGCATGCGGTATCA
Organism: Nyssa sinensis; assembly: GCA_008638375.1. Classification (NCBI taxonomy): domain Eukaryota; kingdom Viridiplantae; phylum Streptophyta; class Magnoliopsida; order Cornales; family Nyssaceae; genus Nyssa; species Nyssa sinensis. The sequence goes on from CM018049.1 coordinate 8,127,204, forward strand.
ATATCGTAAAAAGCTTGACGACGCCGTGGAGCAGGCCTTGGTGGATAATGAGGAGGAAATGAGGTCAGAGCTAGAAGGAATGACCACTCGCCTGATTACGTTTGGGTTCAACAACTTCCGATCCCGGCTTCTTGCCAAGTTTTCCTGACCTTGATGTCTCCTCAATTTTGCCACCTGGATCTGAACCTGCAGAGGTTGCTATCCAAAATGAAGTGGCTGATGTCCTACCTGCCGATCCCACTGAAGCAGGTCGTACCGACTGAGACGGTTGATGTTGCCCCTGCCGATCCTTCTCCAGTCGTTGATCCTGTCCCTGCTGATCAGGCTTAGGATGTATATTTTGTTATTTTTGAACTTCCAATGTACTTGAAATATACATTTGTTAATGGAACAGTCTTTTGCTTGATGCTCTTGTCTCCTTAGTTACATTGCTCTGTAGTGTTTGTGCATGACTTGAGTTATACTGCTCTGTAGTGTCTTAACTTGTAGTTGATTGTGGTCATTGTTGCAAATAGCGTTGCTCTGGAGCTTAGTATATACCAGACCAGATTTTCTTCTGTAGGTGGTTGCATTCCGAGCTACTTTACCTACCATAGGTCAGTAATTAAAGACTTTTTCTGAAACATTTCAAAGCTGGCTGTTCTGAATCTGGAGACCTATAATAATAAGTGGGTATTTCGTGATTGTAATTCGATTGATCAGAACTTCTGCCTCCAAATCTGTTAAAACAAGGGTCAAGGTACATCAAAGTTGATGGACCTTCGTTGTATACGTGGCCCATCAAGCGCTAATGTCTTGGAAAAACTGTCACGTCTACATATATGTGGACAAGACTGAAAAGTCTATATATTGCGTGTGTGGCTCTGCCTTTTGCTTCTCCCGAGAGGGCGGTTTAATGCCTTTTTTATTGCACCACCGTCATTTGGGATTTTGAAGCTAACTTTTCGCCTAACCGTTGCGACGGTTTGACTGGGTGGCTCTTGGGCCTCGAAGGTCTATATAAGTGGAAGAGGAGCGTACGGTTGCGCCCCATCTTCTTACTTTACTCTCAGGCTGTTTCATTGTTGGAGAGGTTTTTAGATGTTTTTCAAAAAATTCCGTTTATTCGGAGATGATCGACGATCTTCAATTTGACTTGGGAATGATTAAATTGTGGCTGAGAGTTATCCTTCTTTTTGATTTAGTCTCCAAGAAAGGATTAGAGGAGGCTAAGATCTTCTTGTCCATCTTAGCATCTGGTCGAGATTTCTCCGATGGGAGGTGGTCCCTCCTTAATTCAATCGAGGCTTGGAGCATCGGTGATGAAGACGAAGGTGAGATGCTGTCTTCCCTCTGTGTTCTGGCAAACACCCTTGCTCAAATCGGTCGGGGTGTGACAACTGCTTTGAGGGAGATGAATAGTGGGCTGCCTCCTCCCCCTTGTGACTTGGCAGAGACCCTTGCTTTAATCTGCTGGGGTGTCATGCCGATTACAAAGGTGGAGAATGAAAAGTCTCCTGAGGCCCAGAGCCCTCATCATCCGTTGGTATTGAGATCATTGATAGCGATGATGGAATGGCCCTGGGCGCTCCTTGATGCAGTTTTGGGGTTCAGGGTTCCTTCCTTTCAGATGGAGTCGGCGGCATCGGTAATGGAAGGTTGGATCCTGTGCCCTTATATCATCCGAGGAAGAAAGCCGTGATGCTGCAAATAGCAGTGATATAGTAGCTTTCTGTAGTAGCCTGTGTAATGGTGCCTTTGTTGTAGCCTTTTGTGTACTTGTTCTGTTTCCAGTCTTCTTGTACTGATGTAAATCTTCTGAATCATTAATAAAATTGAGTTCCTTTTTCTCAGATTTGATGTTCTTGGTATTCGAATGTGCTCCTCTGTAGTTAAAACACTTTCGCGTGCACTTCTGATATATGAATGTTCTAAGAATAGATCAAAGAAACTTGGTAGAAGGCTTGAATCAAAGTACTTCACACCTGATCGGTACTATAGTACTTGTTGCTTGACAGATAAGCCAAATCATATAAATATCAGATCTGAGGTGTTTCGATCTAGGAAACTTTAGTTCGTAGATGTTTGGAACTTCTGTCCTTGGATGGGCTGGATCATAGAATCTGTGTATTAAAGATGGACCAGGCTGAAGAGACCTGTGCATTATAAATGGACCAAGTCCTGAGACTTGTACATTATGGACCAGGCTTTGGAGGCCTGTGCATTATAAATGGACCAAGTGCAAAGACTTGTACATTATAGACCAGGCTCTAGAGGCCTGTGCATTATAAGATGGACCAAGTACTGAGACTTGTACATTATGGACCAGGCTCTAGAGGCCTGTGCATTTATAGATGGATCGAGTGCAAAGACTCGTACATTATGGACCAGGCTCTAGAGGCCTGTGCATTTATAGATGGATCGAGTGCAAAGACTCATACATTATGGACCAGGCTCTAGAGGCCTGTGCATTATAATGGACCAAGTGCAAAGACTTGTACATTATGGACCAGGCTCTAGAGGCCTGTGCATTATAGATGGACCAAGTGAGACTTGTACATTATGGACCAGGCTCTGGAGGCCTGTGCATTATAGATGGACCAAGATGAAGACTTGTACATTATGGACCAGGCTCTGGAGGCCTGTGCATTATAGATGGACCAAGTGCAAAGACTCGTACATTATGGACCAGGCTCTAGAGGCCTGTGCATTTATAGATGAACATTCTATGGGAGTAAAAGAAACATCTCTATTGATAATACTTCCGTAAGTGTTCCACGTTCCATGGCCTAGGAACAGGCTTCCCAGTCATGTCTTCTAGCCAGTAGGTGGTAGGTCGAATAACCTTTGTTACTTTGTAGGGGCCTTCCCAGTTTGGTGACAACTTTCCCATGGTGGGATCCTTGGTGTTTTGAAAGACTCTTCTTAAGACAAAGTCTCCGACTTGAAAGCTGACTGTCTTGAGTCCTACCTTGGATTTGTTGACCATTCTCTGTTGATAGGCTTCCATTCTGACGCTGGCTTGATCCCTTCTCTCTTCGAGCAAATCCAAGTTTTCCATGAGCTGCTGATCATTGGATTCTTGCTCAAAGGCTTCTGTTCTCAGGGTTGGCATACCGATCTCAACCGGAATTACTGCTTCTGTCCCATAGGCTAGTGAGAAGGGAGTTTTAGAGGTGGGAGTTCTTCTGGTTGTTCTGTAGGCCCAAAGAACTCCAAGGAGTTCCTCTGCCCACTTTCCTTTAGCCTGTTCCAACCTTTTCTTTAACCCTTTGAGGATTGTTCGGTTGGTGACCTCTGCTTGCCCATTTGCTTGTGGATGGCCTGGAGAGGCGAAGTGCTGCCTAATGTTGAGATTTTCACAGAATGTCTTGAAGCCTTTACCAGTGAATTGTGTCCCATTGTCGGAGATAATCACACGTGGTATGCCGAACCTGCACACAATGTTCTTCCAGGTGAAGCTCTCAACTTCCTTTTCTGTGATATGTGTTAAAGGCTCAACTTCGGCCCATTTAGAGAAGTAGTCAATGGCCACCAATAGATATTTCCTGTTCGGAGGTGCCTTTGGTAATGGACCCACGATGTCCATCCCCCATTGAGCAAAGGGTCAAGGACTACGAATCGGGATGAGCTCGTGATGAGGCTGATATTGATATGGGGCAAATCTTTGGCATTTGTCGCACTTCTGAACATACTCCTTAGCCTGTTTTAACATGCTAGGCCAGTAATAGCCCTGAGACAGAGCTCGGTGAGCTATAGTTCTGCCCCCATTATGATTCCCGCAAATTCCCTTGTGTATTTCAGCCAAGACATATTGTGACTCTTCTGGAGCTAAGCATTTTAACTGAGGTTGAGAATACGACCTTCTGTAAAGCTTGTTGTTCAGGATCAGGTACCGAGCCGCTCTGATTCGGATTCTCCTGGCTTTATTTTTGTCTTCTGGGAGGAGCCCGGATCTTAGGTACTGGAGGATTGGAGTCATCCAGTTCTGGGGCTGTTCATTAATTTGAGCAATTTGGGCTTCCTCAATGCTGGATCCTGGCTGAAAGGAGATTTTTATTGTGGAGTTTGCTTCAGACTTGAGGTGGGAGGCCATGTTAGCCAGAGCATCTGCTCTGCAATTCTGGCTTCTCTCAATTTTCTGGATAGTAAATGTCTGGAAAGAATGCCATAAGTGGTTCACCAGTTCGGAGTACTGGAGCATCCTATCATCTTTAATGGCGAATTCTCCCAAGACTTGGCTCACCACCAATTGGGAGTCAGAGAAGACATCGAGGTTTTGAGCCTCGCATTCCAAAGCAAGCTTCATGCCTAAGATTAGGGCTTCATATTCTGCTTCATTGTTAGAAGCTTTGAATCCCAAGCTGACTGCTTTTTCTGACGTGAGCCCATCAGGGGACTGTAGTACCAGGCATACTCCTGAACCTTGGTCGGTTGACGATCCATCAATGTATAGCAGCCAGGTTCCCTGAGGTTTTGGTGAGTTGTGCCTTGTTTTGAAGTGCCGGGGTGAACTCGGCAACAAAATCAGCTAAGGCCTGCCCTTTGATGGAGTTTCGGGGTACATATGATATGTCGAACTCCCCTAGCTCCACAGACCACTTCACCAATCTTCCCGATACCTCAGGTTTCCTCAGTATTGACTTCAGAGGATAGGCAGTTGGGATCTCGATTGGATGGGCTTGGAAATAAGGTCGAAGCTTCCGAGCTGATATGACCAAGGCATAGGCCAGCTTTTCTACTTCTGGGTATCTCTTTTCCGTGTCAAGTAGTGCCTTACTGACATAGAATATAGGCCTCTGCACTCCTCTGTCCTGTCTGATTAATGCGGAGCTGACCGCGTTTTTGGAAACTGCAAGGTACAAGAGTAGCTTTTCTCCTTGTGCTGGTTTTGACAGGAGCTCTGGAGAGGCTAGATACTCTTTTAGTTCTTGAAAGGATCTCTCGCATTCTTTCGTCCACTGCAAAGCTTTGCTGTCCTTCAGAGCTTTGAAGAAAGGTAGGCAGCGATCAGTGGATTTGGAGATAAATCTGCTCAGTGCTGCAATTCTGCCATTTAGTGCCTGAGTTTCCTTCCTGGTTCTTGGTGACTTCAGTCCAATTAGAGCTTGGATCTGAGTAGGGTCTGCTTCGATACCCCTCTGAGAGACAATGTATCCTAAGAATTTTCCCTTCGTAACCCCGAAGGTACATTTCGAGGGGTTGAGCTTCATCCTGTGCTGTCTGAGGATATCGAAGGTCTGGGCTAAGTGCTGGAGGTGACTACCTTTTTGCAGACTCTTCACCAGCATGTCGTCGATGTATACCTCCATGGTGTTGCTGAGTAGTGGGCTGAACATCTTGTTCACCAATCGCTGATAAGTGGCTCCAGCGTTCTTTAATCCGAAAGGCATTACTCTGTAGCAGTAGAGCCCTCGTTCGGTTATGAAGGCTGTTTTCTCTTGGTCTGGAGGGTACATCTAGATCTGGTTGTACCCGGAGTAGGCATCCATGAAGCTCATAAGCTCATGCCCCGCAGTGGCGTCAACCAGTTGGTCTATTCTTGGCAGTGGAAAGCTGTCCTTGGGGCACGCCTTGTTGAAGTCTGTATAATCAACGCAGACTCTCCACTTGCCATTTTTCTTCTTGACAAGCACGGTGTTGGCTAGCCACTCGGGATAGAGCACTTCTCGTATCATTCTGGCTTCCAGCAGCCTTTGGACTTCTTCATTTATAATCCGATGTCGTTCAGGAGCAATCGGCCTTCTCTTCTGTCTGACTGGCGGGTGATCCGGATCCACCATCAGCTTGTGAGTTATAAGATTGGGATCTATTCCCTCCATGTCTTTGGTCTCCCAAGCAAAGATAAAGAGGTTGTCTTTTAAGAACCTGACTATCTTTTCCTGCTCGGTGTGTGTTAGGTCTGGGTCGATGTATAAATAACGCCCCTCTGATTCTGAACTGACCAACACTTTGATGGGCTCGCCAATGGGTTTGGCTCGGCTGTCTCGTCCCCTTGGGCTCAGGGGTTCTTCAATGCTCGATGGGCAATCCTCCACCTCGGGAGAGTGAGTGAGAACCAGATCTGCACAGTCCCGAGTGTACTGTAATTGCTATTTAGGAGCCTTCTCCTTGAGGGCAATAGCGTGGCACTCCCGGGAGGTTGGCTGACACCCTTTGACAGAGTGAACATTCTGGTTGTGGACGTACTTCAGACACTGATGGAGGGTCGAAGTGACTGCCCCTATTTGGTGCAACCAGGGTCTCTCCGATTATGACGTTGTAGGGAGATCTCATGTTTAACACCATGTACTCCGAGATGGTGGTCTTCTGCCCTTCACCCTCTCCTACAGTGGTAGGAAGGTCGACTCTCCCCAATGGGGTGCTGAGATTGCCATCAAAAGCTGCCATCACGGCAGTAGTGGGCTTGACGTTGTCATGGTCCATCCCCATCTATTTAAGTGGCTCATAGAACAGTATGTTGACGGAGCTGCCAGTATCGACCAGGACTCTCCTGATCTGACAGTTGGCGATTTTGAGTGTGATAACAAGGGCATCATTGTGAGGGCAGTGTACCCCTGCTAGATCTTGTTCAGTGAATTGGATCTCTGGTGCTGGCTTGAACTTCTTTTCTACGTTAGAGATCTGCAATACGTTCGGGGCAGCTCTGGCCTCCCGAGCATATCTCTTTCTTGCCCTGTTGGACATTCCTATGATAGGGGAGTCGGCATGGAGGATGTAGATGACATGGTTGTTCTGCCTCTGAGGCTCGTTTCGTCCTTCCTTGTGCTCCTGCCTTTGTTCGGGCCTCTGGTCTGGCCGTTGTTGAGGCTTGTCTTCTTGGGGGTTTTGCCTTCCTGTCCTGCTTAACGAACTCCCGAAGACGCCCCTTCTTTATGAGCTGCTCTATCTCATATTGGAGGGTCCTGCATGTGTTAGTTGTATGTCCATGATCTTTATGAAAATTACAATACTTACTTTGGTCCCGAAGGCTGGGATCTTCTTTGATTGGTTCCGGCCACCTCAGGTTCTCCCGATCTCGGATCTGCCGGAGTACCTGGTTTAGTGTGGTGTTTAAAGGAGTGAAGTTGGTGAACTTTCTTGGTCCGGAATTGTATACAGCTCTAGGTGTTGTTCTCTTCTCTGGGCTCCTGGCCCTCTTTTTGTTGGAGTCTCTTCTGTGATCATCCTTCTTGTGGTCCTCCCGCTTCGGATTGTCCCTCTGGGTCTGATCTTTGCCCTTCTAGGATGTGCGGTTGGCTTCTTCCAGGTTGATGTACTTTCTGGCCCGATCCATTAATGCCGCCATGTCGGCTGGGGGGCTCTTTGTTTAGGAGTCTCTGAATCCACCTTGGGCAAGCCCAGCAGTTAGGGCTGCTACAAGGAACTTTGGGCTGCAGTCAGTGATCTCCGTGAGTTCGTCATTGAAGCGCGCAATGTAGGCTCTGAGGGACTCCTCTTTAGTCTGCTTAACATTCAACAGGAATTCTGGTCCCCTTCTGAGCCTCCTACTGGTCATAAACCTGTCCAAGAACTGTCTACCGAGCTCATAGAAGCTGGTAATTGAGTTCGGAGGGAGGTTGTGGAACCATTTCAGCGTAGTTCCCTTTAAGCTAGTGATGAAAGTTCGGCACACTGAAAGCATCAGAGGCTCCGTGGAGGGCCATCGTATGCTGGTAGTACGAGAGATGATCTCCGGGATCTCTAGATCCATCATACAGGGTGAACTTGGGCACCATGAACTTTCTGGGCCTCTCTTCTGACATGATGGCATGAGTGAATGGGGTGGCTAGTCTTCCGAGCATCCTGGCCAACTCGTCTTGCTCTGGAGGGTTCTGAGGTCCTCTCAAGGCGATTGTTAGGTCCATAGACTCGGCAATCTCCTCTACTCTCCGCTGGTCTCTGATTCTGACGTCTTGCGAACCCTGTCTGATAGCCTCGGCTTCAGGGTAGTAGGGTTGAGTACGCCCTTCGGACGGAGGAGGGTTCCGAACCGGAGGGATTGGTGCTGCATGATGAGGCTCCTGCGGTGCCGGATGTGCTCCCGAGGCCCTTGGAGTTGGGGCTCGAGTAGTGCTCCGGTAATGGACGTCAGGAACGAAGGCTGATGTTCCCCTAGCCTGGAACTGCTGACGGTTGTGGATCTCTGCCAACGCGGGCAATGCCCGGGGGGTGCCCAGGCTGGTTAGTTGGAGCCTGCTCATGAAGTTCTTCATTCTCCGTGGCAACAGGAGGTTGCGTTCCCGCAGCGAAGTTGACCGGCGGGTTAGGAGAACCCGCTGCTTGGTTTTGTATGAGTGTTGCCAGCTTTCTAGTGATGGCAAGCAACTGTTCCTGCACCAGTTCATTGTGTCGTTTGATCGATTCAATCTCTTGTCACATAGGATTGGCCGCTGGTCCCCTTGTACGAGGAGCAGGCGGCTGACGTTGAGAGTTTTGCGAATTCTGAGTATTCTGTCGCGGTTGGAGATTTGGTGCCATGGTTTTCCGGTGAAGGAAAAGATAGGTTTGTGAATAGAGCACTTAGAGATTAGTCGTTCCCACAGACGGCACCAAACTGATGCTGCACTTTTCGATTCGCAATAAGTATGGGCTCCGTGACCTATAGAACACTCAGAAAGATGATCAGAGGACCACCGGATTGGCTCCGGCGGTAGCCGCTCCGATGCTTAAGTAAGTAGAAGGAATTGAAAGACTATATTGAAAGCCAAAAGAATGAGCATGAAAATAAAGCGTACCTTTAGGGTTTAATTTATAGACCGTGGCCTTTCCTAAGTTGATTAGGATTCGATGCCATGAATATAGGGATTTGATCATCGGAGATTGCAGTTACCTTGTGGAGCGTTGAGTCGTAGATGGAGATAATCATAGATAGTAGTTTCCGTGTTGAAGACTGTTTCCCTATTCCCTGCTTGGCAGTTGTTTAAGGAAACCATAAGGTCGGTACCATATGAAGTGTTGAATAAATATTGCCCAGAACATAAGGTCTGGAGGATATGTGCATGAGAACGCCGTGGAGGCTTCGCCTGCACTGTATGACCGATTTTATTGGCTCTGAATGATATATATATATATGAGAATGCCCTGAAGGCTAGTCACTGTTCTGTATGATCGAGATTATTAACTCTGCATGCACACGTGTCTCAAGGTGATTGGTGTGTCTGTTTGTGGTATATCAAATAGTTTTTATTATATTTTTATTTTGGAAGAGGAACGGCTGTAGCATTCTTTCTATTCTTTGTTCTTATTTTTATATTTTAACTATTGTGTCTATTGGATCATATGCAGGTTGTTGCTTCAATATTTATATTAAAAATGCATTCAGCCGCACCACTGTATATATACATAGTATCATGTATTTTGGGCAAAATATATATATATATATATATTTATATTACCATCTTTATTACTTTTATTTCATAGAACATTAATTTATAAAATGCCAGCAAATTTGGCTCAGAACTGAGCTTCGACATTATTATTATTTATTTTACCAATATTGAGTGCCCGTTCATATTTTATATTATTTTTATGATTAATTCTTCCTATTGGCCCCGTATCGTCCATTTTGGCACCAATTGACCAGGTTAATTAATTTCCCGAGCATATGTCATTTTTATCAGCTACAATATTAAATCCCATTATAGTTTACCATATTTTGAACTGTTTTAAATCATTAATGTCACATAATCTATTTTTCTTAGGTCAAGGTGTAATCCGAGTCTTGTCAAATTTTTGGGGTATTACAATGTAGTCAGTTTAAAGGCTCAAAATCTCACCGGCTTTTGTCTACCAAATTTAGTTACTACCATTCTCAAGGAAAATAACTAGACTAATTAATTATAAGCTGGAAGATTACTTATTCAATAATGTTATGAATTTTTCAAGCTTAATTGAATCTTGCTCATGACATACACAACCTAAATTGGTTGAAAATCATAAAATCATAAAAACAAAAAGCAAAACTCTTCTTCTTTTTTTTTTTCAAATTTTTTTTGAAAAACCACGTAAAACTAGAACACAACCTAAATCCCCTCCCCCACACTTAAAACTTACATTGTCCCCAATGTTAGGTGAAATGCAAAGAAAAGGAAAAAATAACCAAAATATAAATGCGAAAATGAAAAAGAAAAAAGAACGAACTCCTCTTGGGTTGCCTCCCAAGCAGCGCCTTTGTTTATTGTCATTGGCTCGACTTAATGCTTCTTTCTTCAATCAGTATAAATCAAATCCTCAAGGTCCAGGTTTGCCACATTCTCTACTTGGAAACTTTCATAGAAAGGCTTAAGTTTATGGCCATTCATCTTGAACACTTTGGAAGTTGCTAAACTTTAAATTTCAACTACACTCTGAGGAAAAACATTAGTAACTGACAAAAGGTCCAATCCAACGAGAATGCAACTTACTTGAAAACAAACAAAGTCGTGAATGGTATAGAAGGACTTTTTGACCAACTTTAAACTCCTTTCTAGAGATCATCTTGTCATGAAAAACCTTCGTCTTTTCCTTGTAAATCCTTGCACTCTCATAGGCATCATTGCAAATTTCCTCTAACTCTTCTAGTTACAACTTCCTTTGTTCTCCACTTTCATCCATCTTCATGTTGAAACTCTTGATAGCCCAATAAGCCTTGTGACAAGAGCTATATCTTTTTCTTCTTCTTCTTTATTCACAAATTTTCACATCCTGAAATCCACTCTATGCGGATTAGGGAATGCGAGCACACTTAAACATTACATTCACCTACATTACATTACTTCACATTAGTTTGAATACTTATTACAACATTTTTCATTGCAAGTCTCTCTGATCACATCATCTATGGGTTCCATACCCCACGTTCACTTATGATTTTCATACTTACTTTAACTGTGAGTCATATACCTCATGTTCATATCTTATTCACATATGATCTTTATACTTAATCTAATTGTGAGTCCCATACCTCACATTCAATTCAATTCATCACACTTCACTATAGTTATGGGTCCCATACCACACATTCTTATCACATCCTCACACTTCACTTCTTTACCTATAATGTATGGGTAAAATCTATATGAGTTTTGTGAAAAGCTCATGAGTAATTCTAGTACATTGTCATGGATTTTCAGATGGTAGCATTTTGAAGCTGAAGTATTTCATGGTAATTTCATGTCATCGATTGATCACATTTTCAATACAAAATATAGATACTTAAATCATAACGTTTGACATAAAGCATTTAAACACATAAGCTTAGAATAATAGCTTGAAACAAGAAGCATTTTAGGATGATTCAAGTAAAGCATTTCATTTCATAAGTACATAGCAGAATTTCCATTATCGGCATAAACGTCAACATTTTGTTCTTTATGCAAAATAGGATGAATAAATCATTTGTTTGATTAGGAGTGTAAAACACTATATTCGTAAAGTACAAGGATTGAAAATCATTTTTGATTAAACATAAGGGTAAAACCCTTTCTTATAAAATATGAAGATAAAAATCCTTCTCAGGAGAAATGGGGGTTCAAAAATCCTTCATCAAATTATTAACTTTACTTGTTTTCACTTTACACGAGAATCCATATCGATCCGGGCTCTAAGCTTAGCAGGAGGTTATATATTTCATGACTTAAACAAGAGAGATCTCTAGCATTCTTATAGGCATTACAAGAGCGAGTCCCGAAAGAACCACTAAATAAGACTACTTATGCACTGATTTTTGTAATACCCCAAAAATTCAAAATAAATAAAATGTCCCAATTTTTTGACTTATATAATGCAGTATACACGAATTACGATGACCCAAAATGGCACAACTAAAAATTTAAAATTTAAATCACATTTTTCTAGACTATCGGTGTATCTAATTCGATCAATGTACGAGTAAGAACAAAGATGGTAATGGATGATAGAAAACATGCTTGTGAACTCATATACATAAAAACATGTATGCATTTGTACAGTAGTGATTTGTGTAATCAATACATATGGTATTATATATATATATAATATATGTGTGTGATGTATGAATATGTGATGTATACACATAGAATGTATACATGATAGCCAAGAAGGTCGGTGCATAGCTGGAATACACATATATAAACACAAATAGATATGCATATAGATATTTGGGCAGCTTGTAGAAGCCATATACACATAACATAACCCAAATCCATGAAGCTTCTAGTTACCAGCCGAAATGTTTGACAAACAAGAAAGCAAGAGAAAATTCTAGAATAATATAGCTATATATCTATATGTGTGCGTACAGGCAAGCAAACTTCAAGGAAACTAAGTTTAAACAGCAACCAACTTCTAAGTAAACAAAAACAAACCAAGAGAGGGTCGTAGGTGTGACAACTACTGTAATAGAGGAGAAAGAAGAAGAAGAAGAAGAAAGCAACAGAGGAAGGAAGAGGAAGCCAAAGCAGGTAAGATGTTAAATTTTTAGATTATGGCACTATTATTAAAATGGGTTTGTATAAAACTTTAGTGAAACGCCTAAAGGATTATAGGGTTCAAAAGTACATAGAAAATGATGAAGTTAGGAAAAAATGGGGAGTCATTTGGTGGAGAAATGAGGAAGAAAATGGGAGTTGCAGGTTTCGGTGAGGAGTTTTGGTGGCTTTGAGTGATTTGAGGATCAGGGAAGTGTTTCCCTAAATCCCAAAAGTGTGTATGAAAAAAAATAGAGGAGAAATACTGTGTAAAACACCACAAAATATGAAGATTAAGTGTTGCCGGAAAGTCGTGGCTCGCCGGAGCCCGACTTGTGAGACTTTATTTTGAGAGGAAGCAATCGTTGAACCCTAAATTAGACATTATATATGGAATCTTCATCAAATTTGGCTTCAAACCCCTTGAAAATAGGTCAAAATCTCACTAGAAATGGAACGCTAGTGACGAATAAGACACCGGAGAATAAGAACTGTTGGGTTGGTCTTTGGGTCGGGGTCGGTTTTGGGTTTGAGTTGGAACCCGCCCGACCTAAGTTGAAATGACACAGTTTGGGAAGTTGTATGAAATTGAAATAGGGTGTTTAGCTGTGAGGTTCAGAAATTAAAGTAATTTCCTACACGCGGTTAGGATATCCTATCAGTGGTTAAGGCACTTATGCGCTGTTTGGTTTAAGGAAATTCAGAAAATATATATATATATATATATATATATATACAGGGAGTAGTGGCTCCAGCGATTCGAACCCATGACACCATGGGAGTGTAGCACCTAAACCCAAGTCAGTTGACCACTGTGCCACAATGGCACATGTAATAAAATACTAACATGATAATTATATATAACATAAAAGGAAATAATTAAATTATTTAAATTAAACTATTATGAATTATCCCATTACCAAAATAAATTAAATAAGTAGAGTCTTTTAACTATTTTGGGCATTCTAGACCTAATGATGGGGTCCGTTTTACGAGACAGAATCTCAAAAAATTAAGACGCTTAAAAAATGAAATTATCATTTTACCCCTAGTAACGCCAAAAGCCAAATGAAGTCCAAATTAAGATCCAAAAAATGCTACCTTAACATTTTTTGACGTTCTGGATTTTGCGGTGGAATCGGTTTTCTCAAATTTGATCCCAAAACTAGTGATATAGGCAAAATACACCATTATTGATAACTAATGTGTATCTAATCTCTGCTATAGGACTCCCAGAATTAATCCAAGCCACGAGTGGATATATTGAGCTAGTGCCAATAAACTGTGAGTAACTTGGAACCTCTGACTTGGTGTTAATTTATATTGTACTAGTTAGATGCATACATTTTGTAAGTAACTTGGAACTTCTGACTTGGTGATATTGTTACTGTTATAGCATTTTCATATACTGTCACATCCCGAACCCCACCCTACACGGATGTCGAGGACGTGATGCCAGTCAGTCGCCACGCGACCAACCGAAGGCAATTTCTGAACTTTCCAGTGAATTGCACTCCGACTGTAGGGTCAGATGCAGCGGAATTTAAAACTTTTTTTTTTTTGTCCAGGGAATGCAACTCATGTATCCACCGTAGGATATGTATCACACAGAGCAAGTCTAAAATCCAACAGCTAACAATTTTAACCTCAGAGCATATCTATAATCCGACATATAACAACAGAGCAGAACTATAATCTCTAGAGTACCATCTAAATCCATGAGCCATACTATATTCAGTACATATCAGTCAAGTCAGTCGTAGTACGTCACTCACCTGATTAAACAGATTCAATCCTCAGTAATCCAGTCTCCACAAATCAGTGCCATTAGATCCAACATATATCATTCCTGAAAAATGTTAGGGAATGGGGTGAGCTTCGAAAAGCCCAATGAGTAACACAGGTTCCCTGTCAAGGGTTTCAAAACCATTTCTTGTTTACAAAGCACAAGGGTAGTACAGTTGTTTCTGAAATAGTAGTTTTATAAATCTACTTTAAATGCAGTTTTAGTAGAATAAAGCAGAACTGAACTAAACGGAACAACAAATCAGAATAGACGGAACAGTGCATGATGCCAATATCAATGAGAGTATAGGCAATTAATTCAATTATCAGAACAGATCAGTACTGGGCGGAACATAACAGGGCATAACAATAGTATATCAGTTAGGCGCGTAATCAAGCCTACTTATGCCAGACCGCTCATAATCAGAATGGTACCCAGAGTCAGACACATCATAGCAGAACAAAATCAGATAAACCATAAAATGGAACAAGACAGACCGAACAAAATAATAGTAGGACGGGACAAAATCATGCCGCGTACAATACATTATAAAAGTTTACATTTAAAACATGCATTCAGACAGTTTATCTTTTAAAATCGTACAGTGCATCAAAATACAGTATCTATGCAGTAACTTATATACCAAGTCAAGAATTCAGACAGATCATAACGGAACTGGACCATATATCAATCAAGACAGACAGATGATTAACGGACAGTACATAACGGGATCAGACGGAACAAAACACTAGTTCAAGTCACAGGCGTAATCAAGGACAGAGGCATAACGGGACGGATCATAACGGAACAAAGCAGAGCAATACATCAATCAGAACAAGACATATTGAAACTGAACATGGCGGATCAAAACGGTACAATATCAATCAGGACGAGTCATATCGGAACTGAACATGACGGAACAAAACGAAACAATATCAATCAGGACAAGTCATATCGGAACTGAACATGACGGAACAAACGAAACAATATCAATCAGGACAAGTCATATCGGAACTGAATATGACGGAACAAAATGAAACAATATCAATCAGGACAGTCATATCGGAACTGAACATGACGGAACAAAACGAAACAATATCAATCAGGACAAGTCATATCGGAACTGAATATGACAGAACAAAACGAAACAATATCAATCAGGACAAGTCATATCGGAACTGAATATGACGGAACAAAACGAAACAATATCAATCAGGACAAGTCATATCGGAACTGAACATGACGGAACAAAATGAAACGATATCAATCAGGACAAGTCATATCGGAACTGAACATGACGGAACAAAACGAAACAATATCAATCAGGACAGGTCATATCGGAACTGAATATGACGGAACAAAATGAAACAATATCAATCAGGACAAGTCATATCGGAACTGAATATGACGGAACAAAACGAAACAATATCAATCAGGACAAGTCATATCGGAACTGAATATGACGGAACAAAATGAAACGATATCAATCAGAACAAGACATATCAGAATTGAACAGGACGGAGCAAAACGAAACAATATCAATCAGAACAAGACATATCGGAATTGAACAGGACGGAACAAAACGAAACAATATCAATCAGAACAAGACATATCGGAACTGAACATGTCGGAACAAAACGGAACAATACATCTATCAGAACAAGACATATCGGAATTGAACAGGACGGAACAAACTGGTACAATATCAATCAGGACAAGGCATATGCTACTTTAAATATATGTTTTTCTTTTAAACAGTATAACGTTCAAAACAGTACAGTGCTTCAAAGTACAGTATCTAGACAGAACTTATACACCAATTCAGGAGTCAGGTTTACTCACAAGACGCAACAGTACAGAATAAAACCATGACAGACCATACAACAGAACAAGACAGACCCGAACTGAACAGGAGAACAGGACAGTACAAAATCAGGTTACGTGTAATGCAGTATGAAAAGTATGCATTCAGACAGTACAGTATACAAAACAGTACAGTAAATCAAAATACAGTAACTAGACGGTGTACTTATACACCAAGTCAGAAGTTCCAGGTTACTCACAAACTGTTACGGTTATCTCCTTGCGTAAACAATCCGATAACCTCCAGATACGTCAGGCATCTCCATGTATATCCTGAACAATAATCATCAATCATATACAGATCAGAACTCATCCATTCAGGTCTCATTTGTCATCTTAGGTATCTATCGGTTTACCTAAGATAGCCTAATAGCCTATCGCCCTCTCATCGGGTTTTATCCGGGGCCATTTTATTCTTAAATTAGGCTTAGCAGACATCAGGATTATAACCTAAGTCATTTAGACTTCAATCGTTATCAGTCAGTTACTTCTTCAGCCTTAGGGGCAAAATGGTCATTTTATCATTCTTGTCCCGGACCCTGTCGTGGTCTTCGGAATAGTCTCTATATCTTAAGTACAAAGTTCTACGTCCTTTGGACTCCAATCGGTATCAGTTAGGT
This sequence comes from Nyssa sinensis, assembly GCA_008638375.1. Taxonomy (NCBI): domain Eukaryota; kingdom Viridiplantae; phylum Streptophyta; class Magnoliopsida; order Cornales; family Nyssaceae; genus Nyssa; species Nyssa sinensis. The sequence goes on from CM018049.1 coordinate 8,143,859, forward strand.
TCTCATTTTAGTCTTAGGGGCAAAATGGTAATTTTGTCATTTTTCCCCCGGACCCTTATCATGGTCCTCAGAACGTCCCATATATCTCATGTATAAATTTGTAAGTCCCTTGGACTTCATTTGGTATCTGTTTTAGATCGTCGGGACACATCGGTCATTTCTCGTTTTACGCGTTAACTGTTCCGGAGTCTTACTTAGCCCTTCAGTGTTCATAATTATCCCTATGATAATTTATCAGATCAGTTTGACCTTTATTTGACCTCTACTTGCACTTACTGTGCTCAGGGGTATTTTGGTCGTTTTACGTTTCGTAAGATTCTGACTCCGAATCATTATTTAATCATGTTTACAGTCTCACCAGTATCTGGGCTCTATCGCTATCAATTTCGTCCCAATCGGACTTCATTTGGGCTTCGTACAGTATCAGGGGTAATTTGGTAATTTCACGTGTCATATTTTTCGGCACGTCAGTTCATAAAACGGACCTCACCATTGGGTCCAGAGTGTCCGACATAATTAAGTTGGACTATCTGTTATGTTTAATTGACCCTAGGAATTATTAGGGGCAGTACGGTCATTTACACTTTATGTGTCTGTATTTTTCGGGACTTCGGTTCGTTAGACGGACCTCACCGTTGAGTTCAGAACGCCCGACATAGTCAAAATAGACTGTCTTTTATTTTTGTTTGGGTTCGGGTACTATCAGGGGCAGTACAGTAATTTACACCTACGTGTCTGTATTTTTCGGTACATAATTTCCCAATTTGGACTGTACCATTGAGTCCAGAATGCTTGAAATAGTGAAAATACACTATTTATTTAATTTATTTGGACTCCGTTTGACATATTTAATGTCCAGGGGTAAAATCGTAATTTTACCTATTTAATAAATAATTAAATAATTATTTTATTATTTAATTAATTTGGCAAGGGCTTAAATGTATAATTTTCCCAAAATCTGGGCCACTGTGCAATATTCAGAACTTTTGGGGCAGATCCGTAATTTTTAGAAAGTTTCAGGATCAAAATATAATTTCATTAAATTAGGGTTCAAACCCTTTGGTTTTTGGGTTCAAAAATTGAACCAGTCCAAAACCTCCAAAAACCAACCGGTTCAGTTAGGCCAGAGAACCGGAATTACATGTCCCCTCTATCCCCAATTTGGCCCCTATCCACGGTTAGGTTATCTCCCCAAATCAATTTCAATTTGTTAAGCCCGTAACCAAACAAGCCTGATTTCAATTTAATCACCACAATACGCTGCCGTTTGGGGTTATTCAGATTTGCGGGTGGGTCGGATTTGACCCGAACCCGATCCAGGTCCATGACCCGTGCCCGTCACTGTTCATCGTCTTCCCCACGAGCGATGAACAGTAACCGTAAAGCTGCAGGTTTTTTAAACTCAATTTCGTGAGTTTTTGGGCATGGATCTTCACTGTTTTCCATTCCAAAACTCTTTTGAATGCCAAGCCAATAATTTGACATTCACTTGGTGGCTCAAAACCGCGCATGGTGCTCGGTTCATCACCATTATCACGCGACCTGCAACTCCACCGTATGCCCTTATTTCTCAACCGTTTTCAACACGGCTTGTTTCTTTGTGACCCTTAGGACAGGAGCTTCAACTCTCCATTCTAAAATTTCAGTTTAAAAGCCCGTTACAGAATTTGGGTTCCATGGCCGAGACTCACAGGTTCGGTTTTGAGGGTCCAAATCAGTGTTCTAGGGTCGCGGGTTGGTGTATTTGGGACCCTATCAGTGTCTAGATCAGGTTCAGAGTGTCAGAAATCAGTTTGATTGCAGCTGTTTCAGACCTGCTATTCGAGGTCCATCCATGGTGGCTGTTTACGGGTTTTGGGTGTTTCTACCCTATTCGACCCTCCTAATTAATTTAGAACAGTTCTAAGGTCTCACAGTAGCTTATTTACACAGTCTATATGATTTAAAACCATCAGACAAAATACCAATAACCCAAATAGAAAAATTTAGCAATTTAGCAGTTTTGAGGTATTTACCTCTCAAGCAGTGGCCTTCCTCATGGCTTGGTTCAGGCACCCACAGGTGTAGTCCAGTTCCCTTGGCCTTTCAAAATGCAGTCATCTCCCATCTTGTGCACTTCCAGACCTTAGCTCCTTTCTTTTGCTCCCTCAAATGGCCAAACCAACATGCACTCACTCTAAGGTTCTCTCTCTAAAGATATCAGTTTACAGGATTTCTTCTACAGGTCTGTTCTTTTCCCTCCAATGCCTATATGGAGATATGAAAATAAAATCAGATTTTCCTTGTTCAATACCTCTCCCAACCTCATGATTAATTTGCATGTATTTTGGTTGGAGGAGAGGTCATCATGTGGTGTATAGGCATGATGATCTAGGGTGCATAGGCATGATGGCCTAGGGGCATAGGGTGATGCATGGATGAGGTGTTGCATGTTTGGTTATTGGTCACTTGGGGGGGTGACCAAATCAGATTTATAGTTATATATATATCTTTGTATATTTGTACACAAAGATACCCCTAGCCTAGTTGGTATTTTTTTTGGATGAGGTTTCCTTTCACTCAAAGGTCAAGGGTTCAATTCCCTTGGCCTCCCCTTTGGCCATTTTTCCCATATTTTCGGTTAAGGCCACGTTTGGTTGCACAGAAATTCAGTTTTCCATGTTTGCTACATAACTTTCATTCCGTAGCTCCTTTTTCGATGCGGTTTCTTCCGAGAGCTTCATAATTCAGTTCGCTTCAGTGTCAGAGGTTCCATGTCGTTTATTAATCATTCGGGATTTTCGGGGTTAACTAATTCGGATTTCGTTAGTGCTAAAGCAGTGTTATTTCGCCGAATTAATCAGTAATTGGGTTCGGGTATTTTACCCTTTTCCTCCAGACATATTTAATTATTTTATCGATCTATCATGACCGCCGGGATTATGATTAATTCCCTAGATCATTCTATAAGCCGGTAATAATTAATAACTAATTATTAATTACGCAAAGTCGGGGTGTTACATATACTGTACTACTTAAATTCTTACACTCAAATGCATACACTTTATACTGCATTACACTTAGCATAATTTCGTTTTGTCCTGCTTTTCTGCTCTGTTCTGATTCTGTTCTATTCTGTTCTATTATATGCTATTCAGATTCTGTTCTGAGTCTATTATGTTCTATTGTGTCCTGACTCTTGGGCCTAATACATGATTGAGTAGTATGGCATAAGTAGGCCAGAGGGTAGAGGCCTCACGAGTGTCCGCTTATAGAAAGTTGGGAAAGGCTCAAACTGTGCCTGATTGGCATCCTATTCTGTTCTATTTTGTTCTGCTCAATTCTATCCTGTTCTATTCTGATCTGACCTAGATGGTAGAAGCCCTACGAGTGTCCACTTATGGGCAGTTGGCAAAGGCTCAAACAGACATGATGATATGCCTTCTAATTGATATTTAGTTTTGTCTTGTTCTATTCTAATCTGTTCTGATCTATTTGGTTCTACTTGAACCGCATTTAATCATGCATTTTATTAATATGTATATAGATATTTGGGCAGCTTCTAGAAGCCATATACACATAACATAACCTAAAGCTATGATGCCTTTAGCTCCCAACTGAAATGTTTGACAAACAGAAAAGCAGGAGAAAATTCTAGAATAATATAGCTATATATCTATATGTGTGCATATAGGTAGCAAACAAAAATAAACCAAGAGAGGGTCGTAGGTGCAACAACTGTTGTAACAAAGGAGAAAGAAGAAGAAGAAGCAAAAAGAAAAAGAAGGAAGGGGCAACCAGAGCAGGTAAGATGTTAAATTTTTAGATTATTGCACTATTATTAAAATGGGTTTGTATAAAACTTAAGTGAAACACCTAAAGGATTATAGGGTTCAAAAGTATATCTCTATTGAGGAAGCCCGACAATATCTCTTTGCAATACAACATTCTTTGAACTCTAACCCTCTTAATATTGATTTGAAGAACCAAGAAAAGCTAGCCTTGCAGCACTTTACTTAATTAAACAAGTGGGACGAAAGCTTGGTGAAGCAAAAGTCGAGGATTCAATGGCTTAATGAAGGGGATCAAAACACGAGTTTCTTTTTCAAGTGTATCACTCAGAGGAGAAACTGCAACAAAATCAGAAGTTTACTTGATGAAGCTGGTAATAGGATTGAAGATAGCAAAGAAGTCTCCGCTGCCATTGTGGACTACTACTATGATTTGTTTGGGGAAGGTCCCCTCAAACCCTTATCCTGGAAAGGACCAACTGAAAGATTTTATCAGCGAAGGTATTTCTCATACTCATGCTCAGCAGTTAAGTAAGCCCGTAAGTAGAGAGGAGATTAAAGAGACTTTATTTAGCCTGCACCCCAATAATGTGCCAGGCCCGGATGGTTTTAATGGGCATTTCTTTCGGGCTACTTAGGATATTGTGGGTGAGGATGTTATTGCTGCCATACAAGAGTTCTTTCAAGAAAGCTCTTTGCTTCGTGAGCTCAAAGCTACCGCTATTGCCCTTGTGCCTAAAGTTCCCAACCCCTCCAAGTTAAATAATTACCATCTCATTTTGTGCTGTAATACCATTTACAAGTGCATTACCAAGATCCTTGCTTATCATCTCAAACCTATACTTGGTGATTTAATTGATAAGGCGCAATCTACCTTTGTGTCGGGAAGGACCATCAGTGATAGTATCTTTCTTGCCCAAGAGCTCATGCATAATTATCACAAGGAGAGAGGCACCCCAAGGTGCGCAATGAAAGTTAACATTCAGAAGGCTTATGATTCGGTTCGATGGGACTTTCTCTTGGATGTGCTTGATTTGATGAAGTTTCCAGCCACTTAAGTTCAGTGGATCAAGGCTTTTATTACTACACCAAGTTTTTCTATTCCCATCAATGGTTCTCTTAAAGGTTATTTCAAAGGTGCCCGTGGCTTACGCCAGGGTGACCTCCTCTCTCCCTACTTATTTGTTCTTGCTATGGAGGTCTTCCATATGATGCTGAGGCAAAAATTTGATCAAGAGGTAAATTTTAAGTACCATTGGAGATGCAAGCAGCCCAAAATCACCCACTTGTGCTTTACCGATGATCTTATATTATTCTGCCATGGCTACCTCAACAATACTTCAATCTTGAAGGATACCATTGAAGAGTATGCTAAATTCTCAAGGTTAAATCTGAATAAGGCTAAGTGTAAAGATCTGAAAAATCAGGATAAAGTTTTCATTTTTGCCGGTAGGATATTATTCATGTACTTTTTGTTGGTAGTGCACTATACATGCATCATTTAGGTATAAGTCATATTTAGAAACATAATTTGAGTATTCCATAGAATATAAATATGCTTATAATGTTAAAATAAACCTCCTGTGAGAATTTGAGCCTAATCGGAGATAGTTTGAAAAATAGACCCAAAAAGGGGCTGGGCCCGCAACTGCCAACAGGCGAAAATAATTTTTTTGGAAAAATATCATTTAAAATAATTTTAAAAAATTTGGTTAAAGCAAAATTTTGAATTGAGGTATTTTGGGATGGGTTGTAGAGTAACGGGGTCCCGCGACTCATTAAGGGCAAAATGGTCTTTTCACCCTTTAGCCCCTTTAGTATAAATACAGCCCTTGAGAGTTAAATTTCTCAGAAATTGGTCTGAGAAAACACATCAGGTCGTGCTTGGAGAGAAAATGTGAGAAAAACCTAGGTTTTTCAACCTTCTACCTTCTAAAACTCATCTCTAGCCTTGGAATTTCACAAGGCTTCCTTCTAGGAAGTTGTTCTCCATCACAAAGGCTACATTCTTACTAATTGGTTCGGCTGCACAGTGAGCACAACTCCCTAGGGTTGAGAAAAACCCTTTTAGGTATGATATTTTGCTAAGTAAAGAGTAGAGTTAAGTTTAGGAGTGTTTTTATATGTTGATTGTATGACTTACATGCATACTTGTTGTTATAAAACCACCTAGCATATAGTTACTTTGAAAACCTAGGGTTGGTACATTGTGTATTCTTTGAGAATTTGGTGAAGTGATGAACATGTAACTTGAATATATGTATAATTTATTGCATTCTAGCTTATGCTCATGTAGACAAAGTCTTGTAGTTTGAAAATTATGTTTTGCTCAATGTATTGGTACTTTGTGTACTTGTGTAATCTTTAAGAATTTGACAATGTTGTGAATATGTAACATGATTATATGTATAATTGATTGGATTATATGCCATGTTCATATAGACAAAGTTTTATGGTTTAAAAGTTATAGTTTACTTTATGTCTGATGCATTATTTAAGGCATACTCTATGAGTTTGATAAATGCCTCATTGAAATTGTATAGAAAAATCAAGGCATCTTGGCATACTTGAATCTTTGGAAACATGGCGTGTGTTGAGCACTTTGGTACTATGCATTATGAGGGTGTAAATCTTATGGTGAAAAACCCAAAATCTGGCCAATGACAGTACTCGCGTGCGGACGGGGCCGGACCGTGAAGCGAGGCCTGGGTAGGCATAGAGTTGCATGTGTGTGTCATGCATATTGCCACTGTATTGGATTAACGAATTGGAAGGGAATATAGCTTACAAATGTTCACTTTGCACATGCCACGCCTTATCTTTAATCTTTATATTAGCATTATGTCATATAAGCCGTCGTACTTACCCTATCTAGGATTATATATTTTAGATGAGATTCCAGGCACATAAGACTTGATGAAGTCTTGAAGCATGGAGGGGAAAATGGATTTTGAAGTATATTTGGCCTAAGGGCTTGTCACGCCTCGAATTTTCATAAACCCGGGGAGTGAGTGAAATGAAATAAGAAAAATAAAATGAAAGACCATTAAGATGGATTTAGTTGATTATGCATTTATTTCCCCATATTTCCTCAAGATTTGAGATGAAAACTTGCTACTAGACTTAACCAAAATGGTCTCCTAATGTCACTCAAACATCTCTCCCAATCAATAGTCAAAATAAGTTGAAGTCATGTTCAAAAATGGCCTCCAAAATAGCCCCAAAATCCCTCAAGTATACCTTGGAACAAAGGCCCAAATGGGTCCCAAATGTCCTCTGACAGAGGCCAAGAATAGGCCAAAAACTCTACCTAAGGTAGTGTAGAGATTTGAAAAAAAAAAAAAATACGACAAAATAAAATAAAATATTTAAACCGGTTTACGAAGTGCCAGGATAAATCCATGGGATTGATACGAATCATAAATTATAAGAATTTAATATGGGACCCGAACGAGAACCAATAGTGATAAATAAATAATTAAAATTGAGCCCCGACTTTATGAAAAATTTACTGGCATTTTATAATATTTTGTGGAATCAAAATATTTATAAAATATGTAATCTGGTAAAGTATAACAATAAATTATGTGTATAATATCAGAGGAGTGTGGCGTGTCATGTGTGGTGTGTGTTTGAGTGTAGGTTGAAGTCGGTGGAAAGGAGAAAATAAAGGGGAGAAACCGAGAGATAAAGAAATGAGAACAAAGGAAATCAGTGAGGCAGGTCGCGTGAAAACAGGAAAGAAAGGAGAGAAAAAGAAAAAGGGGAAAAGGGGAAGAAAGAGAGAAAGGAAGGGGGGAGTCGCGCAAGGGGGCGACGGAGGAGCGACGGCGGAGGAGACGATCGTCGACGGCGTGGCATCGGAGGTCATTGATCGGACGGTGGTTGAGATTATTGGGAGAGAAGATCGCGACTTCGTTAGATCTCGGGGCTGGGATCTTTGCGGCTGAATGGATCCATTGAGGTATGATTGAACAGGTTAGTGTATGTATCTATTTGTGTGTGCGTGAAGTGATTGGCGATGGGTTTTGGATTACGATTGGGGCTGTGTGTTGCGGATTGGAGAGACGCGAAGTAGCAAATGTTATACCTGGATTTGGGATTTTTATGTGGTTTTAGTGCTGTTGTTACTGTTATTTTATTTGGTAAGAACACAGAGGAAATGGAGGCTGTTGCAGGCAGAGGTTGCAACGGGGATATAGAGGAGTGAGCTGCTCTATTAGGGCGATGATGATGTTGCGGCTGTGGTGGATGGGTTCTATGAGGTATATGGGTGAAGTATTTGGTGATTGTGATGCCGAACTAATGGTAGATGATTGGATGGGAGAGGAACTGATGTTGTAGTAGAAGTATGTGTAAATATATATACGTGTGTGCGTGTTGGAGTAGCAGTGTAGCAGGTGGTCTGTATGTATATGTGTGTGTTTGTGAAGCGGTGCAAGGGGCTGAATCACGTTGGGAGTGTGGATTGTTGGATGGTTATTAGTGATAGAGATGACTTTGAGAGCCAAACAGTAAACATAGTGAAATTATTACTATTACTGAAGTTGTGACAGCAGCATATTAGGAACTGATTTTGAAGCGGAAGTGCAGATGGGTTTGTCTATGAATTCTGTTGATAGCCGAACTCGGTAACGTAAGCTTGTAACCGCGTAGAGAGCGAGTGGGCCGTGCTGTTCACTCAGCCGGTGGCTTCTTTAGATGGGTAGACATGGAAGTTCACGAGTCGTGGATGATTCGGCTGGCTTGTCAGAGCAGCTGATGAAGACAATTCAGAAGCCATGTATGTTTGGTGATTATGGGAACTACTGTACAGCAGAGGCTCACAAAAAGGGGCTTGAGGAATTTGATGGAACTGAAGTAAGGGAAATCTTGCTGGCTGTAGCGAAGATGAGTTACAAGGGGCCTATGGGTGTTATTTTCTTGCAAGCTGTTGGGCGAATTGTGTTCTATAGTGGTGCAAACAAGGATTTTGCATTGAGAAGTGGCTGTTGATAGTAGATGTGATTCCAAGTGCTTTAACTAAGGAAATGATAATGTTAGTGTCGTGGGCAGTGGAGTTTGAAGTGAATCAGGGGTGATGGACGTTTAGGCATTGTTTGATGTGGCAATTTTGGAGCTTTGGGACTACTCTAGAGCTAAGATATAGATGCTTGGATAATGCTCATGAGTCTTCATCTTGCTGTAATGGTGATAAAGAAGTTGGCTCACAATCAACAACGGAGAGAGCTACCAGTATTTATAGAGATGATAGAGATGGGGTTTCCTCCACAAAAGGTCACATTTGAGACACTGTATTGAGGATTGATGCAGTCTGATGTGTTGAGAAGTTGGAGAAGATTAAAGGAGCAACTTGAGGAAGGGAAAGTTCTTCAATATCTGATGGATGGGATGATAAGATGGATAAGATGATAAAAGGACAGAATCTGTCAGGATCATCATCTGCTTGGGGGAAAAAGGTTGAAGAAGCTGATGAAACTGGATTTAAAATGGTTGGCCGACTCGATCAACCTGCCGGTGTGTTTTCTTCAACTTCTGAACCGTGGAGTAAAGACTTATCTGTTTGATTAGATTGCATAGTGGATATATCTTCTTAGGGTTGAGATAACCCGATCAGGTATGGTACTTTGCTAAGTAAGGAATAGGATTAAATTAGGATTGATGTGCATATTGCTTGAATGATTTTTATGCTTATCTGATGATAGAAGATCACATAGGGGTTATTTCTTTGAGAAACTTTGAGTTGATTGTTTGTGTGCTTCCATGTTCCCTATGATTATTTGAGAATTGTGACTTACTTCTTGAGTTGTCATCATATGTGATTTCTGTTCTGGAAGGATTGTTGATGTTGTGACATGTGGATTACGTAAGTGTTGAGATTGATTGAGCATGACACGAAAGCATTATTTAAAGCATGTTGAGTTGTCATCATATGAAGTCTAGTGATTTGATCTTAATTGTGATGCATTATTTAAAGAATGTTGCATATGCTTATGAAAGTGATGTTTCATTTGAACTGTACTATTGCATGATGAAATCATGGCATATTGGCATAGGGTGATTTCTTGAAAGCATAGTGTGGGTCAGCACGAGGTGCTGTGCATTATGAGGGTGTAGATCCTGTGGTGAAAAACCCAAAATTGGTCATTGCATTGGTACTTCGATGCCATCGGCGAGTACCCGTAAATGAGACATGGGTGTGACATTGAGATGCATGGGTGTGTCACGCATATTGCCTGTGCATTGTGTTGATGAATTTGTGAACGTGATATAGGGTTTTCTTTAGATGTGGTTGTACATTGCCATTATACTGTATGCATGATTAGGGAGGTATGTAGATATACATGTACACTTGCACATGCCACGTCTTAATTTTGTTCCTTGCATTAGTATTGTACCATACCAGCATGTTGGCGCTGACCCATTCGTGGGAACCATATTTCGGATGACATTCCCGACACCTGAGGCTTGAGGAAGTCTAGCCGAGTGGAGGAGGCTTGACAGTAGATGGATATTTGGCCCGAGAAGCGTGTTTTGTGATGTACGGGCTTAAGCCCAATGACATATATGTTATATTATGGTTGTATAATTTCGGTTGTATAAGTAGGCAATGTATATTTAACTTTGATGAAGTTGTGGCCATCGAGTGAGGATGGATTGTGATGTGTTTGGATATATATGATGTATTGTGATTATCAGGAAAAAAAGGCTCGAAAAACAAAGGAGGTTCTGCCGAAATTTTTATAAAACGGGAATGGATGTGTATTGAAAGAGATATACGGATGCATATTTATGTTAGTGGAATAGGCTTGTATATAAATTAGTCAAATTGTTATTTATTTATTTACTTTATCTTTTATTTTCTTTCTTTTGTTTCGTTCAGTCGCGTCCCCGGGTTCGGTCGGGAATTCGGGGCGTGACAAGTAGTCTAAGGAAGTGGCCAAACATGGCCTAAGAATTGGCCAAACATGGCCCAATAGGGTAGCTAAGGGCAGGTGTCAGGAGGGGTGTTATGGCTGGGTGCCATGGGCTATCAAGCAGTAGGCGTGGGCACGCGCGCGTGAGGGCGGCTGGCAGGAGGGCAGGGCAGGCTGGGGCGCTTAAGCGAGCGCGGCATGGGGAGCGCGCAGGGCGCAGCATACAGCTGGGATGCGGCAAGGGGCTGGGGCATGTTAGGCTGCTGGTCTGGGGCACTGCTGCAGGTGCACTGTAGCAACAATGTATTTACTGCAGTTGAATTTCTCTGTCCAACAACTAATTTTCTCTGTTTTTTAATTTGTTTTCTAAAGTTTTGAAGGCTACTTTTTCCCATTTTTAGCCTATTTCTTCAAGATTTTTACCCCCCTTTTTGGCACTTTTTCCACCTAGAATTTCGGGAATTAAGCTTTTAATTTCACAAGATTTTAGCATGGTTTCCTTTGTTTTCTAAGCCTTTTCCACCTAATTTTTCACAACACAACCTATCATTTCTCAAATTAGCGACCAAATATATCCTTTGATCCAACTAAACATCTATACATCATTTAAAATATACAATCCTCCATACATACACATATTCTTGAAATTTAAAATGTTACAACCTTACGTTCATTACAAATATAAGGCCTTTCCCATTGTGTTCATAATATACAAGATTTTTACAAATTCATTACATATGTCTTTAGGCTTATGCCCTCATACAGCTCAAAAATTATACCCTAAGGCAAAATATCCCTCATGGTCCATGTCCCCTCCATTCTTCAAGACTTCTTCAAGTCTCAAGTACCAGGAGCCTCATCTGTAATATGATATCCCACGAGGGGTCAGTTCCACTGCTGGTATGACATAATGCTAATGCAAGAAACAAGGTTAAGACATAGCATGTGCAAGTGTACAGTTGTAAACTATAAACCCTCTAATCCCTCATTGATATGCAAGAGCAATATGCATGACACACAAATGCAACTCTATGTCACACCCATGTCTTGCTTCACGGCCCTTCCCCGTTGGAACGCGAGTACCAATCGTATGTCTCGCTTCATGATCCGCCCCCGTTGGATCACAAGTGCCATGGCCAATTTTAGGTTTTTCACCACAGGATCTACACCCTCATAATGCATAGCACCAAAGTGCTCAACCCACACCATGTTTCCAAAGGTTCACACCATGCCAATATGCCTTGATTTTCCTATGCAATGTCAATGAGGTATTTTATCAAATACTTGGTATACACCTTAAATCATGCATCATACATAAAGTAAATTATGACATTTAAATCCCAAGACTTCTTCCACATGAACACATGCTATATACAATCAATTTAACCATAAACTCATGTCACATGTTCACCACCTTACCAATTCTCAAAGAACACATAATTACACAAGGCATCAATGCATTAAACAACCATAGCTTCCAAAATACAAGGTCTATTCATATGAACATAAGCCACAATATAATGAATCAAACATATCTTCAAGTTACATGTTCATCATTTTGATAAATTCTCAAAGAACTCAAAGAACACACAAGTATACAAATTACCAACTCTAGGTTTTTCAAAGCAACTACATCATAAGTGACTTTTTAACAACAATTAAACATATAAATCACTCAATCAACATATAAAACACTCCTAAACTTAACCCTATTCCTTACTTAGCAAAATATCATACCTAAAAGGGTTTTTCTCAATCCTAGGGAGTTGTGTCCGCTGTGTAACCGAACCAATTAATGAGAATGTAGCCCTTGACATGGGGAACAACTTCTTAGAAGGAAGTCTTGTGAAAACCCAAGCCTAGAAGTGGGCTTTGTAGGCTTGAAAGTTGGAGAAACCTAGGTTTTTTTCACTTTTCTCTCTATGAACGAGCTGCTGCATTTTTTTTAGACCAATTCTGATAAATTTAACACTAAGGGGTCCTATTTATAGTAAAGGGGCCAAGGGGTAAAATGACCCTTTTGCCCTTAATGAGTTCGGGACCCCGTTACACTACAATCTGTCCCGAAATGCCTCAATTCGATATTTTGGTTTAAAAAAAGTTCTTAAAATTATTTTAAATGATATTTTTCCAAAAAAATTTGTTTTCGCCCATTGGCGGTTTCGGCCGGGTCCACCCAAGATGCCTTTTTGGTCTAATTTTTCAAACTATCTCCGATTAGGCTCAAATTTTCATAGGAGGTGTATGTTAACATTCTAAGCATGTTTCTATTCTATGGCATACTCAAATTATGCTCCTAAACATGACTTATGCCTAAATGATGCATGTATAGCGCCCTACTAGCAAACAGTGCATGAATAGTGCCCTACCGGCAAAAACAAAAAATTTACCCTGATTTTTCAAATCTCTATAGAGCTACATTTTGTATGTATGGGAATAAGCCCAAATAGCTTGTGTTTAATTTGAAAAAACAGTGGACTATAGGCCTTGCACCATTTTGTGATATAAGGGCTTAAACCCAAATGAAAAATAGGGTATTTTTATTTAATGTACATCACATGTATATGTTGGGAACAATGTAAGAAAAAGGGACATAGTAAGGACTATATGCAAGTATGAATGTTGGTATATGAGGAGTTAGGAAAGTAGGTATTGAGCCTTGAACTTACTCGATAATGTATGTGTATGTTTAATTTTTATAAACTTGTGGCCATCAAGTGAGGGTGGATTTTGCATATACTTATATATATAAAATGTTGTAAAATATTAGGTGAAAAATGCTCAAAAACCAAAGGAAACCATGTCAAAATTTTGGGAATTAAAAAGAGTTGTTAGGTGTGTAAAAATGCCCATATATAAATAGGAAGAGTACCAAAAAGTGGGGGTTAAAAACCTTAAGGAAGTAGGTTAAAAGAAAAATTAGCTTGTAGCACTTTGGAAAAAAATTAAAAAAATGAAGAAATCAGGTTGCAGTAAATACACTATAGCTACAATGAACCAGCCAGCACCAGCCCAGCATGCCGCACACCCGTGCGCGGGCCTGGCTCACGCCTGCGTGCACCCACGCCCTGCCCCGCGCCCATTGCGCTCCCACCGCCCGCGCTTGAGCCCTGCGCGCCCAGCCTCTTGCACCCTTACCACTTGCCTTGGGCCATATTTGTCTAACCCCTAAGCCATGTTGGCCAATCACCTTGGGCCATGTTTGGCCAATCCCTAGGCCATATTTGGCCACCCTTTTGGGTCATGTTTGGCCACTCTTATGGGCCATGTTTAGCCACCCTTGTGCGCCATGTTTGGCCACCCTTCGGGACCTTGTTTGGCCACAACTTAGAGAAATATTTAACCTTTACTTAGGCTATATTGGGCCATCAACCTTGACCGTACTTTGTCATCATTTTAGGCTATGTTAAGCAACCACTTGGACCATGCTTGGTCACCACCTTGAAGTTGGGTGATGAAAGCACCTAGGCTATGTTTAGCCTACACTTTAAGCCACTATAAGACATGATCTTAGAGATTAGCAAGTAAAAGCCAATTAAAAGGAAATATATTAATTTAATTTTTTTGTTTTATCATTCTCATTCATACCTCGGGTTTATGAAAATTCACGACATGACACTAAGAGCAACATCTTCTTCTTTGGAGTTTCAACCCAAGGTAGACATGATATTATGGAAGCAATGGGTTTTTAGGAAGGAAAGTTACCTATACGTTACCTGGGGGTGCCTCTAATTTCTTCCAAGTTGAAGGCAATTGATTGTAAGGTACTGGTTGATCGGATTATGTCCGAAGATAAAACCTGGACTTCTAAGTATCTTTCATTTACAGGTCATTTACAGCTCATCAAGTCAGTCATTTTTAGCATGCATGTTTATTGGACTTCGCATTTTGTGCTTCCGAAGAATATTAGGGAAATTGAGAAGATTATGAGGGCTTTTTTTCTGGTCTGGTCCAAATTTGAAGTCTTCTAAAGCCAAGGTTACTTGGGATGATGTCACTTACCCTAAAGAAGAAGGTGGGTTGGGGATTAAGAAGTTGGAGGATTGGAATAAAGTTGCAGCCTCTAAGCATCTCTGGCGACTGAGTGATCCTTATAGCTCTTCTTTGTGGGTTGCTTGGAATCGCACTAACAATTTGAAACAAAAGCATCTTTTGGAGGCTACTGGTCCAGGGGTTTGCTCTTGGGTGTAGAGGAAGTTGATAAAGCTCAGAGCAGGGGTTAAATCTTTAATTCAACACAAGATGGGAAATGGTCAGCATACTTCCCTTTAGTTTGACTATTGGCTCCTGTTGGGCTCTATTTGGGATGCTATGGGAGATCGACTTATCTATGATTCCGGCCTTTCTAGATCCGTCTGGGTTAGCCTCATCATTATAGGGAATGAGTGGAGGTGGCGTAGTGTTAACTCTCACCACTCAATGGAGCTTAAGCGCTCTATTCCCCTTGGGTTTACTCCAAATCAACATATTATGGACCAATTCTAATGGTTAGGCCACCCTTTTAGAGTGCTCTCTACAAATTCAGCTTGGCATGTGATTCGGGTCTCTAGGCCTCAAGTTTCATGGTGGAAGCTGGTGTGGTTCTCTCATGCTATCCCAAGATGCAGCTTCATCCTTTGGTTAGCCATTCGGGAGAGGCTTACTACTCAAGACCATGTTTTGCAGTTTAGAAGTGACCTTAAAGTGAAATGTGTTTTTTGTGGGCAGCCTTTGGAAGACCATGTTCACCTCTTCTTTGGTTGTCCTTTCACTCTTGATTTATGGCTTCATTTTACAGCCAAGTGTAATCTGAGTTGGTCTCCTCGCCCTTAGCAAGACACAATTCAATGGGCCACTCAAACTTTTAAAGGGAAGTTGGCTTAGGGCTATATCAATAAGTTGATGCTTTCTACTCTGGTTCATTCTATTTGGCTTGAGCAGAATCGGCGGTGTTTCCACGATGAATCAAGAACTAAAGATTAGCTTATTGAGGGTATTAATCTGATGGTGCAGAGCAAGTTGATCGGGGACCGTAGCCTTAGACGTTTTCTACTGGATGAAGATTTGTTATTGCGGTGGGATTTGAATTTGGACAATTAGTTGTTGGTTTGGTCTTTTGTTTGGTGGGTTAGGATGGCGGGCAATCTTGTTGAAGGCCTTCCCTCCTTTTCCCACATGTTCTAGTCATGTTATTTTATTTGTTATGTAGCTCTTTGTTTTCGAGCTTTGTTTTCCTCCTCTTGTATATCTCTTTTTTGGTTATAAAATCTTACTTACAAAAAAAAAGGGTTCAAAAGTACATAAAAAATGATGAAGTTAGGAAGAAATAAGGAGTCATTTGGTGGAGAAATGAGGAAGAAAATGGGAGTTGTAGGTTTCAGGTGGTGAGGATTTTTGGTGGCTTTGAGTGATTTGAGGATCGGGGAAGTGTTCCCTTAAATCCCAGAATTGTTTAGGAAGAAAAAATAGAGGAGAAAAACTATCTAGAACACCATGATATAGAAAGATTAAGCGTCGTCGGAAAGTCGTGGCTCACCGGAGCCCGACCTGTGAGCCTCTATTTCGAGAGGAAGCAATCTTTGAACCCCAAATTGGACATTATAAATGGAATCTTCATCAAATTTGGCTTCGAACCCTATTAAAAATGGGTTAGAATCTCACCTGAAATAGATCGTCGGTGCCGGAGAAGACACCGGAGAAGAAGAACTGTTAGGTTGGTCTTTGGGTCGGGTCGGTTTCGGGTTCAGGTCGGAACCTGCTCGACCTAAGTTGAAATGACGCAGTTTGGGAAGTTGTTTTAAATTGAAATCAGGTGTTTGGCTATAAGGTTAAGAAATTAAATTAATAGCCTACACGGTGTTAGGATATCCTATCCGTGGTTAAGGCACTTATGCACTATTTGGTTTAAGGAAATTCGAAATATATATATATATACAGGGAAAAGTGGCTCCAACGATCTGAACCCACGACACCGTGGGAGTGTAGCACCTAAACCCAAGTCAGTTCACCACTATGCCACCATGGCAGATGTAATAAAATACTAACATAATAAATATATATATATATAACATAAAAAGAAATAATTAAATTATTTAAATTAATCTATTATAAATTATCTCATTACCCAAATAAATTAAATAAGTAAGGTTTTTGAACTATTTTGGGCATTCTGGACCCAACGGTGGGTCTATTTTATGAGGCGGGATCTTGAAAAATTAAGACGTGTAAAAAGTGAAATTATTGTTTTACCCCTAGTAACGCTAGAAACCAAATGAAGTCTAAATTGAGATCCAAAAAATGCTACCTTAACATTTTTTTGACATTTCGGATCTAACGGTGGAATCAATTTTCTCAAATTTGATCTCGAAACTAGTGATATAGGCAAAACACACCATTATTGACAACTAATGTGTATCTAATCTCTACTATAGGACTCTCAGAATTAATCTAAGCCACAAGTGAATATATTGAGCCCAAATAAACTGTGAGTAACTTGGAACCTCTGACTTGGTGTTATTTTATACTGTACTATTTAGATGCATACATTTTGTAAGTAACTTGGAACTTCTAACTTGGTGATATTTTAACTGTCATAGCATTTTCATATTTTGTACTACTTAAATACATACACTTTGTACTGTATTACACTTGGTATGATTCCATTTTGTCTTGATTTTCTGTTCTATTATATGTTATTCGGATTCTATTCTCATTATGTTCTATTCTATTGTATCCTAACTCTTGGGCCTAATAGAGGATTGAGCGGTATGGCATAAGTAGGCCAGAGCAAAACCCAGAGGGTAGAGGCCCTACGAGTGTCCGCTTATGGGTAGTTGGGAAAGGCTCAAACTATGCTTGATTGGCATCCTGTTCTATTCTATTTTGTTTTGCTCAATTCTGTCTTGTTACGTTCTAATCTAACCTAAAGGGTAGAGGCCCCACGAGTGTCTGCTTATGGGAAGTTGGGAAAGGCTCAGACATATTTGATGATATGCCTTCTGATTGATATTCAATTTAGTCATGTTCTATTCTGTTCTGTTCTGTTATGATCTGTTTAGTTTTACTTGAATTGTATTTAATCATGCATTTTATTTGGAATTGTTACTTTTAAAATGATTAAAATTACCCATGTGCTTTGTATACAAAAAAATGGTTTTGAAACCCATGGCAAGGAACCTATATTACTCATTGGTCTTGTTAAAGCTCACTTTATTATCCTAACATTTTTTAGGTGAAGATTTCAGTAGCAAGGAGTAAAAAGCTAAGATCCTCTGAAGTTAGTTAGACAGTCTTGATGAAGACATTTCATTTTTGTATCCTACTGCATTTTTAGATATTTTGTATAACTGTATACACAATGATGTAACTTTTGTAGTTAACCTTTGTATAAATCAACCCTAATCATATGTAGTTACTCTGCCAAGTTAGTATGCATTCTCTTATTTAATTTTCTGCTGCTTAACTTTTGCATAATGAATGTAGCTTACTTGAAAGTTACAGGTGAATGGCCTAAGGTTAGGATTATTATTGGTATTTTGATAATTACAAAATATGATGGGTGCCTAACTAGCCGGTCGCATATCTTTAATCCGCATAGGGTGGGTTTTGGGATGTGACAATTTTATTGCATTACCATTTCACAAATAGGAAGCATTTAAAATATTGCTTTTTAAGTAGAAGCTTTTCAAGAGTATTTGAACATAGCTTGAATGAGAAATATTCATTTTCAAGAGAAAATAGTTAACATAACTTTATAAATGAAATAATAGGCATGCTTGAAACCAGAGTCGTATAAACAATTGACATTTAAATAAGCACATTTTTCAATTCACGGTAACACTTTCAAAATAGTATAGGAAGCATGCTTAAAATGGGAATCATGTAAATTATAGGACTTTGAATTAAAACATTTCATAAATCATAGAGTTAAATTCTTCACTTCAAAATGTGGTCTAGAGTCCACAATCACTTTTTTACTTGCTTACCTGGCTTGCCTTGGCATTTCTCTAATCTTTATTTCCTTAATGGTGATCCTAAATCATTGATCAGAATACCCTGATACTATATCAGTACACCCTGATACTATATCAGTACATGTCTCAGCATAATTCTTTGCTTACTTTGTGTTCTTAGTCTCTTCTGGACTTAATCTTACTATTTAGGATTCCCCACAGTCTTTAATTAGGGTTTCTGACACTTTATAATTCATCGTGTGGTTTACTTTTGCCTTCAGGGGCATTTTGGTCATTTTTTCTTTCATGTCTTACATTGTTCGACTCCTCGTTTGCATAAATGGACTTCATTTTTGAGTCCAGAGTCCTTAAAACATCGATATAGGTCTTTGTACTCCATCTATACTTTTCTAGTAGGTTTATTAAGTCATAAGGACATATTTATAAATTTTTTAGTTTGTTACCAGGTCTTATTTTTCTTAAAAGGACGTCACCATTAAGTCTGAAATGTTGAAGAGAATAAATTTATACTTTTCCAAATCATAATTTGCCTATCTGCAACTTATATTAAGTCTAGGGGTATTTTCGTACCTTTACACTTTCATGCGTCCTATTTTTTAATATTTAATTTGACAATATGAACCTCACTGTTGAGTTTGAAATGTCAAAGAAAGTTAGAATAGGCTCTCTCTAACATTAAACTAGCTTTAGGTATCACTAAGGGCATAATGGTAATTATCAAGTTTTATGTGTCTAAATTTTCAGGATCTCGTTTGGTAAAATGGACCTCTCCGTTGGGTCCAAACCGTCGAAAAAGTTCACGGTAGACACCTTCTTTAGTTTATTTGACAATACATAGCATTTTATTTATTTAATTAAATTAATTAATAATGCTTTGTGGGTTATACGTGTGATCGTTGGTTCAAGTCTAGGGAGTTACAGCTCCCTATTTTTTTTCTTCTGATTTTTGTTAAACCAAGCAGAAGACAAAGGGGCATTCTAGGGATAAGCTATCCCTATTCCTGTGCAGTTTATTAAATTAATCCCTTATCCTTGTAACCAAACGCCCCTCAACTGATTATTTAAAACATTTAAAGTAACCAAACGACATCGCTTTAGACAACCTATTACATGCATGGGTCGAGTCCCGACCCAAACCCGAACTAACCTGACCCGAACCCAGCTCACTATTCATTGTCTTCCCCATCAAATTAGGGTTATTGTAGCTATCGCTTGAAGTTTTTGAAGCTTATTTCTTACCTTTTGCTTGATTATTTGCATCTCTTTTTAATTCTAATCGATGCCTTAGTCTTCAACTTAAACTTTCTCGTCAGTTAAGTGGTTTGAAACTCACTCTGAAGCTTGGATTCGAGCTCAATGTTAATAAAAATTCCATTATTTTGGGGTCATTTATTAACCAATATTGGTGCAGTTTGTTGCTACATAACCCTTTCTTAATGGCCCTCCATTTCCCATCCTCGAAATTAAGCTTAGTGCTCAATTTTTGTATGTTCCAAATTCGAGGGGTTTTCGGTTTCTGGTGGTTTCTAATTGGTCTCTAGCCCTCTTCTCCTCATTGTTGCAATTTCTTGAACCATTTAATATCTAGATTAAGTTTCAATCATTAGAATCTAGTTTGGTTCGAGTCAATTTATGGGTAGCTTTTAAGCTTCCTCTAATGGCAGTTTGGTCTAGTTTTCATGGTTTTGGGGTCTTTCAGACCTTATTTCTAGTCCTAAGGTAGTGAACATTAATAAAAAAATCTTAGATTTGCATTCTAAATTGATTAAACTGAGGTTATGACTAGAAAATTCTAGTGAGAAATTCTGTATCTCTCTCGGTTGCAGCTTTTCCTTCTTAGCCACAACATTGTTTCTTCCTTTCTCTCTCACGCTAATCTCTTTGCACAACCCTTTCTTTAGGGTTTTTAACATATAAGTATGTGTGTGTATATATATGGTGGCAGTTCTTGCACCATCTTTCTCTCTCTTGTTTAACTTACTTCCCTTCCAGTCATATTCTTTTCCTTGGGCAGTAGCCGCAGTTGCTATAACTTTCTTTCAATTCCTCTATTCCTTCTTCTCGAAGTTCCAAGGGAAGCCTCCTTTGCCACCTTTTTCCTCTACTCATGCGCACACACATCACACAATCCTTACCATACATTGACACATACACACACACACACACTCCCGTACATGCACTTTCACATATATGTATATACATATATATATCAAATACATATCATTATGTATATATGTACATTATATGTTTTGAATCCCTCAACTCATGTGTCCCATGGATATATACATATATATATATATATATATTAGGACAATTATTCCAAACCGAGTGTATTTTAGGTACTAATTAACCTGACCTTATGGGTATATTAATTTAGTTAGTACCACTACTTGGATTTCATTATATCGTATTGACTCTTTGTCAACCTACGTATTAAGCACATATTTTAGTACCTAATTTTCATTTAAGTGCTCATTAGGTATTAGCTCACCCAACATGATTGGGCCGGGGTGTTAGACAAATTGTGCTTCATTTTCTTGTGTTAAAGCTTAAGTTCCCTTTTTGGGCTTATCTTCTTCTTCTTCTTCAAACACCATTTCATAAGTGACGAGAGATCCAAGAAGTTGTTCCATGGTCATTTTTCATAAATCTTTTGCTTCCTCTATTATCGTAACCTTGGGTCACCATTACTTTTGGTAATGCTTGCAAAATTTTTCTAATTTGCTTTATGGTAGGAATTGTTCTATTAAAAGAGGTTAGTCCATTTACAATATCAATAAAACAAGTATACATATCTATAATCTTTTCATCCAGTTTCATTTTTAACAATTCATATTTATGTAAGAGGGTACTAATCTTAGAATCTTTAACTTGATTAGTTCCCTTATGTGTCACTTGCAAAGTGTCCCAAATTTCCTTTGTCGTTTCACAAATGGAAACTCTATTAAATTCTTCCAATCCTAAACCAGAAAAAAAAGTATTGATAGCTCTATCATTTAAAAATAATTTTTCTTTTTCTTTGTCATTTCATTTTTCTTTAGGTTTAGATTCCCATATCCCTTCTATAATGATGGTTAGAGGTTCATACCCATTTTCGACCATGTCCCAAAGCTCAAAGTTAATTGATTGGATATAGATTCCCATTCGTGCTTTCCAATAGTTATAGTTGTTTCCATTGAACCATAGAGGTCATGATGTAAAATAGGCATTCGCTATGAGCTAGTATGGAAGAGGTTACCATTTGGATCTCTTTCAAGTTGTTGCACTCTAAATTGAAAGACCAAGTCCTGATACCAATTGAAAGTGCAACCTATAGGGGGTGAAAATATTGTGCCCCCAATTTTTCTTTAATTTTTTTGAAGCTTCTAAAGAGAGAAGAAAATAGTGAGCAAATTAGTAGAGATGAGACTTGTAGTGGTTCGGCCATTAAAAATGGCCTATGCCCACTCTTAAGTGATGATCCCTTGATTTAGTCACCCGAAATCCACTATAACTCCTGACTTGGTGAAAGCTTCACTGATTACAACCTTCAATGCTTCACAAGATCTCCTTATCTTTAATACAATCAACCAGTTGATCTAGAGCTATTTTCTAATATCACTACACCATGTAGAGTAATTATAAGAGACAGAAACCCTCTAGATAGGATAGATACAACAATGAACTACAAGATGAGAGTTG
The DNA here is from genome assembly GCA_008638375.1 of Nyssa sinensis. Lineage (NCBI taxonomy): Eukaryota > Viridiplantae > Streptophyta > Magnoliopsida > Cornales > Nyssaceae > Nyssa > Nyssa sinensis. Next base: position 8,166,179 of record CM018049.1, read on the forward strand.
GTGCTTGCAATAAATACAAAAATAAAGAATAACTGCACCACACTTAACTCTCACAAATGGCTAAATGAATACAAATATTAAAGACAAGCCTTTAGATAAGAAGAATGAAAGTTAGAGCTTTTGAGAGACTTGAGTTGACCCTAAAGAGCCTTACAATGATTCCTTAGTTCTTAAAAAATTTAGCTTGAAGTGCATATATAATGCTCTTAAGAAATCTACAAAAAGTAGGCTTATTTGAAGTGTCTAACGAATAATCCAAAAAACTAGTTTAACTGGGCACCGGGTGTTCGGTCCTAAAGTGAATCCCAGAGCCGGTTGAGTACAACTTCTGTTCTTAACCACTATTGGGCTTTGCATGCCTTCATTAACTCATAATAGCCGTCCAAACCTAGAACCGGTCCTAGAGCCACTTGAGTGATGTTATTGGAAATGGAGCTTAAGTTCCTTAGGTTCCTTCTAAGTGACTTAGCAGTCATCTGGTGCCAAAGCAGGTCCCAAGACCGCTAGTCAAAAGAATTGTTGTTATTTGATCTTTTGAGTCATGTAGTTGTCTGAAGGGTCATTAGTGGATGTCTCCTAAAGGGAACCGAACATCCAGTCCCGCAATTGTCTCTAGAGCCATTTTTGTCACATCCCAAAACCCACCCTATGCAGATTAAGGGTAATGACCAGCCAGTTAGGTACTTCGCCAATACACTAGTTCTGTTGAGCATATCGGTGATGTGTCCAACAAAGGACCTCTTATTTGGTACAAACATTCAAAGTTATATATGACAGATGAAAACAAATTATGGCAGAGCATAATTAAATACTTCAACGTTGAGTACAATAAGTCTGAAAATTACAGCCCAAAAATTTCTTTGACAACAATGACAAAGGTAATCAAATAGCCAAAGATCATCGTCCAACCCAAATGTGGCTGTACTATAATCCTTCATTTTAAGCCGTGTTATCAGAACTTTCACCTGAAATATGCAGGATAAAATTCTTGTGAGCTTTATTGAAAAGCTTATGAGTAACACTGGTCCTCTGTCATGGGCTTTCAAGAAAATGCCTTTCTATAAACTTTTATGGATAGCAATAGAAAATGTCTGTATTGAAAGCTACTGGCATTCTTAAAGCATAAACATATAACTAAGAGTTACAAGATATATATATATATATATATATATATATATATATATATATATTGGAAATCATGTAAGAGTATATGCCTGATAGTTTTGGAAGTTAAACATGATATTCTAAAATCTGATACAGGTGAGCAAATAAAACATGCCACATTATAAAAAATTATTGTCCTTTAGAACTTTGGGTTATCACATGGTGACCTGTAACTAAAGCTATGAAAAACATTTTGTACCATACATCTCATAAGCTCAGTCTTTAGGGAATGTAATGTCACATTGGCGACCTCTATGTAATTTAGAGCTCTAGGCCTACATAGCCTTCTCATGGGATTTAGTCTCCCAGCTGAGTTGCTGATGAAGGCTTACTGGAAGTCTATCGGCTCTTAACCCCCGACAGGGTGTCGTAAGGCACATAAACTGAAACATTCTTGTAAAACATTATTTAGGCTATCCATGCTATGAAACAATTGAAGAGATGTTACTTAAAAATATGCAGTTCAACCATTTATTTTAGTATTCTATAAATAGCCATGTAGTTAAAACATTTAACATAGTAGTCTAAAATATATTATAAGGCTGTAAAGAACTGCATGTATTGTTATAAAACTATAAAAAACTGCATTTCATATAAATGTCTCCATTTCAAGGTTCAGGGTTACTCACTTTTGCTTAATACTTAGTTATTTAGTTCCTCTTGGATGCTTCTTAGCCTTTTCTGGTCCTATAAGGGCGATTAACATTTTAAACACTATTTTAATGCTATACTTTTTAAGGACCTATACTTTATGAGTTTCATTTGGTTAAAAGGTCTCCTCGCTGAACTCATTATACTCAATAATATATAATATAAATACCTAAGGTCACCAAAAATATGTTTAAGTTCTATTTAGTGTCCTTAATTATGTGTGTTTATGAAGTAAATTAAGTTGTCAGAATAATGGAAGGAAGAATGAGGAAAATCTTAGGTGGACAGTAACCGTGAGAGTAGATTTTTTCAGAATTTCCTAGGCAGTACCTCTGTATTCAAATTCTATTTCCTCCCAATTCCCTTGCTCAAATTTAATGACAATTTCTAGAAACATCACATATTGAATCTAGTTTCATTGAGATTTGGAATCACTCAATGATTCCTCCTACAACTCAAGATATAAGCCAACAACTCACTGAGGTCAAAATCTGGACAATTTTGGTAAACTCACTACATCTAATTCATATTATGGCCAAATGATGCTTATATTATATCAAATCAAAGCTAATACATAGATATATTGTTAGGATGCGTGCCCTCATATCCAAGACATTTAATTATTATTTAATAGATTTGATATATTATTGAGTTTCATATTACCATATGTTTGGATGTTGCTTTATATTATGAGATGATTAGTCTTTGAATTGTCATTAGGAGTGGTTCATGTGTATAAATGAGATTCATATACAAGAGATATGAACTGCTTATATAGGCAATTCTAGAATTGTTCGCGGCTATTGATAAGATTGGACATCTTATCTGTAAAGCTGCAATATAGTTAATCTTTATGTGATAAGGTGATTTATCTCAACCATCAGAGTAGTGGACTTTAGCTCATTGTATGGTGTATTGGGAATACACTGAACTGGATCACTATAAGAAATGCATTATTTGAAATTGTCACATTTAATAAGTTTCTTATTCCCTATTCGCAGTAAGCTTTTAATCTTGAGAGGATAGTGAACTCGAGTTCTGAATAGTGATGACTTTGAGTTACCAATGAATGAGGTCTTTTAGATCAATACCTCAGTATCTTGGGAAGTCATTATTTAAACTGTGGGAACACATATTCTCAAGATGGAATCTACACCCTATATATTAGAGAGATGGATATCTCATTTGTGCTAATTCAATGGGTCAATCACTGAAATCCAGATCGAGTCTTTTCAGTAAATTGTTTATGAAAATGATGACCAATTACAAGTGATTAATAATTATTGAATTAGGTTCTTAAAATAATTAGAGAATTAATTTAACAATACAATATGGAACTCTGATTATTAGTATCTATGTAGAGGGGCCAACTGCAAAAGTTTAGTGTATATGGGTTTACTCTATTCTACTAAGTTGGAGTGCAATTTCAATTATATAGTAGAGTTAAGTGAAATTAATTAGTCAATTAAAATTAATTATGAGATAATTAAGATTTAATTGATTAATTGGAAGTTAACTTTGTGGGATCCACTAGATCCCTTCTCTTGCCCTAATTAATCCCTCTTATAGGGGGCCATTTATCATAAGTTTTTTATGCTAGACAAAAATAAGAGGCAACCCGCTTTCTAGCGATACGGTTTGCCTAAGGGAAAATAGGAGAAGACCTAGAGGAGAAAGGGAAGGAAGATTGCATCAATCTCTTTAAGAAGTCTTCTTCAACAATCAAGATTATCAAGAACAAGGTAATTCTAACTCTCTTTTCAAGATTGTATGATTCATGTAAAGAAAAAGATCCAAATAGATTTTTGAAATCGCTTCCGCTGTGGTTACGAACCCAACAATTGGTATCGGAGCAACTTTTTATGAATCGATCAATTTTGAAGGTTATATTTACTTGTTCTCAACCAATTCATGGATCCCAATTAAAATAAATGGTTATTTTAAAATGGAATTTTGTGGTACAATCTGTTGGTATAAAGATTTAATCCTTCTTTGATACCCATAGAGATGGATTAATTAAAAAAATTTATTTTTATTATGATCTCATCAAGTAATGGGATTATGGTTGAAGAATTGTTGGTATGAGATACCGGCAGTGTGCATCAATAAAAAAAAAAGAATTTGAAAACACAAAAAAAAAAGGGCAACGATGGAATCGTGGTACCCACAAATGGTGGTGGCTTTCGGTAGGACCGGGGGCTTCTTTGGATAGAATTGAAAGCTGCTATGCTCACTGCATTCCCTTTACGTTGGTCAAGAACCTTTGTGAATGGATTTTTATATTGGATCGGAGCAGATCAGTTGAATGGTCGCAGGTGCATTGTTTCCTTCAATATCGGCGCTGAGTTGTTCGACCAAATACCGTGAACTTGAAATTTCGTGTTCGAGCTGAGGTGTTTACATTAAGCACTGATTGTTTGAGAGACTTTACATATATAATATATAATTAATTTAATCATAAACAAATTTTTTTATTTTTATTTTTAGTATTAGATACCAATTAATTTTAAGGGTTCAAATTTTATTATTTATATATCCATTGTTTATATTATGAGTATATGATACCCATGGATAGACAATCTTGACATAATATAGATTATTATTTTAATTGGATATTAGATACCCAAATTTATTAAATTGTTTGGGTAAGAGCTTAATTATTTAATATATTCATATTTTTATATTATAGGTATATGATTCACATGAGTATTTGATACCCAAACATGTTGGATTTAAAATTATACATGAAGTGAAGCTTTACCTATACGGGTTCTTGGATACATGGATTAAACCTTAGTAAACTCTAAAATGTACAAGGGTGATGTATTTGATTAATCACATATTTAAATGCTTTAATATTTTATTTCTAATCTCCCTAGAGTACCATTACCATGAGCCATCTATCGATATCTAGTGCATATCAGTCACATCAATAAAATCATATCACTCACCTGAATAACCAGATTCAATCCATAAGAATATAAGTTTCCACAGATCAGTGCCATCAGATCCTTACTTGGATTGCCTTACAACCTACTAGTATCATCTCCTTGTGCCTTATAATCCATCAGAGATAAATCCTGAAAAATGTTAGGATAATGTGGTGAGCTTAAATAAGCCCAGTGAGTAACACAGGTTCCCTATCATGGGTTTCAAAACCAGTTCTTGCTTACAAAGCACATGGAGAGTTCAGTTGTCTCTGAAATAGCAGTTTTATAAATCCACTTAAATGCAGTTAAGTAGAATAAAGCAAGACTGAACTAAATGGAACAAACTGGTCAAAATAGATAGAACAGTACAGATGCCAGTATATCAATCAGGAGTATAGGCAATTAAATCAAGGAATAGAACAGGTCAGTATTGAGCGAAACAGAACAGAACATAACAAAGAAAGATGCCGATTAGGCACATAATCAAGCCTACTTATGCCATACCGCTCAAACTGGAATGGGCCAAGAGTAAGATACAACACAACAGACAAGACCAGGACAAACCATAAAATGGAACAAGACAGACCTGAACTGAACAGAAAAGCAGGACAGTACAAAATGATATCACGTGTAATGCATTATAAAAGAGTATGTATTTAAAAATATGCATTTAACAGTATAGCATATAAAACGGTAGAGTGAGCCAAAATACAGTATCTAGACAATGTAACTTATACACCAAGTCGGAAGTTCCAAGTTACTCACAAACTGTTCGCTTATCTCCTTGTACTGATAATCTGATAACCTCCAAATACGTCAAGTACCTCCATGTATATCTTGAATAATCATCATCAATCACAGACAGATCAGAATTCATCCATTCAGGTCTTATTCATCATCTTAGGCGTCTATCGGATTACCTAAGATAGCCTAGTAGCCTATTACCCCTTTCATTGGGTTTCATCCGAGGCTATTTCATCCTTTAATTAGGCTTAGCAGTTATCGGTATTATAATCTAAGTCATTTAGACTTCAATCGTTATCAGTTAAGTAATTATTTAACCTTAGGGGCAAAATGGTAATTTTGCCATTCTTGTCCCGGACCCTGTCGTGGTCTTCAGAATATCCCATATATCTTATATATGAAGTTCAAAGTCTTTTGGACTTAAATCGTTATTAGTTAAGTACTTATTTAACTTGAGGGGCAAAATGGTAATATTGTCATTCAGGCCCCGGACCCTATCGTGGTCCTCAGAATGAATTATATATCTTATATATAATTTTCTAAGTCCTTTGGACTTGATTTGGTATCTGTTTTTGATTACCGGGACACATTAGTCATTTTCTATTTTACACGTTGACTGTTTCAGAGTCTTATTTAGCCCTTCAATTGTTCATAATTATGCTTATGACAATTTATCATATCATATTAGCCTTTATTCGACCTCTACTTTGCACTTACCGTGCTTAGGGATATTTTGGTCATTTTAAATTTTGTGAAACTCTGACCCCGATACATCATTTAATCATGTGTACAGTTTCACGAGTATCCGGGCTTCCATCGATATCAATTTCGTTCCATTTGGACTTCATTTCGATTTCATATAGCATCAGGGGCATTTTGGTAATTTTTCATTTCGTGAAATTCTGAGCCTGATTCGTCATTTAACCATGTACACGGTTTCACAAGTATCTGGGCTTCTATCGGTATCAGTTTCGTGCCAATCGGACTTCATTTGGACTTTGTATAACATTAGGGGCATTTCAGTAATTTCACACTTTCACGCGTCACGTTTTTTGGTACTTCGTTTGCTACTACGGACTCCACCGTTGAGTCCAGAGTGCCCAAAATAATCAGACTGTGCCCCCTCTGACATTCATCCAGCTTTTGGAATACTAAGGGTAAAATTATCATTTTGACGTTTTACGTGTCTATGGATTTGGGACCTTGTTTGACAGAACGGATCCCGTCATTGGGTCCGGAATGTCCCAAAATGTTAAAGTCATTAGAGTCCATCTGATTACATAACCGATCATCAAGACGTATCTGGAATTATCCTGGTTCATCTAACTGTATTTTTCGGGATTTATTTAGATCTCACAAACCTCGCCATTAGGTCCAGAGTGTCCGACATAGTTAAAGTAGACCATCTTTTATGTTTAATTGGCCCTGGGTATCATTAAGGGCAATTCAGTCATTTACATTTGAGTGTCTGTATTTTTCGAAACTTGGTTTCACAAATCGAACTCTACCGTTGAGTCCATAATGCCCAACATAATCAAAATAGACTATCTTTTATTTTTATTTGGCCCTAGGTATCATCAGGGGCAGTACAGTCATTTACTATTTACGTGTCTGTATTTTTCGGGACTTAATTTCTCAAATCGCACTCCACCATTGAGTCCGGAATGCTTGAAATAGTGAAAATATACTATTTACTTATTTTATTTGGACTCCGTTTGAAATATTTAATGTCCAAGGGTAAAATAGTAATTTTACTTAATTAATAAAATAATTAAATAAATTATTTTGTTATTTTTCTAGGGGTATAGTTGCATAATTTTCCACAAGTTGGGCCAGAGTACAAATACTAAGAACTGTTGGGGGTCAAAACATAATTTACTAAAGTTTGGGGTTCAAAACAGGATTTCATAAAGTAAAGGTTCAGAATCGTCCGATTTTAGGGTTCAATTAGTTGAACCGGTCCAAAATCCCTAAACCATCCGGTTCACTTTCCTTCAGAAAACTGGAATACAATATCCCTTCTATTCCCAATTTGGCCCATTATCCACGGTTCAGTTAGCCTTAAAACCTTATTTCAATTTTCTACATCCGTAATAAAATAGACTGATTTCAGTTTTAAATTTTAAAACATTTAAACCAAAATGGTGCCGTCTCACTTAAACCGTTTGTGCGACGGGTTGGGTTCCGACCCGAACCCAGATTCGATCCGACCCGTGTCTGGCACTGTTCATCGTCTTCCCCATGACGCTGAACAGTAACCCTAATTTCCAGTTTCAATTGTTTCCATTTTCGTGGGTTTTCCAACACCGATTCCTTCTGCTATTCGTCCCAAATCATTTCTAGATGTTAGGCCAACATTTTGGCATTCATTTTGAGCCTCGAATCAAGCTCAAACATTCAGTCCAATGGTGGATAACCGAACCTATAACTGGCTAGTAAATCCTCAATTCATCGCCAAAACTTGCGTGGTTTGGCTCAAACTGATCCTCATGACATGGAGGTTCAATCCCTATTCCAAAAACGTGGTTTAAAAACCTAAAACTAGGGCTAGGTTTCATGGTCGAAACCTATAACTCAGGTTTTTGGCCTCTCATTAGTGTTTCTAGGTCGCGGATTAGGGCTTTTCAAACCCTCATGAGGTCTAGATCAGGTCTTGACCAACCAAACTAGGTTTGGTCTCGGTTGTTTCAGACCTGCTCTAATATAGGTCATGTCACGACCCGAAACCCACCCTATGCGGATCTCGTGTCGTGGGACCGACCCAATGGCCGTCCCTACTTTTTTCATTCTTTTACCAATGATAACAATAAGAAATATAACCATAACATTAAAGTGCGGAAGTCTTATTACATCATTGTTCCAAAACTAAAATAAGTCTGACAAATCCAAACGTAAACCAACATAACTTATACATAAACCATTGTTTTAGGTGGTGAGTTCATGGGAGAACTACTGTATTCTACTATGCTCCTTAACCGTCTCCCTACGCTCTGGATCTCCTATTGTGGTTCCATAGCATTCTCACCTGAAAAATATAATGAAGGGGTGAGCTAACAAAGCTCAGTAAGTAAAAGCCTATCCCCAATACGGGTGGGGATGACATAGATGAATACAAGTCAAGGTAACATGATAGCCAGTCATGAGAACGATTGCAGTCAACTGTAAAATGCCTCAATGGCCAATAAATGACAAGATACAATAAAGGTCAAGAGTAATCAATGAATAACAACATACAATAACCGTCAAGAGTAACAACGTAGCATGAATATAGAATAGGCTCAATGAACACGATCAACATAAATGAAATGGTACAATCAAGTCCAATAAATCAAAACCAATCAACATAGAACTATATCAATTAACATGGATAATGCCTTTACTCTGTTCAGGGTTTGGCAGACCCTCGGTCTTTTGGGGCCCAGCATACCCCCCATTAACATAAATGCATATAAAATGCCCATTAACCTTACTGCGTAAAAATGCCATAATTGCCATATGTCTTTTTGACCTGTAGGTCCCATAAATTGACCCGTAGGTCCCAATCAATCAGATAACATCAGATGGGTAATGTGACTAAGCACAAAACCCGGCACTTAACATAAATTAAGATTCTATAGTATTCCATAGGAATGTACAAAACATGGAACATCATAACATAACATACAGTAAATAGACATGAATGAAATGAATTAGTCATGCAACATCAACCAATAGGCATCCACCAGGTAGAACAATATCCATGTGGGAAACAATGACAGTGAATACATATATGAGTACAAGGTTGGCAGTAATGGAAAAATCGTGGCTTGGAAACCACGTATCAAAGATAGGAATTTACTAACCTTATCAGTGTTCTAATATCCCGTGACTTTCTCCTGTCCTTTTGACTTGCCTATAAATCAATAAACACGTTTCAACTTTCATATCATTTATCGAATTTATGCCTCGTTACTCTAAATACTTCCCTTACTAATTTATGCTTTACGGTTTTTCATTTTAAACTTAATTTATCCAAGGGCAAAATGGTCATTTACGTGTCTCTACTTTTTGGGTTCTGTTTTCATAATTTGGACTTCACTGTTGAGTCCAGTAGGTTTGAATTAATAAAAATTCACTATTTACTTAACTAAATTAGAGTCCGTTTGACTCACCTTCGACGTAGGGGCATTTTGGTCATTTTGGCATTCTACGGGTATTTTATTTTTTTCGGGACTCCGTCTCATAAAACGGACCTCACCATTAAATTCAGAAGGTCCAAAATAGTAAGTTTTCATTATTCATTCTACTAATTTACGCGTTAAAATTAAATTTAAAATTTATTAATTTAAACCACTTATTTAAATTAATTAATCTAGCTAATACATATAGTATTTGAGCCCAAACAGACCACATGTGCCTTGGTGGCATAGTGGCTAAGCTTCTCACCCTTTCTCCTTTGGTCACAGGTACAATTCACCGCCCATACCAATTTTCCATTTCCTGTTATTATTTTTCATTTCCTGTTTAAGTTTAAGCCAACCATTGGATAGCTTCTCCTTTCCAACCAAACACTATCTAAATTTAAATTTAAAAATTTACCCATAAAGTAACAGTGTTGGGCAGCCATCTGAATGGGTGGGTCGGGTCAGACCCGACCTAGTTTGGCCCAAATAAAATCACAAAGTCCAGCCACGCACAGCACTTTCTAGTGCAGTACGTTCATCCCTTCCGTCAACGACGAGTCGCCGGCGATGGATTTTGTTACATTTTTCAGTGGGGTTCACACCTACCAGTCATGGGCAATTCAAAAATATCATCGGGTTTCACTTCGGAGTGCCGGAACACTACCAAAATAGGAAAACCCGTAGGCTCACCGGGCTGTGCAGTTTTCCGGCAGCCTTGTTCTCCTTTATTTTTCTCACCTTTTCTCTACTGTTTCAACCCAAATTAATCCCTACAATGTTCCTACAACTTATACACATAACTCCTAAGCATTCAAATTAAATTTCATGTATCAAAATCACAAAAACAGATTTTTAAATCTTTTCCTGGAATTCTTGTTTTCCTACTAGTTTCCGGTTGGGTTTTCTTAATTCAATTTGTAATACAACCGAATTTACATGCTTTAGGAGATTCTAAATTCATATTCATGCTTAAAATGAAAACGCAGAAGTTGATCTATCTCACCCTTCCAAACGTGCGTACAATGCTCTGTCCCAGTCACCCCGCTTCACACCTCTTCACATCCTGAGCTCCTCCACTCAGTCCTGATCTCCTTAGCTCGATTGATCCTCATCTTCCCGCACCACTCACGCAAGGCCAATACGTTCTCCACCTGCTGTGCCTTGATTTCCCTCACTGCATCGCCAGGCTTTGCTTCTTTTCTTTCCTCTGTTTTTTTTTTTCTTTTGTTTCCTTTTGGTTCTAATGCAACGCCTGCTTATAAAAAAAAAAAACCGCCCCTCACTAATCTCTCTCTCTCTCTCTCCCGCACCCTTCCAGTTTCTACGCTTCAGCCCCCCATCCGTTTTCTTCTTTTCTTTTTTTCTTCAGTTACATCAGTTACACCACACACACACATCTATATATATATATATAGATATATACTTCCTTTATTTATTTACATAATCACATCATATATATCCATATCCATATATATATATATATATATATGTATATATAAATTCTCATTTTTATTTCTTTCCAATTCCTATTTTTATTTTTATTTTTATTTATATATATATATATTTTAATTTTGTTTCATTTCCTTTTAAATTTTATTTTTATTTTATTATTATTATTTTCTTATTATCGTCATTCGGTTGCCCTATCATTCATCCATATATTCCAATTATTGAAACTCAACCTATTTATTTCATTATCGTAGTGTTAGGCCTTATTGGCTTGGTTACAATGGGTCAGGGTATTACAGGTCATCAATGGCAGTTGTACACAGTTTGGTGTGTTACGAGCCCTATTGGCCTTCTAAATCAATTCCTGATATTTAATAGTGTTAAAGTAATCCCATGCATGCAGTTGCTAGGGCTCAAAACATCAAAAACAGTATCAAATATCTAAACAGAAAAATCAACAGTTTTGAGGTTATACCTTTGAAACAGTGAGCTTCCTTCCCTATCTGTGGCTCAATTCTGATCTTTGGTTGTTGCCTCAGTCTGTTGTGTCCCCTCAGTTCCTTCCTCCTTCATGGTGCACTTAAGTGAAACACACACACACCATGCTTGCAAGCTCTCTCTCTAACCTACTCTCTCTTTTTACTGATTTCACCCACAGCCATATGCAGAACACACACACACACACACACTGCCATACACACTCTGATTTTTGGATTTCCCTACCACTTACTTGACTTACTTAAATTACATATATAATATATGCATACCCATACATATACATATATGTATAGATTTGTAGGGCTTAGGTGTAATGACATAGGCTAGGGCAGAGGGTGATGTGGGCTAATGATGAAGGGTTTGCATGTATGGCCATTGGCCAATTTGGGAGGCAGACTTGGGTAATTTAGTGTTATATACAATTCTGTTGTATATATAAGCACAAAGATGTTGGCAGCCAACTTGATAACTTTTTGGGTGCCATGTGCTTGCTCATTTAGGTTAAGGGTTCAAGTCCACTTGGCCTCACTTTTGGGTAATTTTTCATATTTTGGCTTAGGCCAAGTTTGGTTGTGCAGAATTCTATTTTAGCTATTTCCTCCATAATTTCTTTTCTGTTGTTCCTTTTTCGATGCGGTTTCTTCCGAGGGTTCGTATCTCAGTTAGCTTCGATGTCAAGGGCCCCGTGTCGGTTATTATTTACTTAGGATTTTTGGAGTTAGCTAATTTGAGTTTCGTCAGTGTTAAAACGACATCATTTCACCTAATTAATTAGTAATTAGGTTCGGGCATTACACCCTCTTCTCTAGACATGTTTAATTATTTTGCTAGTCTATCGTGACTTGCTGAGAGGTTATGATTAATTTCTTTAATCATTTATTACTGTTGGTCCTAATTAATAATTAGCAAACTAATTATTAATTAATTAAGGTCGGGATGTTACATAAAGGATACTAGGACACTGATAAGATAAGTAAACTTCTATCTCTTATACGTGGTTTTCCAAGCCACGATCTTTCTATTACTGCCAAAACTTGAACTCATGTATGTATCTACCGTTATTGTTCTCACCATTGATATTGTCTTATCTGGTGGAGGCCTATGGACTGATATCTCATGATTCGATTCATTGTACTAATGCCTATCATTGTATGCATGTCATGTTATGTCATACCTAATACACAATAGAATTTTGATTTACAATTGACTGTTGAGACTGTGAATGGACAAATGGTGATGGGGGTATTTTTATCGATTGATTGGACCTTCAGGTCGATTGACAGGATCTACGGGCCGATTGACGGGACCTACGGGTCGACTCCGTAATCGGACATATGGTGATGGGGGTTTTCTTACATATGGAGTTATGAGGACATTTTATATGCATTGATGTTAACTGTTCACTCATTAATTGTATTTGACTGTGATCATTTTATTGTGGCAGTATTCATGTTGGTTGTGATTATTGGGCTTTACTGTTCATTGGCCTTGTGGCACTTTACTGCTAACTGAAATCGTTGTTATGACTGGCTATCATGTTGTTTTGAATTCATGTTTTCCTATGTAATTCCTAACCCGTATTTGAGATAGGCTTTTACTTACTGAGCGTTGTTAGCTCACCCCTTACTAATTTTTCAAGTGAAAATGCTATAGAACCACAGTAGGAGTTCAAGAGCTTAAGGAGACAGTTGAGGAGCATGATAGTAGTGAATGAAGTCTCTCCCATGTACTCACCACCTAAGAGTGGTTGTATGTTATGTTTATGCCGGTTTACAGTTTTTAGTTATTGAACAAAATTGTAATAATTTTTCTGCTAATCTACTGTTAAGTTACATTTTATAATTGTATCATTGGTAAAAGAAGGGAAAAAGTAGGGACGGCTAGTAGGTCGGCCCCGCGACACGAGATCCGTATAGGATGGGTTTCGGGTCATGACAGCTTGGTATCAGAGCAAAGTTTTAGGTTTTAGTGAGTCATGGGAGACAGGATTAGAGTACTAGAACGATTAAAGTGTAAGAGTGAGTCGATAGATAACACTGACATTTATAAGCTAGACCTTTATGTGAACACTGATTGTTGCTTTACGTATACATTGACTGAGTATCTTTTACAGAAAAGGGTTAACACTAGTACGCCGATAGCTAGGAATCCTCTGATTACAATGGATCGGTTAGACCGATTGGACAGGATAGAACGCTTTATGGAAAGAGTCACCGAGGCTCTAACCTGAATTAGGCCCTAACAGTTGACCATTACAATGAGGTAATGGCACCAGCACACACCATAAAATGGGGCGGGAAGAAATTTACCAAAAATAGTCAAAGATGATAATAGAGGCATAATTAAATGCCCCAACTGCCAAAACGTCCGCCAAAGACAATGTCTCAAAAACACCACCGGAAGATGACCAAGCTACTGTACCAGTAGTCGTAGGTATTTTCCAGTTGCTTGCAATCTGCCCATATATTATTTAAATATTTGATTTATGGTTATTGTATTTACTACTAAATTAAAATTAGAAATAGAACCCCCATGTTATATGCTAACTATTTCAATACTATTAAGAGGTTTATCATTGATGAATGCTATATTTTGGGGGAAAAATACTATCTGTTAGGATGAAATTCAATGATTCTTGAACAATTGAGAGGATTAAGTAATTAGTGACCTTTAAGGAAATAGTAATATGTTTAAAAGATAAACGATGAAGATTCTCGTGGAATGGCACTAAAAATATTTGAAGATATTTCTATAAATGTTATGGATAGATAACTAAGGCTTGAATGAGAGATAGTCTGTAGGAAACTGAATGGATAATTATAGGAGGACCAAAAGTATGAAAATTCTTGAGTAAGTCATAGGTAGACCCTGATAGGGTGAAGATGAGTAGAGTCTTTAAGACAATTACTTAATGAGCGAGATTTCCAGAATTGGTCTTATGAAATGTGATGATTTTGGAAAGAGGCTGACACAGGATGAATAAATATTAGGAAGAAGTCCTGTGAATCTTGTGATCTAAGATAAGGTGTGATCTAATTGTAGTCAATACTCTATGGAGTAAATGATAAAGGATTTTGAGTCACTGTTAGAGATCGATGTGATCTAAATGATCGTAAAGACTGAATTTGTCACGACCCTGAAACCCACCCCTATGCGAGTCTCGTGTCGCGGGGCCGACCCGAAGGCCGTCCCTACTTTTTCCATTTCCGTATCATAGTACTAATATGCAAAGTACTAAAAATTTTAAACAATGAACAACGGAAGTCTTTATCAATTACAGTAATCCAGGGGAAGTCTTTTAAATAACTTAAACAACGGAAGTCTATCAAATACATGACATAGTTCTACATAAAACAAAATGAGAACTAAACGTAACCAGCACCCGGGGGTGGTGAATACATGGGAGAACTAACATAGACTGATACAATACTTCAAAATGTCCCCCTACGCTCTCAGACTCCTACTTGGGGTCTCGCAGCGTCATCACCTGAAATGGGGGGTAAATGGGGTGGAATGAGCTACAAAGCTCAGTAAGTAAAACAGATCTCCAACACTGGTATCGATGATCAATATGAATCCATGAATCAGATAATGATAGCCAATCATAAGGAAGGAGATGCTGTGATAGCCAATGAAAATAATTGCCACGAGGGCCAATGGAAACAATTGCCACGAGGGCCAATGAAAAGTAATCACAATTCACAATCAGAAGCATTGGTGTAAAATGATAATATAACAACAATGAAGTACTACCACAATGAACCGATCACAATCAAATCAATGAATGCAAGTCCTTCGAGACTTGAAGAATCATAAGGAATAGTGCCATTCAACAATCAAGTTCTATCAATCATAAGAGATGCTGTTATTCTGTGTCAGGGCTTGACAGACCCTCGATCTTTTGGTGCCCGGCATACCCCCCAGTCAATTCCAGTAAATTGCCATTTGTCCGTTCACGGACTTGACCCGTAGGTCCCATTCAATCAGATAGCATCAGATGGGTATTGTGACTGAGCACAACTCCTGTGTTCATAAACATGTCATGATCATAGTAATTCTATAGAATATAAAAATGGAATATCATTCATTCAATGAGGATACAGTAGTAGGCCTTTCAAGGCATGGTTTAACATGATAACAATGATATAGCAAACAATCAATGTCCACAAGATAGAACAACATCACATTGTGGATAGCAATAACATGTGTGCTTTCAAAGCACAGTGAAACATGATAACAATGATACATCAATCAATCAATGTCCACAAGATAGCAAAATATCGAATTTGTGGAACACAGGGATATCAATACATTCAAGAGTACGAGTTGGCAGTAAAAGAATAAACTTGGCTTGTGGAAACACCACATGTAAGAGAGAGTGATCCACTTACCTCTATCGTGATTCTATCTCAGAAATCCGTGAGTGTACATTTGCCTTTCGAGTTTCCTATATATCAGTGAATACGTTTCAGAATAAATGCTATTCATCAAATTTTATGCCTTTCTATCATAAGTATTTCAAATATTATTTTAGACTTTACCATTGAGTCCGGAATGCCGAAGAAAGTTGGTTTAGGCTTTCGCGGAATTCCATTTGGACTTTTGTACTAAAAAGGGCAAAATGGTCATTTTGCACTTTACGGTATTTTATCTTTCGGGGTTCTGTCTCATAAAATGGACCCCACCATTGGACTCAGAACGTCCGAGATAATAAGTTTTGACTATTCATTTGTATCGTTTGGACTTCGTTTGACCTATATTTGGAATAAGGGCATTTTTGTAAAATTAATATTTTATTAATTTTTCCTGTTTGGGCCTTAGTGGAATTTCTTAAAATATTTGGGGCCGGTTCATAAATTCCAGAAGCTGCGGTCTGAACCAGTTGGTTCAGAACTAGAAACCCTAAACCGGTCTGCCCTTCCCCTGAACCAAACGGTTCAATTTATTTTAAAAACCGGATTTCAATAATCCTGTTTTCCTATCCCATCCTTGGTTTGGATAACCCCAAACCCAATTCCTATTTACTATCCGTGTAACCAAACAAGCCCAATTCCATTTAATTTAAAAACCCAAAACGACACAGTATCACTTAACCATTTATGTCCGGTCGGGTCCCGACCCGATCCGAACCCGGATTCGGTCTCCTTTTAACCCGGTAGCCCCCACGACTTTTCGGTCGTCTTCCCCACGTCTCCGGTAGGGTTCCGGTGGTGAATAGTCACCTTCTCCGGCGATGGTCACTTAATTCCGGTCAGTTTTTAAGCCGTTTTGAATGCCATTCTTTTCCATTTTTCATGTAGATTATATTTCTAACCTTAGTTTTCAATTTAACCTTTTAGTTCTTCATGAAATAGGGGTTTAAACATCTCCGGCCGATTCTCCGGCCAAGTGACATTTCTATTTTCATGGCATTTTACTCACTGTTTTGGCTCTAAATTTCTTCTCGTGTGTTTCTGCACTTGTGTAGGTTATTTCTAGAAACTTAAAACAAGTTTTGAGCCTAGTTTTTCATAAAACCGTGATTATTCATCAAACCTGCAACTATGGATATCTCTATGATTTCTTAACCTTTTCCTATCATTCTTTTTGCATTTAAAAGCTAAAATCATGCTTATCAAGAGCCTAGCTTTTGAATCAAACATTCATGCTTTAATTCACAAAACAGAACTTAATTCACTTACCTGGGTTTCGAATTTCAGCCTACTGTGACCCTCCAACTTTCCTATTTCTGCTCCTGAGTTCCTTGCCAATGCTTCTCTCAGTCTTGGTCTCCTTTTTGCCTCTCAACTCACACCCGTATGTACATATATAAAGAGAAAGGTTCCACCGCCTTTCTCCCTCTTCTCTTCCTATCTCTCGGTTACTCCCCCTTCTATGGCCCCTTTTCTTGACCTAGGTTCTGTGTTCTCTCTGCCAAATGCAACTTTTGCATTAAATGGCTTAGGAGACTTGTTGTGCACACATATATACATATATCATATTATATATATATATATATATATATATATCACACACACACACTCACTTAACCGACACACACACACCCTCACATGCAGTGCACCTACATACTGCCCAAGGGCAGTTTCTTCTCTTCCCCTTTTCTTTTCCTTTTATTTCTTATATACATATATACATATATACATAAATATATGTAAAATACATTATATTATATACATATATATACACATAAAATACACATTTTTATACATGTATATACATGTACGTGTAGGGATATAAATCCATTTTTAATCATATTTACATACAATCATTTTATTCGAGCTACGAATTTATGTTCACGTATGCATGCATGGAAATACGTGCATGCACGCATTACGATGTAATGCCCTGTGGGGTTCGGGTGTTACCCAGCCTTGATCATTCATTTTCATCATTTACAGTTTCCAGTCATACATTTCCATGATATTCATATCTTACCGTTCAAGTTACATGTTTTATCCGACCTACCTCGGTATACGTGACGTATCCCGGGTCGGGATATTACAGAATTGGTAGCAAATCGATTAGAGAAGCCATGAGATTGAGATGATATTTGAGTTTTGAGGTACTTCGAAGAAATCATTATTCATGAATGATATACATAGAGTATATGAGGTACAGATCATAAGTACACGATAGTAATTAGATACTCTTAAAGGGACTAAGAATCTGGGGATTTAAATAATTAAATGATTGGTGACCTTTGGAAGATGATAGCTTGTTAAATACTAAGGTTAATAGTTTTTGGGAAAGACTGTGCTATAACTGACTTGATATTTCTTGGACAATTAAGATGATTAAATGAATAGTGACTTTTAGGAGGAAGTAGTATGCTTAAGGACAAAGGTTGAGGATTCTTAGGAAGAATAGTATCAGTGTTGAGGTGGATGACTCTTAAGTCATTACACTAGAATTGATCTATGAATTGGGGAAAACTAGCATTTTAACAAGGGCAACAATAAATGCTCTTTTAAAAGATATAATGTGACATAGAGTTGGGATTGTGAAATCTTGGAAAGATGAGGGATTTAATAACAAGTCTATGTAAGAGATAGTCGGGGGAAGACTTAATGAATGGTAACGTCAGGTGTTGAGACTCTAGATGGACTGATGATATATCAGAATTAGGAGGATTCTTGAGTGAATCATATAGGGTAAAGACAAACAAATTATTGATAGACAAATACTGATTAAATGAGACTACCAAGTGAACATTTATAAAATGTGATGGTCCTAAAAGGAGTTTGACATGTGATAAATGATCATTGGGAAAATTCAATAGATCTTATTGACCTAGGTAACAATAGGACCTAATTGTGGGTTGTACTTTCTTAAGTTAGCTGAATCTATTTCAAAAGATAAATGATTGATGACTCTGAACGAATTTTGAGGATCAACGTGATTTAACAATTAAAGAGACGAAAATTGTAGCATAATCCCTGGAAAAACTAGTGAGGACAATGACTGTGCTACAATGATACCTAATACATTAGGTTACGCGAATAATTGAGATTGAGGTAGAAAGTAAGTATAACTGAATTGTGAAACTAAGGAAGTAAAGAATTTCTATGGTGGAAAAAACTTGTCATAATCTTGATTTACTTTGAATGTCAAATGTAACGATAAAATGATGAGACGACTAATTGATGTGAACAATCCTGAAATATGATATGAAGTCACAGAATGTACAAGGGACTCCCTCTACAGTTGAATAAGTTCTTGAAAGAACAAAGGTTGAATGATGACTAAAAAAAAAATGTAACATATCATGCAAAACTAAAAGAAATGAGACGGTTGAACAACTTTTCTGAACAAGGATAAGTGAAATCATGATAATGGTAATAACATTAAAAATCCATAAGACTTCGAGATTTAAACTGATTAAATGGTATGGATAATTCCAGGTAAACCAAAAAGGATAACACCATTAAGAACACTTTCAAAGTAGACTATCATATGAAGAATCAGTGACTGGGGTAAAAGACTACCCTAATTTTTTTTTTTTTCTGAAGTACCTATACCATGCCTTAATCCATGAGGGAATGTGAAATCAAAATCTTTGAAAAGCTTGATTGTGAGCAGAAAATAAAAGGCATCCGTACCAACTTATAATGTAAAAAAAAAAAAAAAGATGAACTGATTTCCTCAATCTATACAATTTATAAAAAGATAAATGCACATGAATTTGAAAACAAATGTAGGAATGCCAATGAATAATATAAAATGAAATGAAAAGAGGATTGATAAATCATCAAGAAATGGACATTTGATTGAGAAATCACAAATGAAAATTTTGAATAAATCTGAGGTTATCCATATGTGGGATAAATATTGTAATGCAAAGAGAATACGAGTAAACCGTCCCAACATAAACCAAAAGATGCTCATGGAAACGAAAAGGAACATTATACCCTGTCCTTAGTAAAACTTAAAGCACTTGAATGAAAAGTCCAAAACACTTTAAACGATAGAAGTGGTGTAGTCTAATTACACCGTTGATTTCATATGAACTCCACCAAATAAATGGATCAGAAAGAAAAGATCAAGGTATTGGATACCCTTACCAGGCATGATGCGCCATGCAACACTAACAGAAGTTGAGAGACCATGAACAGTAGGGTAGTCGTGACCTAGTACCAAATGAGATAAATATAACGACTAGACATGAAACTAGTCAAGCTACTGGTAGGCAAGGGGAGATAGTCAAGTAACTAAAAAGATGACCCAGGGTGAGTAATGGAAGCAATAGACCCTTAGCCATAATGTTAATACCAAAAGTTAGAGATAATGAGTTAAAAGTCCCGAGAAAGTTAAAAGGTCAAACCCTTGACCTTTAAATGCACTATTAAATAAGGAGGAATACTAAAGAACTGTGAACTATATATAAAGAATCTTTTTACCTGAGAATATAGTATTTGAATACGAGAGATAATTCCAAGAGATAGGTTACAACGGAAATTATGATGATAAAATTGGCATAATGACGTAACAGAGTTTCATGGATTATGAACATTCGAGTTTTGGGGACAAAACCTAATTTAAAGGGGGGTAGAATGTAACACCCCGACCCAAATAAACCAAACAAATTCCAAAAATTCTCAAATAGAGTCAAATAATAATACCGGGGTAGACCGAGTTGATAGGGCTTTATGTCATGATATCGAAAGGAACAGACGATTGTAAAATTTAAATAGTTTCGAATGTAAGGACGGTGATGGGCAATGCCCGAGCAATCCAGGAGAGAATATTGAAATAAAAATAAAAGTAAAAATTAAAGAAAAATTAATAAATGAAATAGATAAATAAATAAATATAAAATTAAAATTAAAAAATAAAAATATACATATGAAGAGGAGAATATATGTATATATATATATATGTAGATGTGTAGATGTATATATATATATATATATATATCTATTAAATACATAAGGGGGGTTACAACCGAAAAAAATAGAGAAAAGAAACGAAATAGATGGAGAGTTGGAGGCGTAGGAAAGTGAACGGCCACAAGGAGAGAGAGAGAGAGAGAGAGAGAGAGAGAGAGAAGGAGAATAAAGAGGGGAGGGGCGGTTTTTAAAATGGGGTGTGACCAAGCAGGCGTTAGACCTTGAAGGAAGACAAAAAAAAAAAAAAAAAAAAAAAAAAGAGAAAGGGAAAGACCAGTATGCGCAGGAAGCAGAGGAAAAAAAGAAAAACGGAGAAGGAAGAAGGCAGCTCAAGCGGCGGTGGTGTGGCACAGGAAAGAAAACAAGAAATAAGAAAAGAAGGAGAAGCAATAAGGGAAGAAGCTGAACTGAGTCAGCGGAAGAACTGGGAAGAAAAACAGAGAGGAAAGAAGCAGTGCGTGCAACAGGGGCGTGGTTCAAGGGTGTGCAACCGGGAAAAAAAAAGTAAGAAAATGAGCTTTTCGTTCTTCAAATTTTAGAAGCATGAATGGTCAATTTGATTTTAGAATGTTGTTAACCATGAAATTTGGGTTATGATACAAATTGAATCAAGAAAAACCTACCAGAAACGAGTGAGAAACAAAAATTACAGGGAAAGATTCAAAATTTTGGTTTGCGATCGTGATGCATGAAATTCAATTTGAATGCTTAGGAATTATGTGTATAAGATGCAGGAACAAGGTAGGGATCTTTTTGTGTTGAAACAGTAGGAGGAAAGGTGGGAAAATAGAGGAAAAAAGGGGCTACCAAAAAATCGAACAGCCCTAGTGAGGCTACGGTTTTCCCTGTTTTGGGGGCTATCCGGCACTCCGATCGGAAAATCGAGGGTAGATTTGGGTTGCCCATGACCTGTAGGTATGAACCCTACTGAAAAACGCAAGAAAAACCGGCGCTGACAAGTCGCCGATGACAGAAGAGATGACCGGAGTTATTGAAGGAGACACGCATGGCATAGTTTTTTTGTGATTTAATTTGGGCCAAACCGGGTCGGGTCGGACCCGACCCACCCATTCAGATGGTTGCCTAACACGTTTACTTTATGGGTAAAATTTTAAATTTGAGTTCGGGGAGTGTTTGGTTGAAGAGGAGAAGTTATCTAATGATTAGCTTACAACCTACAGGAAATGAAAAAAATAATGGAAAAAAATGTACGTACAGGAAATGGAAAAAAAAATTTGGGCAGTGAATTGAACCTGTGACCAAGGGGGAAGGGGTGAGAAGCTTAGCCCACTGTACCACTAAGGCACATGTAATCTATTTTGGCTCAAATACTGTATGTATTAGCTAGACTTAATTAATTTAACAAATTAATTAATTTCAAATTAAATTTTGACACATAAATTAATCAAATGAATAATGAAAACTTACTTTTTTAGACCTTTTGGATTTAATGGTGAGGTCCGTTTCACGAGACGGAGTCTCGAAAAATAAAATACCCGTAGAATGCCAAAATGACCAAAATGCCCCTACATTGATGGTGAGTCAAACGGACTCTGATTGAGTTGAGTAAATAGTGGATTGTTATTATTTCAAACCTACTGGACTCAACGGTGAAGTCCAAATTGTGAAAATAGAACCCGAAAAGTAGAGACATGTAAATGACCATTCCGCCCTTGGGTAAATTAAGTTGAAAACGAAAACCGTAAAAGCATAAATTAGTAAAAGAGATATTTAGAGTAGCGAGGCATAAATTCGATTAGTGACATAAAAGCTAAAACATGTTTATTGATGTATAGGCAAGTCAGAGAAAAGGAGAAAGTCAAAGGATACTAGGACACTTATAAGGTAAGTAAACTTCTATCTCTTATACGTGGTTTTCTAAGTCACGATCTTTCTATTACTGCCAAAACTTGTACTCATGTATGTCTCTACCGTTATTGTTCCCACCATTGATATTCTCTTATCTGGTGGAGGCCTATTGATTGATATCTCATGATTTGATTCATTGTACTAATGTCCATCATTGTATGCATGTCATACCTAATACACGATAGAATTTTGATTTACAATTGACTGTTGAGACTGTGAATGGACAAATGGTGATGGGGGTATTTTTATTGATTGATTGGACCTTTGGGTCGATTGACAGGATCTACGGGCCAATTGACAGGACCTACAGGTCGACTCCATAATCGGACATATGGTGATGGGGGTTTTCTTACATATGGAATTATAAGGACATTTTATATGCATTGACATTAACTGTTCACTCATTAATTGTATTTGATTGTGACTGTTTTATTGTGGTAGTATTCATGTTGATTGTGATTATTGGGTTTACTGTTCATTGGCCTTGTGGCACTTTACTACTAACTGAAATCGTTGTCATGACTAGCTATCATGTTATTTTGAATTCATGTTTTCTTATTTAATCCTTAACTCGTATTTGAGATAGGCTTTTACTTACTGTGTTGTTAGCTTACCCCTTACTAATTTTTTAATTGAAAATGCTACAGAACCATAGTAGGAGTTCAGGAGCTTAAGTAGACAGTTGAGGAGCATGATAGTAGTGAATGAAGTATCTCCCATGTACTCACCACCTAAGAGTGGTTGTATGTTATGTTTATGTCGGTTTATAGTTTTCAGTTATTGAATGAAATTGTAATAAGGCTTCTGCTAATCTACTATTAAGTTACATTTATAATTGTATCACTGGTAAAAGAAGGAAAAAAGTAGGGACGGCCATTGGCTTGGCCCCACGACATGAGATCTGCATAGGGTGGGTTTCGGGTCGTGACAGTTTATCATAAGTTTTTTTTGCTAGATAAAAATAAGAGGCAGCCCACTCTCTTGTCATACGGTTTGCCTAAGGGAAAAGAGGAGAAGACCTAGAGGAGAAAGAAAAGGAAGATTGAATCAATCTCTTCGAGAAGTCTTCTTTAACAATCAAGGTTATTAAGAACAAGGTAATTCTAACTTTCTTTTCATGATTGTATGATTCATGTAAAGAAAAAAGATCCAAATAGATTTTTGAAATTGCTTTCGCTGTGGTTACGAACCCAATATATATATCTCTGCAAGATTTTATAATTTAATTCAAAGAAATGGGGAAGATATGACAGTTTGAAATGGACTGTTTTACATCATCTAAATTTACATTTTTAGCCACCTGATCTTAAAAATTCATAAATCAAAATCGGTTTGGAGTTTACATGTAAAACCAATTTTAATAGAAACTAGACATCTAGAGCTTCAATTTAGACCAAAATTTCACTTGATTTGGATTTAAATTGATTAAGTTATAGCCTTCTAAAGTTGGACTATTGTTGTTGGTCGTGTTCAGATTAGCTATGGGGATTTATTCTAATTTCTCCAATCCCAACCCAAATTACTTATATATATATATATATATATCACTATGTATGCATAAAATTAACTATAAAACTTAAAGGAATTAAAAGAAGAGTGTTCTTTTCTTGTTTAGGTGAATTTCCTTATTTCTTCTCCTTTTTCCGTCCCCCTCTCTCTCTAAGCTTGCAATTCCACATCCTTTCACATAAATTTCACTTCTTACCTCACTTAGTGTGATTTTCTAAGATTTTTCATGCATGTATTTATAGCCAAAATTCTCATTGTTGGGATCATCTTTTCCTCAACAAGATTTAATGGTGAAAGATGGCTACTATGATAGGCTTGCCTTATTCACATTGGTTTGTTGGAATCCCATGCTTAAAGCTCATCACTTGCATATGTCTTCATTCATATATATGTTAGGGTAATATTTTCTATAGAAGATTTAATAGTGGGAGATAGCTACTATGGTTGATGGGAGTGATTGTTGGAATCCTATATTCAATGTTTCCCACTAGTGTATATCTATATTCATTTATATATATATATATATATACACTAATCCTTATTATGAGAATCTTGATATACATGTATATATGTGTGTGTGTATGTACACATATAATACGTGTATAAATATTTATATGTGTACCTTACATTTTTTCCTCCTCTCTCATCATGTGTAGGTCACATGGTGGGCACTATTCTATTTTATTTTTTTATTATTTAATTATCAACTTGATGAATCATTTTCTCTTAGACTAGTGGTGTATTCGATCCTAGTATAGGTTAAGTCCATCTGTGGTTAGGTTTCCTAACCTTAGGTGATAATATTAAATATTTACCCCCAAAGAAGGTTTCCATAAATTCAAATACACTATACATATATCACCAAATTTATTGGGTACAGATATTACCTAATTTCTCTGTTGTGGGTGTTACATTCTCTCCTTTTACTAAAAGTTTGCTCCCTCAAACTTGCTAATGCTCATGTGTCAAATAATTTTAGGTATTAGGTACATATCTTATCTCTCGTTCCCATGTGTAGCTTATTCGACATCATGATTTCTTTAAAAGACCTTTACTAGGGGAATAGTCTTGTTGTGTAACACTTGTTCCTTGCGATCCAGTATCTGAACTGGTCATTCCACATAGCTTAAATTCGTTTCTATCTCCAAGGGCTTGAACTCGATTATCTTATCAGTTCATACAAGTACTTCTGTAGCATGGAGATGTGAAATACATTGTGTTTATTGGAAAGCTGTTGGAGTAGCTCTGGACGATATGCAACAGGTTCTATTCTAGCTTCTATCTAGAAAGGACCAATGTATCAGGGACTAAGCTTTCCCTTTTTGCCAAATCTGAATTTTCCCTTGAATGGATATACTTTCAAGATGATAAAATTGTTAGTTTGAAACTCCAAGTCTTTTCACTTTGCATCTGCGTAACTCTTGTACCTACGTTGTGTTGCTTGTTAGCGTTGGCAGATGGTCTGAATCATCTCCGTTGTCTCCTGAACCAGTTGTGGTCCTAGTAATTTCCGTTCACCTACCTCTGCCCAACCTATTGGAGATTTGCACTTCCGTCCATAAAGTGTTTCATAGGGTGCTATCTTAATACTAGCCTAGTAGCTATTATTGTAAGCAAACTCAACCAATGGTAGATGATTCAACCAATTTTCATCAAAGTCTAGAGCACACAAGCGTAGCATATCTTCTAACATCTAAATTACCCTTTTAGATTGTCTGCCTGTCTCGGGATGATAGGTGGTGCCAAGTCTTAACTCTATCCCAAGTGCTGCTTGCATAGCTTGCTAAAACTTTGATGTGAATCTTGGGTTATGATCGGATACGATAGTCACTGGAATTCCATGCATCCTTACTATCTCTCATATATATAAGTCTGTAAATCTCTCTAAGGAATAATTCATTTTAATTAGTAAAAAGTGTGCAAACTTGGTTAGTTTGTCCACAATCACCCATATAGAATCACAACTATTGAGGGAACATGGAAATCTAGAAACAAAATCCATTGTGATGTGTTCTCACTTCCATTTCGGGATTAGAAGTGGTTACAAAAGACCGCAGAGTCTTTGGTGCTCCTCCTTTACTTGCTGGCATCAAGTGCATCGCGTAATGAAATTTGCTATATCTCTCTTTAGTCCCGGCCACCAATATAGTTCCTTAACATCATGGTATATTTTTGTGTTACCTGGGTGCATAGTAAATCGTGAGTAGTGAGCTTCTCCCAAAATCTCCTTCTTATGTTACGACCGATCCGGTACACATATCATATTTCAGAATTGTAAGATTCCATCACGAATTTCATAATTGGGCTTTCCATTTTCCCCCACCTCTCTCTTGATCTTGAGTAAAGTTTCATCATTGTCTTAGCCCTCTCGTACTCTTTCCACAAGAATGGATTAGATTACTAAGCTGGCTAGTGACGCTCGTAATCCAGGTTGTACTACCTCAATTCTTATTTCATCTAGATCTTTGATCAGTTTTGTTTGGCCAGTAATCATATATGTAAGAGTACCTGACTTTCGGCTCAATGCGTTTGCCACCACATTGGCTTTGCCTGGATGATATTGGATGCTTAATCATAGTCCTTTATCAACTCCAGCCATCTATGTTGTCTCATATTCAACTCTTTCTGCGTAAATAAATATTTGATGCTTTTGTGATTGGTGAAAATCTCGCAAGTCTCCCCATATAGATAGCGTCGCCATATCTTAAGGGCAAAAACCACCGATGCTAACTCTAGGTCATGAGTATGGTAGTTTTTCTCGTGTGGTCTCAACTGTAGAAAGACATAAGCGATGACTTTCCCATCTTGCAACAATACACAACCCAATCCTTTACGAGAGGCATCTTTGTAGATCACGAACTTTCCTTCTTTTGTGGGAATGACTAAGATAAAGGTTGTGGTCAGTTTCTCTTTTAGAGTTTGAAAACTCTGTTCTCTCTCTATCGTCCAAATGAATGGAGTGTCTTTCCGGGTTAATTGGGTGAGAGGTTTAGCTATTTTGGAAAAATATTTAACAAACCTAAGGTAGTATCTCGCTATACCTATGAAACTTCTAACCTCTGTCACTATAGTTGGTTGGGTCCAATTAACAATTGCCTCTATCTTCTAGGGGGTCTACCGATATGCTATCTTTGTAAATTACATGCCCCAAAAAATGTGATACTACTTAGCCAAAACTCACACTTGAAAAACTTAGCATACAACTTATGCTCTTTGAGCGTCTGAAATGTTATCCTCAAATGCTCTTCATATTCTTCCGCACTCCGAGAGTAGATCAAAATATCATGAATGAATACAATCATAAAATCATGCAAATGAGATTTAAACACTCTATTAATCAAATTCATAAATGTTGCAGGGGCATTAGTCACTCCAAATAACATAACTATGAATTCATAATGACCGTACTGAGTCCTAAAAGTAGTCTTTGGTATGTCTCCCTCTTTCACCTTTAATTGATGATAACCCGATCGTAAGTCGATCTTAAAAAAGACTTATGCCCTTTGAAATTAATCAAACAACTCGTCTATTCGAGGTAGCATGTACTTGTTCTTAACAGTAACCCGATTTAACTCTCGATAATCGATACATAATCTTAATGACCCATCCTTCTATTTAATGAACAAAACTAGTGCGCCCCAAGGTGATATGCTAGGGCAGATGAATCATTTCTCCATCAACTCTTGTAGTTATACCTTAAGCTTCCACATTTCTGCTAGCACCATCCGATATAGAGTTTTGGAGATAGGTTGTGTCCCAAGCATTAGATCAATAGAAAACTCGATCTCACGATCAACCATTTTTCTTGGTAGATCGTTGGGGAATACATCCTGAAATTCACACTATAGGAATTTTTCTTATTAGGGGAGGTTGGGCTTAAGTATCTATCATACTACAAAAGTATCCGTGATAACCCCTCTTTAACAATCTGCATGCTCACATAGAAAAAATTAAGTATGGTGGAGATGCTACACCTCTCCCTTTGTACACGAACTCAGATTGTTGGGGTTTTCAAAACAAAACCCGCTTGTCGCGACAATTGATAGTAACATGATTGGTGGAAAGCCAATCCATACCCAATATCACATCAAACCCTCTTATGCCTAGTGGAACTAATTCAATGGTCAACTGGTGTTTATCAATCACAATATCACAGTTACGACATATTGTGGTCCTTAATAGCGGTACTCTAGTGGGAATAGAAACAAATAATAGGAAATCCAAGGGTTCACATGATTTATCAATCTTATCAGCAAATTTAGGTGTTATAAATGAATGTGTAAATCCAAAATCAAGGAGTAGTATGCAGGAATACCACAAATAGGATAATATACCACAAAAGAGCAAGACCAATCAGCACTCGACACGTATGTCTATAGTCCAGCTCACGCTCGGCTAACTCAGCTTGCGCTCAACCAGTGGCTAGCGCTCGGACATTCAGGACAGTCTGAAAGATCGGAAGTGGCCGAGCATATGCCTCCAGAGCACATACATATCCAGATAAGGATCACAGAGTTAATTACAGGACTTCAGACCAACACTCCAGAGCTCGTCACCGCCTTAGTGGCTGCCGAGCAGGGAATAAGGAAACAGTCTTCGACAAGGAAACTGCTATACATGTTCATCTCTATCTATGGTGCAATATCCAACAAGGAAACTACTATCTCCGGTGATCAAATCCTTACTTTCATGGCTCCAAATCCTAATCAACTTAGGAAAGCCACGGCCTATAAATTAAACCCTAAAGGTACGCTTTATTTTCATGCTCATTCTTTGGCTTTCAATACAGTCTTTCAATTCAGTTTACTTATTTAAGCATCGGAGTGGCTACCGCCGGAGCCAATCCGGTGGCCCTCTGATCCCCCCTTTTAAGTGTTCTCCAGGTCTTGGAGCCCAGATTTCTTGCAAACCGAAAAGTGCATCATCAGTTTGGCGCCGTCTGTGGGAAACGACTAATCTCCAAGTGCCCTATTCACAAACTTATATTTTTCCTCATCCGGAAAACCATGGCCCCAAATCTCCGATCGAGACAGAATGCTCAAAACCCACAAAGCTCTCAACGTCGGTCGCCTGTTCCATGAGCTGGCAGAGATCCACAACCGTGGGCAGCCCCATGCTGGGGAACATCAGCCTTTATCCCTAACGTCCACTACCGAAGCACTACTACAACCCTGACTCCAAGGGCTTCGGGAGCACATCCAGCACCACAAGAGCCTCATCCCCAAGCAGCACCAATCCCGCCAGTCGGAACCCTCTTCTATCCGAGGGACGTGCTCAGCCCGACTACCCTGACGCCGAGGCTGTGAGGCAAGGTTCACAAGAGGTCCGGTTCAGAGACCCACGGAGGGTAGAAGAAATTGCCGAATCTATGGACCGAACAATAGCTTTGAGAGGTGCCCAGAACCCTCCAGAGCAGGATGAGTTGGCCAGGCTGCTCGGAAGACTTGCTACCCCATTCACTCCCACCATCATGTCGGAGGGAAAGGCCTAGGAAGTTCATGGTGCGAAAGTTCACCCTGTACGATGGGACTGGAGACCCAGGAGATCATCTCTGGCACTACCAGCATACGATGGCCCTCTACGGGGCCTCTGATGCTTTTATATGCCGAACTTTCATTACCAGCTTGAAGAAACTGCTCTAAAATGGTTCCACCACCTCCCTCCGAACTCAATTACTGGCTTCTATGAGCTCGATAGGCAATTCCTTGGACAGATTTATGACCAGCAAAAGGCTCAAAAGGGGACCAGAATTCTTGTTAAATGTCAAGTAGACTAAGGAGGAGTCCCTCAGAGCCTACATTGCACGCTTTAATGCCGAACTCACAAAGATCACCGACTGCAGCCCAAGATTCCTTGTAGCTGCCTTAACTGCTGGACTTGCTCACGGTGGCTTCAGAGATTCCTTGACCAAAAGCCCTCCTGCCGACATGGCGGCATTAATAGATCGGGCCAGGAAGTACATCAACTTGGAAGAAGCCAACCGCACATCCCAGAAGGGCAAAGAGCAGAACCAGAGGGATAATCCGAAGAGGGAGGATCATAAGAAGGAGGACCACAGAAGAGACCTTAGCAAGAAGAGAGCCTAGAGTCTAGAAAAGAGAACGGCACCCAAGGCTGTTTACAATTCCGGACCAAGGGAGTTCACTAATTTTACCCCTCTGAACATTACACCGAATCAAGTACTTCGGCAGATCCGAGATCGGGAAAACCTGAGATGGCCAGAACCCATCAAATGAGATCCCAGCCTTCGGGACACAGGTAAATATTGTAATTTCCACAAAGATCATGGGCATACAACTAACTCATGCAGGTCCCTTAGATATGAGATTGAGCAACTCATAAAGAAAGGACGTCTCCGAGAGTTCCTTAAGCAGGACGGGAGGCAAAATCCCCACGAAGACAAGCCTCAGCAGCGGATAGAGCAGAGGCCTGAACAAAGACAAGAGTAGAGGGAAGTTCGAAACGAGCCTCAAAGGCAGACAACCATGTCATCTATGTCCTCCATGTAGACTCCCCTACTACAGGAATGTCCAACAGGGCAAGGAAGTGGTATGTTCAGGAGGCCAGGGCTGCCCCAGATGTATTGCAGATCTCCAACGTTGAAAAGAGGCTCAAACCAGCACCAGAGATCCAATTCACTGAACAGGACCTAGCAGGGGTGCATTGCCCTCACAGTGATGCCCTTCGTCATCACTTTCAAAATTGCCAACTTCGAGATCAGAAGAGTCCTAGTTGAAACCGGTAGCTCTTTTAATATACTATTCCATGAGCCACTCAAATAGATGGGGATGGACCACGACAGCATCAAGCCTATCACTACCGTAATGGCAGCGGTTGATGGTAATCTCAGTACCCTATTGGGAAGGATCGACCTACCCACTACTGTAGGGGAAGGTGAGGGCAGAAAACCACCATCTCAGAGTACATAGTGTTGAATATGAAATCTCCCTATAATGTCATAATTGGGAGACCATAGCTGCACTAGATAGGGGCGGTTACCTCGACCCTCCATCAATGTCTGAAGTATGTTCACAGTCAGAATGTTTATTCTGTCAGAGGCTGTCAGCCAACTTCTCGAGAGTGCCATGCCATTGCACTCAAGGAAAAGACTGCCAAATAGCAATTACAGTACACCCGAGATTGTGCAGATCAAATTCTCTCCCACTCTCCCGAGGAGGAAAGTTGCCCATCCAGAATCGAAGAACCCCTAAGCCCAAGGGGACGGGACAGCAGGGCCAAACCCATTAGCGAACCTATCAAAGTATTGGTTAGTTCAGAATCAGAAGGACGCTATTTGTACATTGGTCCAGACTTGACACGCGCTGAGGCAAGAGAAAATAATCAAGTTTCTGAAAGAAAACCTCTCTATGTTTGCGTGGGAGACCAAAGACATGGAGGGTATAGATCCAAACCTGATAACTCACAAACTAATGGTGGATCCAGATCACCCACCAGTGAGACAGAAAAGAAGGCCGCTAGCCCCAGAGCGACATTAGATCATGAACGAGGAAGTCCAGAGGCTACTTGAAGCCAAAATGATATGTGAAGTACCCCGAGTGGCTAGCCAACACCGTCCTGGTCAAGAAGAAAAATGGCAAGTGGAGGGTCTGCGTTGATTATACAGACCTCAATAAGGCGTGCCCCAAAGACAGCTTTCCACTACCAAGGATAGACCAATTGGTTGACATTACTGCAGGGCACGAACTCATGAGTTTTATAGGATGCCTATTCTGGGTATAACCAAATTCAGATGTACCCTCCAGACCAGGAGAAGACAGCCTTCATAACCGAACGAGGTCTCTACTGCTACAGAGTAATGCCTTTCATTTTGAAGAACACTAGAGCCATATACCAGCGGTTGGTTAATAAGATGTTCAGCCCGCTGCTTGGCAATACCATGGAGGTATACATTGATGATATGCTGGTCAAAAGTCTACAGAAAGGGAGTCACCTCCAGCACTTAGCCCAGACCTTCGATATCCTAAGACAGCACAAGATAAAGCTCAATCCCTCGAAATGTACCTTCGGGGTGACGAAGGGAAAATTCTTGGGATACATTGTCTCTCAGAGGGGTATCGAAGCAGACCCCACTTAGATCCAAGCTCTGATTGGACTAAAGTCATCGAAAACCAGAAAAGACATTCAAGCGCTGAATGGAAAAATCGCAGCACTAAGCAGATTTATCTCCAAATCCACTGATCGCTGCCTACCCTTCTTCAAAGCTTTAAAGGGCAACAAAGCTTTATAATAGGACGAAAGAATGTGAGAAAGCTTTTCAAGAGTTGAAGGAGTATCTCGCCTCTCTAGAGCTTCTGTCAAAACCAGTAAGGGGGAAAAGCTACTCTTGTACCTTGCAGTCCCTGAAAACGCAGTCAAGCTCCGCATTAGTCAAACAGGACAAGGGAGTACAGAAGGCCCATATTCTACGTCAGTAGGGCACTACTCAACACAAAAAAGAGATACCCTAGAGGTTGAAAAGCTAGCCTTTGCTTTGGCAATATCAGCTCGGAAGCTCCGGCCTTATTTTCAAGCTTATCCAATTGAAATCCCAACCGCCTACCCTCTGAAGTCAATATTGAGCAAGCCTAAGGTGTCAGGAAGATTAGTGAAGTGGTCTGTAGAGCTAGGGGAATTTGACATATCATATGTGCTACGAAACTCCATCAAAGCGCAGGCCTTGGCTGATTTCGTTGCCGAGTTCACCCCGGCACTTCAAGACAAGGCACAGCTCATCGAAACTTCAGGAACCTTGGCTGCTCTATATCGATGGGTCATCAACCGATCAGGGCTCAGGAGTAGGCTTGGTATTACAGTCCCCTGATGGGCTCTTGTTAGAAGAAGCAGTCAGCTTGGGATTCAAAGCTTCCAACAATGAAGCAGAATATGAAGCCCTAATCCTAGGCATGAAGTTGGCTCTTAGAATGCGAGGTTCAGAACCTTAAAGTCTTCTCATACTCCCCAACTGGTGGTAAGCTAAGTCCTGGGAGAATTCTCTATTAAAGATGATAGGATGCTTCGGTACTCCGAACTGGTGAACCACTTGAAGCACTCCTTCTAGACGTTCACTATCCAGAAAATAGAAAGAAGCCAGAACTGTAGAGCAGATGCTTTGGCAAACATGGCATCCCGCCTTAAGTATGAAGCAAATTCCATAGTAAAAATTTCTTACCAGCCAAGACTCAGCATAGAGGAAGCCCAAGTTGCCCAAATTACTGAACAACCCCAGAACTGGATGAACCCAATCCTCCAGTCCCTAGAATCCGGGCTCCTCCTAGAAGACAAAAACAAAGCAAGGAGAATCTGAATCAGAGTGGCTCGGTACCTGATCCTGAACAACAAGCTTTACAGAAGGTCTTATTCTCAACCCTCTGTTAAAATGCTTAGCTCGAGAAGAATCACAATATGTCTTGGCTGAAATACACGAGGGTATTTGCGGAGAATCATAAAGGGGGCAGAATGATAGCTCACCGAGCTCTAACTCAAGGCTATTACTAGCCTAGCATGCTAAGGTAGGCTAAGGAATATGTCTAGAAGTGCGACAAATCCCAAAGATTTGCCCCATATCAACACCAGCCTCATCATGAGCTCATCCCGATTACTAGTCCTTGGCCCTTTGCTCAGTGGGGGATGGACATCGTGGGTCCATTACCCAAGGCCCCACCAAACAGGAAGTATTTCTTGGTAGCCATTGACTACTTCTCTAAATGGGCCGAAGCTGAACCTCTAACACACATCACAGAGAAGGAAATTGAAAACTTCACCTGGAAAAACATTGTATGCAGGTTCGGTATACCACGTGTGATTATCTCTGACAATGGGACAGCAGTTCACTGGTAAAGGCTTCAAGAAATTTTGTGAAGATCTTAACATTAGACAACACTTTGCCTCTCCAGGACACCCACAAGTGAATGGGCAAGCAGAGGTCACCAACTTGAACGATCCTCGATGGATTAAAGAAAAGGTTGGAGCAAGCCAAAGGAAAATGGGCGGAGGAACTCCTCGGTGTTCTTTGGGCCTACAGAACAACCAGAAGAACTCCCACCTCTGAAACTCCCTTCTCACTAGCCTATGGCACAGAAGTAGTAATCCCGGTTGAGATCGGTATGCCAACCTTAAGAACTGAAGCCTTCGAACAAGAATCCAATGAGCAGCCAACTGACAGAAAATTTGAATTTACTTGAAGAAAAAAGGGATCAAGCCAGCATCAGGATGGAAGCCTATCAGCAGAGAATGGTCAAAAAATCCAAGGTGGGGCTCAAGACGGTCAACTTTCAAGTTGGAGACTTTGTCTTAAGAAGAGCTTTTCCGAACACCAAGGATCCCACTATGAGGAAGTTGTCACCCAACTAGGAAGGCCCTTACAGAGTGACAAAGGTTATTAGGCCTACCACCTACTGGCTAGAGGACATGACTGGGAAGCCTATTCCTGGGCCTTAGAATGTAGAGCATTTATGGAAGTATTATCAATAAAGATATTTCTTTCTTTTTAACACCTCCCTAAAATGTTCATCTCTAATGCACAGGCCTCCAGAGCCTGGTCTATTTATAATGCACAAGCCTTAATGCTTGGTCCATCTTTTAATGCACAAGCCCCCAGAGCCTGGTCCATCTACAATGCACAAGCCTTAGTGCTTGGTCCATCTTTTAATGCACAGGCCTCCAGAGCCTTGGTCCATCTATAATGCACGCCTTAGTACTTGGTCCATCTTTTAATGCATAGGCCTCTAGAGCCTGGTCCATCTATAATGCACGAGCCTTAGTGCTTAGTCCATCTTTTAATGCACAGGCCTTCAGAGCCTGGTCCATCTCTAATGCACAGGCCTTCAGAGCCTGGTCCATCTCTAATGCACAGGCCTCTAGAGCCTGGTCCATCTACAATGCACAAGCCTTAGTGCTTGGTCCATCTTTTAATGCACAAGTCTTAATGCTTGGTCCATCTTTTAATGCACAGGCCTTCAGAGCCTGGTCCATCTCTAATGCATAGGCCTTCAGAGCCTGGTCCATCTATAATGCACAGGCCTTCCGAGCCTGGTCCATCTTCGATATACAGATTCTATAATCCGGTCCATCTAAAGACAGAAGTTCCAAGCATCTTCAACCAAAGTCTAACTACTATCTACACAAGTTTCCTAGATCGGAATACCTTAAAGCTGATACTTAGATTGTTTGGCTTATGTACCAACAAGCAACGAATACTACAGTACCGAGCAGGCTTAAAGTACTTTGGCTCAAGGTTTCAAGTTTTATGTAAGTTTCTTTGATCTATTCTTAGAACAGTACAGAAGAGTTATTCATCAGAAGTGCACGAGAAGGTGTTTTAACTCCGAAAGAGCACATCTAAACACAAAGAACATCAAATTTGAGGAAAAGGAATTCAATTTTATTGACTGATTCATAAAATTTACATCAGTACAAGAAGACTGGAAATAAAACAAGTACAGAAAAGCTACAACAAAGACATCACTACGTTTTATAGAAGCTACAATAAAGACATCACTACGCTTTTGCGACATCATGGCTTTCTTCCTCGGATGGGAAAGGGGCCCAAGTTCCAAACCTCTATTACCGTCGCCGCCGGCTTCTATTTGAAAGGAAGGAACCCTGAACCCCAATCTGCATCAAGAAGCACCTAGGCCATTTCATCATTATTGTCACTGATCTTAATACCAACGGATGATGAGGGCTCTAGGTCTCAGGAGACCTCTATTCTCCACCTTCGTTTCCCTCAAATTCAACATGACACCCCAACTGGCTTGAGCAAGGGTCTCTGCCAAGACACAAAGGGAAGGAGGCATCCTACATTCGTCTTCATCACCAATGGCCCAAGCCTCGGTTGAATCAAGGATGGTCCACCTCCAATCGGAGAAATCTCGACCGGATGCCAAGATGGACAAGAAGATCTTCGCCTCCTTTAATCCTTCCTTGGAGACTGAATCAAAGGGAAGGTTAACCCTCGGCCACAGTTTAATCATTCTCAACTCGGACTGAGAATCGTCAATCATATCCTGGGCAAACTGGCAAGCTTCTAAAAAGACATCCAAATTCTCTCCGATGGGGGAATAGTTTGAGGGTAAAAAGGGTAAAGAGATTTGGCAGCAACCGTATGCCCCTCTCTCGTATATATAGACTCATGAAGCCCGAAAGCCAACCATCCGGATGTCATGACGGTTAAAGGGAGGATTGACCTCGAAAACCCAAACGACAACTGTATAAATGAATGACGCATTAACCCACCCTCTCGGAATATCAAAAGACAGAGTGTGGGGTTTTCCTGTACTAACAACTGAAGTTCGGTACTAAAGCTTCTGAAATGATAAAATAAGCAAAGTCTAATATACATGCCTCCTATCCGATATACAGAGCTCCCAGCCTTATCTATTCCTTGACAGTCCACACATATAACAAAGGCCAACAGCTCTGATATATTCTGATCTTAAGGGCTCAGAAATAGAAGTTTCGATCATCAGAATGATGGGCACAAGCTGCCTAGTTATTTTCACAAGCCTTTGGTTCAGAACAATCTGCTTCAAAATTCTGCAGAGTTTGCTTCCACTCTATGTGATACAAGATCAATATCGAATTCCTACTCATCTGATTATGTTTGCTTTCCTATCTTATTATGATGAGACAGTTGGAATTAATCTACATTCACTGTTCTATTACAAGTGCTAAAGCTCGGGAGGCAACTATGAACTGTTGGAAAGCTGATCTGACGTGTAATGGGCTCAGAGCAGCTATACTCGCAACGAATTTCACAAAAAGCAAGAATACAAGAAAGATCTGAAGAAAATTCAATTTTATTGATCAAAGGAAATCTATTAGATAAAAAAGCTGGCTAAACAAAAGAGTAAAGCTGATAAAGCCTCAAGCCTTATCGGAAGGGCCAGGGTCCTCTGCCGAAAGAAGGTCGATAGTCGCGGCCTTTTTACTCGGGCCAGCACCAGATGAAGCGGCTCCAGGAGCAACAATTGACGACACGTCAAAATCTGGAAACTTAGCAAGAAATCGAGATCGGAAGCTCTCAAAGCCGAACCGGATCAGTTCGTCCCCCATCTTATCAACTTCCTCTCTCATTTCCGTCTCAGTCTCAGTCCTGGCATGATCAACTGCCTCCTGAAGCTTCTGATCGAAGGTGCTTTGAAGGTCAACCAACTCCCTCTGAAGCCCTCCAACCTGCCGAGCATAGAGGTCCCTTTCGGATTCCGCCACGACAAGGTTAGTGCCAGCCTCCTTCAAATTCTCCTCGGCAGCATGAACCTTGGATTGAGCCTTTCCAAGCCCCAGCCTCACTTCATCCATGTTCGGCCTTCAGCTTATCAGCCTCCTCAAAGCTCAGAGGAGTCACCATCAGAGCAGCCAAACTATGCATGCTCTGCACAACACAAGGCAAGCAAGTTAGGCCGAACGAGTAAACAAGCAAAGAAAAGACAAGAAGAGGCTACAGAAGTTACCTTCATTTGGAGATTCATCATCTCGTTTATCAGTTTCGCAAGGTTATCCCCCCTGTACCGATGAGGGCCCTTAGACCATATTTGGTCAAAGGCCTTCTTGGCAATTTGATAGTCCGGCTCATCAGACGGCTCGGACGGTGCAGTAGACGCCTTCCCTTTCCCAGCCCGCTTGCTCAGAATGGAAGGGACAGGAGGAACGGCCAAGACCGGACCAGCAGGTTCGGCCTCCTTCTCAGCCTCGGCAGGAGGTGGCTCGGGAGAGCCTAGAAATCAACCTCCTCCTTTTTACTTAAAGAGGAGGCACAGGCTCAACTTGGGAGGAAGCCTCTCCCGCCACTTGGGCCTCCGCCTCTGCCCACCTCGATGTCAACCTTTTCTTGAGCTCAACAATATGAGCGGCCATCAAGTTCTCCGGAGTGACAATGACGGTGTGAGCCCGATTGGAAGTCGAAAGAAGCGCGCGATACTGATCTTGGAGCTCGTTAGTAAACTCAGACTTCCTCCAAGAGCTCCTAACTGCACATAAACAAGAAGTAAGACGTCAGTTCATCAGCTCGGAAGGCATAACTAAGCTAAAGCAACCTAAGGAAATAAGCCTCACCCTTGTGACCCGTAATGCGAAGGAATATCGAGACATGATCTCTGAAGTCTTCACGCTCCCATCCTCCTCCAACAAAGAAGTACCACTTCTTCCATGTTTTATTAGAAGTGGGTACAGAGGAAAGAGGTCGGAACCCCTTTTCAAAAGACATGTAAAAAAGGCCCTCTGCCTTCTTATACTTTAGATCCATATTGCTACAGATCAGATCTACGGATACATCTACACTATTTTTGTGCCCTAACACTACAAACCCTAAAAGATGCCGCCAACTATTGAGATTAAGGTCGGCATGACAGAGCTTGTACCAACAGAAGAACTGCCTAACCAAATCAGGCAATGGAAGCCTCAAACCCATTTCAAACCAGGCAAGATAAACATATATCTCCCCGGCTTCAACATTATAGGGGCGATCCATTGGGCCCGGAACCCTACAGGAACATTTAGGGGAAAATTGTACTTCACCCTCCACTCGTCTAACAAGCTCTGGGTGACAGCACTTTCGCCTTCCTCCCTATGGGAAGACCTACTAGAGGTCTCCCCAACCCTGTCTCGGGGCTCTATGAAGGCGTCCACTATCCTAGTCTCAGGACTGTGGGGAGGCTCAACAGACCTCTCCCCAACATCTTCAGCGGTAAGACCACCTACATTCTCTACATAAGACGGCATAGCCATCTCTGAGGGATTTCCTACCCCCTCAGTAGCATTTGAAGATTCAGAAGGAGTAGACATTACTCTCAAACTTAAAGAGGAAGAAGTAAAAGAAGAGGAAGGTCGGTCGAAC
This sequence comes from Nyssa sinensis, assembly GCA_008638375.1. Taxonomy (NCBI): domain Eukaryota; kingdom Viridiplantae; phylum Streptophyta; class Magnoliopsida; order Cornales; family Nyssaceae; genus Nyssa; species Nyssa sinensis. The sequence goes on from CM018049.1 coordinate 8,205,375, forward strand.
CTGTTCTAGACCAGAGCCTCAGACAACCAGTATTCTTCAAAATCGCACAAACCAACAATAGCAGACAAGATCTTCTGGCAGAGTGAAAATGACGGGGAAAAGGTCATTTCAAAACTCTCTCTGTATTTATAAGTGCAGTATAAGAAGGGGACCCACCAAGCCCAAATGCCATGACAGTTCGGTACAATGATGGCTTTGAGAAACCCAACCATCAGTTCAGTACAGTGATGGCCTTGAAAAAACCCAATCTTCGGCTGCGCAATAAATGACGCACCAACAGTCGCCTTGAAAAGCGAACAGATAAGATACATGAGTCTCCGAAAAGGCCTAGCCCTAGTTGCTTGTTAACATCGAACTAGGACTTGCGGGAGGAGTAACTAATATACCACAAAAGAACAAGACCAATCAGCACTCGACACGTATGTCTATAGTCCAGCTCATGCTCGGCTATCTCAGCTCGCTCTCAACCAGTGGCTAGAGCTCGGACATTCTGGACAGGCTGAAAGATCAGAAGTGGCCTGAGCATATGCCTCCTAGAGCACATACATATCCGGATAAAGATCACGGAGTTAATTACAGGACTCCAGACCAACACTCCAAAGCTCGTCACCGCCTTAGCGGCTGCCGAGCAGGGAATAAGGAAACAGTCTTCGACAAGGAAACTGCTATACATGTTCATCTCTTTCTATGGTGCAATATCCAACAAGGAAACTACTATCTCTGGTGATCAAATCCCTACTTTCATGGCTCCAAATCCTAATCAACTTAGGAAAGCCACGACCTATAAATTAAACCCTAAAGGTACGCTTTATTTTCATGCTCATTCTTTTGGCTTTCAATACAAGTCTTTCAATTCAGTTTACTTACTTAAGCATCAGAGCGGCTACCGCAGGAGCCAATTCGGTGGCCCTCTGATCCCCCTTTTTGAGTGTTCTACAAGTCCTGGAGCCCAGATTTCTTGCAAGCCGAAAAGTGCAGTATCATAGGAAATGTACCTGCGACTACTCCCTTCGATGATTCCCCTAGTACCAAAGTAAACACCCTTCCTGTTCGTGTTTGGATTTCTTTCCCTTTATTCTGAGTAAGGGTGACAGTTTTCCTCCCTACGGTGGTTGCAAGAGTTGGTGCCGGATTAGTGGTAGCCTCGTCCCTTTATGGGCATTCTCTGGTCATGTGCCTTTCTTTTCCACACTGATAACATCCCATAGTACCTAGTTTCCATTCATTTCGATGGTACTTATGACATTTCGGGCATTAAGGTAGCTCACTTCCCTTCTGGCTATTGCTTTTGGGGTCTTCCACATTACATTTCTTAATGGAGTGAGATCCTTGGCCTTTCTTAAAATTTCTCCCATATCTTTTTTTTGGCAACTCACAAGCCTTTCCTACCTCATTTAATTCGATTTCAACAAACAAAGCCCTCTACAAGGACTCTTTATACGTAGGTAATAAGAATATAGAGACTCATGTTCCGTAAACCCGGGCGTAATCCTTTTTCAAACTTTATGGACTTCTTTCTTTCACCATTCACCAGATATGGGGCAAATCTAGATAATTCGGACAAACTTTGTGGCATACTGAATTACTATCATTTCATTAATTTTGTTAGAGCTCCACAAATTCCCTTTCCTTTTGATCTGTAGCAGTTTTAGGGAAATACATTCCATAAAATATTTCCAAAAACTTGTCCCATTCTGTCACAATTCCAGTCTCTTATCATCATTAGCCACCACTCCTAAGCCTTTCATTTTAACATAAAGGCGGTTAGTTGGACCTTCTGGGCTTCAGTGCAGTTGAGTAATCTGAAAACCTACTCCATGGATCTCACCTATTCTTCAGTAGCCATGGGATCCGTGACGGAGTTAAAAGGTAAAGGTTTTAGTTTGTGAAACCTATCAAGCAATTCGTTGCTGATGTGGATGGTTCCATCAGCAAATGGTGCAGGATTCTTGACTTGCACAAGTGTAGGGTTTGGTGTGGGCACCAGTGTTCATGAAGATTATTCCATGCAACAGTCCGAACATCCCCAAATCCCGATCGATATCAAACATTGCGTCTAAATCACTAAGCCCTTCACTTGACATTTTCTCTTAAAATTTTTAGATTTGTTGGTGGAAATCACATTGTTTAATCTTTTGAGAAGTCAAAACAGGTGCTAAATACTTCAATCTAACCTCCTCCACAACTTTACAAAAAAAAGGTCATAAGCATAGTAAGGAAGAGCTCAAGAAAGCAATGAGAAAATAAAAAATTGAAACATTTTAAAGCACACTACCCAGGCACCCAAGTGCCGATCAGCACTTACGGGTAGTCGATCGACACATAGAGGTTGGAAACCCCCCCTTCTGTGTGTCGATCAGCACATAAGGGCTGGACAAGCCAATTTTTGGGCTTTGGCCCATTTTCGCGAATCTTGGCCCATTTTGGCCCATTTCAGCCCATTCTTTGTCAAAATCAAGATTTTTGTCAAAATATGTCTAAGAAATGCATCGTGATTCAACACTAAACATCGAAGGGAAAATTAGTAATTTTCTATACCCGGTGAGTGTAGACCAACTTGTCATTTAAGTGGCATAGGCCCACTAATCCAAGACCATCATCAAGTAACTCACTGTAATTCCCTGAAAAATCCAATATGACTAAGACGACACCCCGACGTAATAAAATTAGGTTATATAACTATAATGTTTAAAATGGCTAAAAATATATTAAGTCATAATGGGATTAATTATCATAAGAGACGAAATTAATCAAAAACACCAAAGATAGTGCATGCTCAAAAAATTGACAAGCTGGTTAACCGAGTCAAAATAATTTGGACTAGTGCTGAAATGGACAATATGAGACCAATACGGATAATTAATTATGGAAATAATGTGAATATGGAATAAGGAACTAACGGGGACCCAATATCGATAAAATAAGTAATGATGATACCAAGCCCCAGTGTTCCATAAATTGATATTTTATGGAATAAATATCAATGTTCAGGGGTCATTGTGTATATAACATAAATATACATACACACATATGTATTGGTGGTCAATATACATATAAATATGTATATTTAAGGTATATATAAAGTATACTAAAATATATATATAGATATATAATATAGATGCGGCCAAAGAAGGGGCAGCTTCAAGGAAATGGGAAGAGAAGTAGGTAAAGACGGTAAGGCCAAAACATGATATATATATATATATATGTAGTAATCTGGAAAGGAAAAAGAGAGAAGTAGTTGGAAGTTGGTGAAGTATGTATATATATATATATATACACACAAAACAAATATAGGGAGGTAGCTTGCAGCTTCTAGAATACATGATATATTTATATAGATGCAACACAAACTCATGAAGCTTCTAGAGGCAGCCGACATGTTTACCTTTTTGAGGCACTTTAGACTATTCTTATATGTATATATGTGTGTATAGGCAGCCAAACTTCACATATATATGTAAGCTGTAGCCAGCACTTCTAAACAAAAAAAGAGGGTCATGTGTGTGTGAGATAGATATATAGACCAATAGAAGTTGTTGTACTAGTGGAATTCTGCCATGGACGGAGGAAGAAGGAGAGCTTCAAAGGTTAGGAATTAGGCCAAGGTAAGTGCCTAAATACCTTCTATATTGTTTTGAATGTGATAAGGAACCAAAATCAGTAGAAAAACTTGAAGAAAACCCAAGAAAAAGTTACTCCATATTCACCACCCAAAATTGGTGAAACTTCAAAATGAATCCAAAACTTAGTTTGGTGAATAGGAAAAGGTAGGAAATCATTCAAGGATTCCAAAACACTTAGAATTATGCAAAATGGTCAAGAATTAACCATTTCATGGCCAAAATACAGAAATGGTGCATGGCCAAAAAAATTGAAATGGGTGTCAGAAATTGTAACATTTTAAGCTTAAAACAGTCCCAAATGATTTATTGAGGTTCCTAAAATCAATTTGGTATAAAAATTGCCAAAATGGATGTCAAAACCATAAGAAAAACTAGAGAGAAGATATATAGTTTCGACGACTGGCACTAATGAAGATGGCCTAAATAATAGGCCAATGGACGTAATTAGGTGATCTGATAGACTCCGAAGATGATGAATAATTCATGAATGGATGAATTCTTATATTTCTATGATTGATGATGATTATTTAGAAAATGCAAGGATGTACCTAAGGAAGTACCTAGAGAACATCTGTAAAGGGAGATAAGCAGTAAAAGTTTGTGAGTAATATGAAACTTCTGAATTGGTGATATTTTAACTATCACAACATTTTTATACTGTACTACTTAAATGCCTTTACTTTGCATTGTATAAAACTTGATATGATCCCGTTCTGTTTTGTTATATTCTGTTCGGATTGTATTATGATTATGTTATGTTCTATTATGTTCTGATTCTTGGGCCCAATATAGAAATTGAGCAATGTGGTATGAGTAGGCCAGCAGCAAACCCAGAGGGTAGAGGCCCCACGAGTCTTCACTTATGGGCAGCTAGGAAAGGCTCAAACATACTCGATATGCCTATACATCTGATTGATATATTGCCATTTTGTTCTGTTCTATTCTGTTTCGCGCAATTCTATTCTGATCTGCTTTATTCTACTTGAAATGCATTTAATCATGCATTTTAGTTAGAATTGTTACTTTTAAAATGATTAAACTATCCATGTGCTTTATATACAAGAACTGGGTTTGAAACTCATGGCAAGGAACCTATGTTACTCACTGGGCTTGTTAAAGCTCACTTTATTATCCTAACATTTTTCAGGTGAAGATTCCAATGGCAAGGACTAAAGGGCTAAGATCATCTGAAGTTATTCAGACAGACTTTATGAAGCTATTTCATTTTTGTAACCTACCTTATTTTTGGATATTTTGTATAACCATACGAACACTGATGTAACTTTTGTAGTTAGACTTGTATAAACCAACTAAGATCATATTTAGTTGCTCTGCCAAGTTAGCATGCATTCTCTTATTTAATTTCCACTGCTTAACTCTTGTGTAATAAATGCATCTTACTTGAAAGTTACAAGTGAATGACCTGAGGTTAGGATTACTATTGGTACTTTAATAAGTAAAAATACGATGGGTGCCTAACTGGCTGGTCGCATACCCTTAATCCGCATAGGGTGGGTTTTGGGATGTGACTGGGTGGTATCAAATGTCACTTTATTATCCTAACATTTTTTAAGCTTTATCTCCATTGGATTAGAAGGCACAAAGAAATGAAACTAGTAAGCCGAAGGCATCCCAAGCAAGAACTTGATGGCAATGAATTATGGAGACTTGAATCATTGTGGACTGAATCATGTAAAGAATTTGATGGTAATGAATTATGGAGACTTGGATCATTATGGACTGAATCATGTAATTCAGGTTTGTGGAACTATATTATTGAATTCATTCATATACAATAGATGCATTGGGACATAGCTTATGTATATTGGTACTCTAGAGATATTAGGTGATTGATTATAGACGTGCTCTAAGATGTTTAGATGAGTTGCATTCCCGACTCGGAATGATAATTAAACAGGTTTTAATTTTTGCTACTTTGACCCTACATTTGGAATGCAATGTAAAGTTAAGAAGTTTGCCTTTAGCTGGTCGTATTGTCAATAGGGAGACCGGTAAGGTGGCTAACTGGCATCACGTCTTTGGCATCTGCGTAGAGTGGGGTGCTGGGATGTGACAGGGTGGTATTAGAGCAGAAGGTTAAGGTTACCTATGACAGACTTAGAGCAAGTTACCAAAGATGGTAACTTTAGGACAATAAGTTATGAAATAGTTTGGGAACCATTGTCCAAATCATAGCATTAAGTCATAGATTAAAAACCATAGAGTACTTGAGCCTATTGATACTAATAGTGAAAGTATCAAAGTGATAAGTCCTAATTTTGGAAATTAGAAATTGTGGAGTTCTTAGTAATAGAGAAATTAGGAATAGATGCCAAGATGAATGTGTGATTCTAAATAATCTAAGGAATAGGCATCAAAATTATAGTTGGAATAATGTGAATAGCTAAGAATTAGCAATGTGCTATAGGCTTAGAAGTCTCAAGGGACTAAGACCTATAAGATCAGGGATTAAAGATCTAAGTTAAGTAGGAACTCGGTCGAGTGTGATTGAATCTTTAATGGTTGATGGTCAATAACGCAACCTATAAGAGTCAATGAGTTATGATATGATTTGAATAGTTCTATTAGTATGAATGATGATATGATGGTGTTAATTTCAAGTCTAGATGATTTTTGGATTGTATTGGTCACTTAAATTTAAATGGTTTGATCCATAGTGACATTGAATGACAAGTGACACTAGGACATGTCGATAATGACACGAATAATTGTGAACATATCAATTGGGAGGAAAATGACTATAGGTAAGCTAATTATGGCATTGATAATTGTGATTGTGGATATCAAAATGAGTAATTTGTGGGATCAAATATGATTGGATGATTATAGGTAAAACCCAAATAGGGTCATATTTAATAAGATGGATGATTTCTAATCATTTGAGGATGATCACCAAATTTGATTTAATGTAGAATAGGTCAAATATTGGTAGGAAAAATACAACAAAAATGCTTTTAAAAATTTTACTTTGATCAGATTACTACATAAATCACATGATCTTGATAGAGGAAGGTTAGAGATACCTTGTTCTTGAAATAGGACGCAACCGTTCTCTTCTTTTAGGTCTTCTCCTCTTTTCCTTTAGGTAAACCTGTATCGTAGGAGAGTGGGCTGCCTCTTATTTTTGTCTAGCATAAAAAATTTTGATAAACGACTCCCTACATATCATATATATAGGGCTTAACCTAATCAAGGCAAAAGAATGAATCTACTAGGTCCCACTAAGTAGCTTCCAATTAGCAAATTAAATCTTAATTATCTCATAATTAATTTTCATTGACTAACTAGTTTCAATTAACTCCACTATATAATAATTAGTTTCAATTAACTCCACTATATAATTGAAATTGCAATCTAACTTAGTAAATAGAGTAAACCCATATACACTATACTTCTGCAGTTGGCCCTTCTACATGGATACTAATAATGAGGGTTCCATATATACTGTCAAATTAATTCTCGAGTTATTTTAAGAACCTAATTCAATAATTATTAATCACTTGCAATTGGTCATCATTTTAATAAACAATTTACTAAAAAGGCCGGATCCAGATTTCAGTGATTAACCTATTGAATTAGCACAAAGGTGATATCCATCTCTCTAATAGATAGAGTGTGGATTCTATCTTCAGAATATGTGTTTCCAAAGTCTAAATAATGACTGCCCAAGATATTGAGGTGTTGATCTAAAAGACCTCACTCATTGGTGACTCAAAGTCATCACTATTTAGATCTTGAGTTCACTATCCTCTTAGCATTAAGAACTTACTATGAATAGTGAATAAAAAACTTATTAAAGGTGACAGTTCCAAATGACGTGTTTCTTACAGTGATCCAGTTCAGTGTATTCCCAATACACCGATACAATAACCTAGAGTCCGCTACTCTGATGGTTGAGATAAACCATCTTATCATATAAAGGTTAATTGTATAATGCTTTCCAGATAAGATGAGCAGTCTTATCAATAGCCACGAACAATTCTAGAATTGCTTATATAAGTAGTTTATATCTCCTGTGTATAAATCTCATTTATGCACATGAACCACTCCAAATGAAAATTCAAGGACTAGTCGTCTCATAATATAAAGCAATATCCAAACATATGGTAATACGAAACTCAATAATAAATCAAATCTATTAAATAATAATAAAATGTCTTGGATATGAGGGCACACATCCTAAAAAACTCCCACTTGCAGTCACATCCATTCTCCATAACATCTAACACCCATCTTATCTACATAAAGCTCGAAACTTATAGAAAGTAGAGCCTTAATGAAAGGCTCTGCAAGATTATCTACAGATACAACCTTGGTGACAATAATGTCTCTGCGTTAAACGATCTCTCTGATGAGGTGATACTTGCACTCTACGTGCTTTCCACCCTTGCGGTTTCTTGGCTTCTTGGATTGAGCTACAGCTCCACTATTGTCATAATAAATGACCATAGAAAACTGAGACTGTGGTACCACTCCTAGTTTTGAAAGGAACTTCTTGAGCCAAATTGCTTCCTTAGTTGTTTCAGAGGCAGCTACATATTCGCTTTAGTAGTTGAGTCAACAATACACTATTGTCTGACACTCCTCCAATTGATAGCTCCACTACCAAGAGTAAATACATATCCTAAGGTTGACTTTCTAGAGTCCTGATCTGACATAAATTCAGAGTTTGTGTAGTCAACTAGAACTAGATCACCACCCCCATATCTCAACATATAATCTCTAGCCCTTCTTAAATACTTGAGTATATGTTTCATAGTAGTCTAATGATTTGGTCTGGGATTAGATTGACATCTACTGACCATGCCCACTGCAAAACAAATATCTAGTCAAGTGTAAAGCATATCTTACACAAGGCTTCCTACAACTGAAGCATAAAGAACTCCCTTCACGCATTCCCATTCCTCAAGTTTCTTAGGACACTGATTCTTAGACAGAGATACTTGTCGCGACCCGAAACCCACCCTATGCGAATTAGGGGTAACGACCAACATTGCCACCCGGACAGGCTGTACAAAAGCAAATGAATCGCATAGACTGATAAATCATATAATGCGAAAGCTACACCAAATGCAATTCATCTGATCATAAACCCAACTCCAATAATCATCAATCGAATATCTCCAAGTACTATTTAGATTATCATGATTCACTAATCAAATTGAACACCTCTACCTATGATACAACATTAGAATTACCTATTATCTGCTCAGCCTTATAGAGTACGCATTCAAATCATGACATTGGAGTTCACATTATCAATATGGTTTACATGATCGCCACTAGCTCCACTAGATGCCTCATTTTGTTTCTTCTCTTATAGAGTTACCTGAAAAAATAGATATAAATATGGAGTAAGCTAATTTAGCTCAGTAAGTAAACTGCTCACTCTGCTATGGGTTAAGGTTAGCTCAAAAGATGGATAAGAACAATAATGAACAAGAATAGTATCACAATAAAATATATAGAACAAGAATGTCACAATAGTTGGTCACTATCAATAAGTAAATCTCAAAGGCACATTCCATGGTAAGACAACAAATCAAATATAAGGAATGGCCTGAACAACATATAGCTGTCGCAATATCAAAATATCAATCTAAATCCAAGGATAGGTAGGCACGTCATCAATAAATAACACATCAGCAGATAACTCATGAACAAGCTCGCAAGGAATATCTGAATCAGAAGTATATCATCAACGTAGGCGTGTAAGTACATTAATGAGTCATGAGTGCATCATCAGAATATCAATGAATGATATAAGATACTAACAAAATAGATGCTGACATATATATAGGGTTCGGCATAGCCTCATGAGTGCCCATCTATGGGTCCATTGGTTTAAACGTGCCCTTACGTGCCTAGGTCCAGCCTCGCCCAAATCACTATATCCTGGGTCTGCTAGGTCTCATAGCGCCCTTACACGCTCGAGTCCAGCCTCACCCAAATCACTATATCCTAGGGTCTGCTGGTCTGATAGTGCCCTTACGCGCACGGGTCCAGCCTCGCTCAAATAACTGAATAACAATAAAGCTCTGTGAATATGATCATGTCCTCTATGGTGTTGGGCTCACTCCCAAACTTTGACCCGTAGGTTCTCAAGCATCTGTGAATCAGACTGAACGTTGTGATAGCTCACAACTCTAGGTATACAATAATATTATGCTCAATATGTTTCCATAAGCGATGTACATATTTGTGGAAAACCCTACAAGCTAGTACAGAAATGACATATAATCATATAAGGATGTCAATAATCAAGATCTCAACGAGCTAACAACAAAAGCAAGTATCAAATCATGGAGATCAATATCATCAGACATGTATAGTGTAACACCCTGATCTGAATTAGGGATCATTAAGCCATTGATTATAAATTGGTGATCGAGACCTTAAGTAACGAGATTGGTTTCAACCCCGACACGTGGACTTTTAATAAAAATCTTGAAAACCCAAGATGACTGTACATCACTTTCGTTACAGTCACCAACCTATTGGTTCCATAGTAATTATATGTTTTCACGTCAACTGCCGATCCTTTATATGAGTATAAGATTTAGGCATGAACATTTCGTGAATAAATTAAGCAATAATAATAATAATAATATATGAAAAAAAAATAATTATAACCTACCTTATATATATATAGATATATAAATATACATATGCATATGCATGAAGGTATGAGAGTCTGAGTGTGCAGAATAATGTACTGGTGTGTGTAAGAGTGGGTACTATGTGTGTGTGCCCAAGTGTGGGTTAGTGGGTGAAAACATGTAATATATATATATATATATATACAAAAACAAACACACACGCACACACACGGCCAATTGATGGCCTGCCCAAAACAGTGGCGTAGAAGCACTCATTAGAGATGCTGCCACAAGTTAACCTAGTGGTTGGGGCAAATCAGGAGAGGTGATGATTATGTGTAAAGTTATATGCACATATATACAAAATTGTATACACATGCCTACACATGACCATTTAGTTACAAAGAAAGAGAGTGAGAGATTGAAGGAGTTCTGGTATATTCAGAGGAGGAAAGTAAGGGAAAAGATGAGAGAAACTGAAGGAAAAGGAGGTAAAAACATCAAAACTCACTATTTTTCTCTCTCTAGAATTTTCCTATACATGAACTGTTTTAAGTCTTGATTTTGTATATATGATATTGTTTAAACAAGAACAAGCATGAAATCTGGCCATAAAACAGTCCTAAAACACCAAGAACAGTACACAGCCACCATGGTCGACCACCTTAACAACTAGGTCTGAACCGACTCGAGTTAAACCTTGCTTTAGTTATGGGGGTTTAAACTAGAAAGGAAATGCTTCACAATGGAACAACAACCAAGTGAAATGGCTCAAAGATGAGCCTTAAAACCTGAGTTGGAGGTTTCAGCCAAAAACCCAACCCTTGTTTTTAGACTTCTAAACCTGCTTTTGAGAATAGGGATTGAATCCCCATACCATAAAGATCACGCAGAATCAAACTCCATTAAAAATGGTGATGAAATAAGGGTTTACTAGGGAGTTGTAGATGCGGGTATTAGGTATGAAACTAGACGTTTAGGTTAGTTTTAAAGTATCAAATGGATGCCAAAAGGTTGGCCAATCCTCTAGGATCACGAAACACCCAAAAACAGAGAAAAACAGTGACTAAAAATGCACGAAATTGGAAGCGAAGGAACCTAAAAATTAGGGCAACAATAGCCGGGCGTAGGGAAGAAGATGACCCCGCTGAGCCAACTCGTGAGTTGACTCAGCCGAGTCCTGACCGAGATAGATTACCTTTGAGTCGACTCAGATACGTGTCACACTATGGGCAGGCCACCACATTATTAAAACGCTACCATTTTGGCTTAAGGGTTTTAAAACCCTGATTTACCTTATTTGGTTACACGGTTATGGGTTTTAAATTATATTCCACATGTGAATAGGATAGCCTGTCCAGTGTATAAAAAGGTTATCCAATGTTTGGCCAAGAAAAATGAAGGGGCCGTAGCCCTTGGGGTTCGAACGGCAGACCTCACTTAAAGAAACCATGCCCCTTTCCACTCAACCACTGCGCGCGCATGTAGTGTATTGTGGCATAAATATATATATTATATATTTAATAAAACCATAAAATAAAAAGGTGCATACGCACCTATGGAGACTCGAACGCAGTATCTTTTAGAGGGGAGGTGACACGCTAGCCAGCGTGCCACCCATTTCATCCAACCCTTTATGCAACCAAAATATATATATGTAATACTTGATGAAATTAATTTAAATTAATTAATTAATTAAAAAAATAAATAATGTCAAAAATGCCCGTTGTCCAAAATTAACAAGTTATTAGTGTATTCTTACTATCTCGGACCTCCTGAGTCCAATGGTGAGGTCCACGTCATGAGACGAGGTCCCAAAAAATTAAAGACCCCTAAAAATGCTAAAATGACCAAAATACCCCTATTGCTACCAAACCCAAACGAAGTTCCAGCGAAAGCCTAAATTGACTTTCGTCTACATTCTAGACTCAATGGTAGAGTCTATTCAACTAAAAGAGATGTCTAAAATAAAGAGACATAAAATTTGATGAATAGCATCAGTCAAGAGGCTATGAACTAAAACACTTGCCAAAATACTAAACTAAGGCTCGTACGTGAAAATAGGATACGTAAAGACATGACACGTGAACATAAGAACTAAATAAATTTAAATTAAAGATTAAGGGAGCTACCAGAAGAGTATAATTTTAAAATGGAATTGATTTCTCTAACACACTAAAATTGTGTTTTAGGCTAAAATATACAAGTAGACATGGATAAGAAACAAAAGATGTTCACAATTATGACCAAAGCTTAGAGAGCAACGGATAAAAAGTAACAGGAGTTCATGGAAGACTTACTGTGGCAACAAAAAGTGATTGCCAAGAAAATAAGGATTGCCAGGTCAACCGAAATCGTTTCAATTAGGTCGTTCATGTATAAAACCCCAACGAAGGCACAACTTGCTGAAGCAAAAATTAAAGAGCAAGAAAACACTGAAACTTTAAATGAATGGCTTCAGAGGTAATATTTGTTTATCATTAAAGAAACTAGGTATGTAGTACAATTATAATTAGGCTGATTTTTAAAGTTAGGTCTACACAGTCTAAGGATGGATTTAAATCACAAGTTGATTTGAATGTATATGAAGTTTATGAGATTTTCCTAAACTATTTTAGGTTGAAAAGAGGGAAAAGGAAAAGCAGCCCCGTAAAGTCGGCTTAAAGGTTTAAGGTGAGTAACCCTGTATTTTAAGTGGAGATTTAACTCCATATATTTGAAGAAGTTTTTAAGTTCAAGATATGTGAAGCATTTGAATATCAAATTCAGTCGTTATATGATTGTTGTTTTAAAATATTCTGTTATAACATGCTCCGTAAATGTTTTTATACAGTTCCTTTCTTAGAAATATTGAGCATGTCTGAGTAAAATGCCGATTTTCTTAAGTATTCTGAATTTGATTATTCCAAGTATTTGAAGTCCTATTGCAGAAGTTATATATTTCATGTTTTAAATACTCATGAAAAGTATCTATTGAAGAAGCCATGTGATAAATGTTTTATAAGATAAATGGTACTTAAGTACCACATGCGATGTTGAAATCCTTTGGGATTCAACTATGACACGAAGAAATGCTCGATAGCAGGATCTAATCCCACTGGAAAATGAGATATCTCCATTGTAGCATTGCAGTAAAACGGGAGTTTGGTTCGAAACAGATTCCACCTAATTAAAGAGAAACGATGACAAACACTTTTGAAAAATGGAAGCAGGTTTTTACCCCCATTTTTATTATGTATGTTTATATGCTTTTGAAGTGCATAGACCTTACTTGAAGAAATGCATGTTTAGCTTGAATACTTTAAACTTTTCAAAGCTATCTGTTTTAAGAATGCATATACTCTGTGTTCTAAACGTACGAGCAATTGGTAGTGAGTATTTTATAAACTCTCATGTGCTAAACCACTACCAATTGAAAACCCCATGACAAGTGCAAGAATTACTCACAAGCTTAGATTAGCTTACCCAGATTTAATTAGTCCCCCTTTCAGGTGATTAGCGACAGTCTTGATTTTGATGACGATGACGATGACGAAGAGCCTGGCTGTTTTTAGAGGGGTTGTTTAAGTAGTATCTTTTGTGGAACACTATAGACTTTAATAGTAGCTTTTGTATTAGGAAGTAGTAAAACTGTAATGTATTAAGCCCCGTGGGGCAGTTAAACATGTATTAATTATAAAGCCTTTAAGTTTTAATTATGCTCTGAATGTATAATCATGTATGCCACAATGTAAAGAGCGGCAGTAGCCGGACAGATGTGCAAATTTTAAAATGAGAAAAGAAAAAGAAAAGTTTTTCACGCTTTCGCGAACCACATGTCGCACATCTATTCGATATCGCTGCTTATGTGAGCCTTGTCTCAGACCCCCGGGTCTGCAGGGCGGCGGTCCCGACACGAGGTTCGTGCGAGGTGGATTTCGGGTCGTGACATATAGAGTACAAACTGGCAGCATCAAGAAGTAACTATGACATGGCTATGAGTAACACATGATAGAGTTCGAGTTTACTTACATTGCATTTCCATCCAGGTTATCATAATAGCTTTTCCATAGCTCTCTTTCTCATTTCCCATCATTTGAATGGTCCTATAATCATGGGTTAGAAATATATAGCACATTGAATCAGTATTTATTTCATCATTATACTTCTGGTAAGATCATTAAGTCATAAGGATGCATTCGTCATTTTTTAGTTTCTTACCAGGTCTTATATATAAATTTTTGAGTCTTTTGGATCTCACTTGGTATTTATTTTCGATAACTGGGACATATCAATCATTTTTTATTTTATACTTTGACTATTGCGGAGTCTTATTTCAACCCTCAATTTTCATATTATGCGTATGACAGTCAATTATATCAGATTAGCCCACTTTTAGAATTTGTTTGGCCTTTACTTTGTATTTTTTATGCTTAGGGGTATTTTGGTCATTTCATATTTTATGCAATTCTGACCCCGGATCATTATTTAGTCATATATACGAGTTCACAATTATTTGGGCCTCCATTGGTATCCATTTCGTCCAATTTGGACTTCATTTGGGCTTCGTGATATATTAGGGGTATTTTAGTAATTTTAAATCTTATGGTGGGATAACCCCAGAGTCCCAAATGTTTAATTTGACATTTCTGTTATGTCCAGAATGTTCGAAAATGTTAAAATAGCCTCTTCTAGATCTCAATTTGGACTTTATTTATGGCCCAAGGGTAAAATAATGATTTTACCCTCTTTATAAAATAATTAATTATTAAATTATTTTTCTAGGGGTTTATTTAAATTAAATTCTCAAATCTTGGGCCCGAACAGAATTATTCATAGTTTTGGGGTCAAACTATAATTTTGTAAGGTTCTGGTTTATTTATTTTTAATTTAACCACTGAACCAGTGGGTTCTTGGGTCAAAAACCCTAGACTAGTCTAACTAAGCCTTGAACCGACTGGTTTAGGCCATCCAGAGAACTGGAATATCATATTCATGTTATTCCCCTTATCCCAATTTAGGTTAACCTCAATTCCATTTTTAATTTGCAATTCCTATAACCAAACAGGGTAATTTAAATTTTAAAAACCAACCTTAAACGACATAGTTTAGCTTACCCTTCGTGTTCGGTCGGGTCCCGACGTGACTCAGCCCAAAACCCGGTCCAACTGATCCGATACCCCCACAACTTTTTAGTCATCTTCTCTGGCGCCTTCTTCGGCACCGGTCACCGGCACATGATTTTGACATCCGTTTCTTCATATTTTTGTATCAATTTAATTCTGGAACCTCAACAAATTATTTAGAACAATTTTTGGACCTCAAATACTACGGTTTCTGACACCTATATACATTTTCTAATGATGCACCGGTTTGGATATTTTGACCATAAAATGGTCATTTGTTGGCCATTTTCCATAATTCTAGTTTCTTTGGACTCCTGATATGGTTTTCTTCTCATTTCTAGTCTTAAAATTGAGTTTGGTTTAACTTGTAATTTCACAATATTTGGCCGAGAGTTACAGACCCCTTTTTTCTTGGATTTTTCCTTAAGGTTTTGATTCCAAACGGTTCTGCAATTAATCTACAACAATTTAAAATAAGATTGAAGTAATAGAAACTAAATTATTACCTGTTTTAGCCGAATTCCCTTTCCAAAAGTTTCCCAGAATTTTCCTTTTCTTCTTCTTCTTCTTCCTTCTCCTATTCCTTCCTTCACGCTTCAGTTCTCCTCTGCTTTTGTTTCTGAAGTTCAATTGACATTTTAGTTTAGGTTTTGTTTTATTTTTAAATTATATAGGAAGCACTGCACACATGGTTGCCATGCAGCCTTGTCTCTCTCTTTCTCCTCATCTTCTCATTTCTTCTCAATTCTTCCTTAAGGTTCCTTACTCTTCTCAATGCTTCTACTTACTTCCACTCTACTAATTCTGATTTCTCCTTTCTTTCTTTCTTTTGTTGCATTCCACCTGTTATTACTCACATACACTTGGTACATGTGGGATACACCCACACCGCACTACTCTTCACACACACAACCCTCAGCAGCACACACAACAATTCATATGTACATACATATATATCTTAAATTTATCTTTCCATGTATATATATATATATATTTATACATATATCCATCAGTATCTATACATATATGTGTATATTTGTTTATTCCATTTTATTTATTTTTTTCTCATTTCGGCTTTGGAATCAAATCGTTTTAATCATTTCTCAATTTGTGTGTTTTTTTGGACAATTGAATGTCGCTCGCCCATTTCTTAAATTTTTATTCACGACTTACGACTGTCATTCCAATATATCAGGTAATTTAATAATTATATGTTAATCCTAAACACATTATTATCTTAATTCATTTATCTAATTAAGTCAGGAGTATTACATTCCCCCCCCCCCCTCACTTTAAAGAGTTTTGTCCTCAAAACTCAAGTGTTCACTTCCAAAAAGTTCTATTATCTTTACACACCAATTTCAGCATCATAATTCCCATTTAAGTCTGTTTTCGAGTCTCATCACTCATATTAAATTACTATTTCCTCAAGCAATAAAATTTTCACACCAGTTTCACAATCCTTTCATACTCTCTTTTAACTGATTAAATAATGATTTGGAAAGTCACAGATTCCACTTCTAATCTTAGCGTTTCAAAACTTATCTCTTTAATTTCTGAACCAATGATCTTGGGTCCATTATATTTTTATTACTCTTTCCCAGAGTCTTCTTTTTAGTTACTTGACTATTCCATTGTCCTTCACAACATGACTAGTTCTACGTCCAGTCGTTGCATTAGTTTTATTTGGCAATTCATGTTTTTCCCAACTTTTGTTGGCGTTATATGATGTGTTGTGTACTAAGTAAAAATATCTAATACCTTGACCTTTGCTTTTCTATTAATTACTTTGGATTTATAATAAAAAGTTGATGGTGTAACTAGAATACACCACTTCTACCATTTAGAGTGTATTAGATTTGTCATTCAAGTACTTTAGTCTTTATTTAAGAATAGAGTCTTTGTAGACTTTTGATTTCTCATTTCTTTATGGAATAAAGTCTAGCAATGATACTTAGTTCGTCTCTTCCTTAAGTCTTGCTAGACTTAATATTAGACTGATTTAAATTTCTTAGGGTAGTCTTTTACTTCCATCATCGTTTCATCATATGACAGTCTATTTTTGAAAGTATTCCTAACTGTGATGTTAGATTCGGTTCACCTTGAACTTCCCACATCATTTTTGAATAGCTCAGATCTCAAAGTCCTATGACTTTTTAATTTAGTCATTATTTTATTTTTTTCTTACTTTTTGCTCAAAATACATTTTCGCCCCAATTGTTATTTAATTTTTTTTTTTTACATATTTGTTCTCTTAGAGAATTTATTCAACCATATAGGGAGTTCTCCTACATTCTGCATTTTCAAAGCCACATGTGAGGTGATTAATCTTATTTGTAGTCAAAGATTTCATATCATATTTCAGTATTGTTTAAATCAATTTCCATCCCATCATTTTATCAGTCATATTCGACATTCGAAGTTTATCAAGATTATATCAAGTTTTTCTCACCATGGAAGTTCTCAACTTCCTTAATATCTAATATCACAGATTTAGTTATTTTTACTTCCTACCCTAATCACAATTATCCTCGTAGTATTTTGAAGAATTATGTATTACTTATCATAGTCATTGACTTCTCAAGCTTTTCGAGGCACTTACTACAAGTTCAGTTTCTTTAATCGTCAAATCACATCAATCTTTAAGGGTCATTCAAGATCATTAATCATTTACCTTTTAGAATAGATTTAGCTAACTCCCTAAAATATTGCCACAATTTGGTCATATCATCACCTAGATCAATAATAACCATTGAATTTTCCCAATGATCTTTATCCTGCATCAGCCTCTTCTTAGAATTATTACATTTCATCGTGTTCACTCCAACAGTCTCGCTTATTCAATAATTATCTTCTAATGCTTTATTTGTCTTTACCCTGTCAAGGTCTATCTATGACTTATTCAAGAATCCTTACTTTTCTAACATATCCTCAATCCATCCGAAGTCTCAAACCCCACATGTCACTATCCATTTAGTTTTTCTCAAACTATCTCTTTGTTATCAGATTATCGACTTCCCAAAATTTCACAATCTCAAGTCTATGTCTCCCAATTCACTAACAAATTCATAACTTAAATATCTGAGAATCATTAACCTCAATACTAGTATGATTCTTCCCAAAATCCTTAACCTTTGCCTTTAAGTATACTATTATCTCTCAAAATTTACTATGCATTTGATCAATTCAATTGCCCTAAAATAATCAATTTCAGTCCTAGCATAGTCTTTCCCAAAGATTATTAACCTTAGTACCTAAACACGCTATCATCTCCAAAAATGACTCAATCATTTAATCATCTAAGTCACTCAATAGTCCACAAATTCAATTCTGGTATGATCTTTCCCAAAGAATCACTAACCTATAACTCTGATATAATCCTAGAATTCTTAAGATCATCAATTTGACTCATAAGCCTACTTTTATCTCCCAAGAATTATTGATTATCAGATCATCTTAGTCACCCAAAAAAACATCAACTTTAATCATTTTCCCAAAGATCATTAACTATTTTCCCAAAGATCATTAACCATTACTCTGATACCAATCTGTCGCGACCCGAAACCCACCCTATGCGGATTAGGGGCAACGACCGACATTGCCACTCGGACAAACTGTATAAAATCAAATGAATCGCATAGACTGATAAATGATATCAATAAATCATATAATGCGGAAGCTATACTAAATGCAATTCATCTGATCATAAACCCAACTCTAATAATCATCAATCGAATATCTTCAAGTACTATTTAGATCATCATGATTCACTAATCATATTGAACACCTCTACCTATTATCTGATCAGCCTTACAAAAAACGCATGGAAATCATGACTTGGAGTTCAAATCATCAATATTGTTCACATGCTCGCCACTAGCTCCATTAGATACCTCATTTTGTTTCTTCTCTTTTAGTGTTACCTAAAAAAATTGATATAAATATGGAGTGAGGTAATTTAGCTTAGTAAGAATACTCCTCACTCTGCAATGGGTCAAGGTTAGCTCAAAAGATGGATAAGAACAATAGTGAACAAGAATAGTATCACAACAAGATATGTAGAACAAGAATGTCACAATAGCCAGTCACTATCAATGAGTAAGTCTCAAAGGCACATTCCATGGTAAGACAACAAATCAAATATAAGGAATGGCCTGAACAACATATCGCTACCTAAGAACAAACTCCACATGAGCTATGGTTTGTTGTTAGAGTGGTGAGGGCATCAGATCTCATAGCAAAGAAATAACAACACCACATATACGAAGACCATTAAAAAAACATAGAATGTTCCAAAAGACCTTGATTATATAGCATTTCCTCCATAATGAAAATTGAACTTAGATTTAAATCCAATGGTATGTCAAGTAAATAAGCATTAGGTTCAAATGCAAGAAGAATAGAAAATTTACCAACAGATTTAGATGAGAAATTTATGCAGGAAGGTAGTACAGATATAGATGCAAAACATTGGTTTGATGCAAGAATAGAAACAAGTGAACTAGTGTAATTGGAATCTTGGGTTGACACTAGTGATATTGAGAATGTAATAACTTTTGCCTCAGATAAATCTTTAGAAACTTTTTTTATTTCCATATGCATGGGATACAATGCTCACTTGGGATGCTCACAATCAAATTTATCTAAGATAGAAAGTACTTGCTCATCTATAGTATGAGGCAATGCAACATGAGGTTCATTTGGTGCCTTAGCTTAAGAAGCTTTAGATGTTTTAGTTTCCATAAAGGGTTGGTCAACCACTTCTTTAGAGGATAATAAGGAATGGACCTAGGAACTTCACAATTAGGTTCTAAGTCACAAGGAACAAGAGGAGAAGGCCTAAGGTTTTTTTCATTGTTATGTTTTTTGAGTTTGAAAGGAACTAATTTGATAGTCTTACCCTTGTATCTAAAAACACGTGTTATTTTTCAGATTATGGGTCACACCAAGCTCATTTATCTGGGGTTTTCCTAAAAGCACATGATTAATTCTCATAGGCAAAACATCACACCAAATGTTGGCGGAATAATCACCCATTTGAATTGGCATTAGACACCTCTCTGTAACTAGCACAGATACATCACTTATCCATTCTACCTTAAATGGTTGGGGATGAGTTTCAGGTCGTAAATTCATTCTAGTTACAACAGGTTTTGACATGATGTTAATGTGACTACGACCATCAATAAAAATTTTGCATACTCTTTCCCCATATTTAAGATTAATTCGAAAGAGTTGTAGGTGTTTCTATGTATTTTCTAGGGTAGGGACAGGTAAGTTACACCACAAATCCTTATGATAATATTCAAAATTAGAGGGTTCCGAAATATACCTCTGAGATTGAACTTGGGACATATTTTGTGGAGGTGCCATACTGTCACATCCTTGAAACCCACCCTATGCAGATTAAGGGATGCGAGTGAGCTTAACCAAAATTTTTACAAATACACTTCACAACAAACTTAAATATTGTAGTAGAAGCAATCACATATGTTACATTCATCCATCAAGTATCTAGATAGGCTAGATTTTTTCTTTTTTTTGAAAATATTACATCACTTACATCAAGCTTGAATGCTTCACAACGTTGATCCTTGCTAGCTTCTTGATCACATCAGTTGTGAGTCCCATACCCCACGTTTACATCTCGTACATAGTTAAACTTCATACTTACACTAACTGTGAGTCCCATACCTCACATACACATCTGAACTTCATACTTACGCTAATTGTGAGTCTCATACGTCACAACTGAACTTCAATTCATTGCACTTTACTATAACTATGGGTCTCATACCCTACTTCTAATCAGAACTTCATACTTTCACTTATTTACCTGAAATATCATGGGTAATATCCATGTGAGCTTTATAAAAAGCTTGTGAGTAATTCCAGTACCTTGTCATGGGTTTTTCGACCGATAGCGTTTGAAGAAGGAAGCATTTCATGATAAAATATGCTATCAACTGATCACATTTTCAATACAGAACATTAATACTTGAATCATAAAACATTTAGGCACATAAACTTTGAAACAGTAACTTAAAACATGAGCATTTCAAGATGATTCAAGTAAGACACATCATTTCATAAATACAAAGCAAAATTTCCATTAGGGGCACAAAACGTAGGCATTTAGTTCTTTCACACAAAACATAATGAATAATTCCTTTATTGAATTGGGAGTGTAAAAACACTTTCCTTATAAATAGGAGGATTAGAAATCCTTTTCATTAAACAGGAGGGTAAAACTCTATATCATAAATCAAAAGGATAAATTATTATTTTCATAAAAATGGGGGTTCGAAAACCTTCTTCCATTTCATAACTTATCATCTTTTCACTTTACACGAGAATCCGTTTCGATCTAGACTCTAAGCTTAACAAGAAGTCGGTATAATTTTCATTGATACATGACCTAAACAAGAGAGATCTCTAGCCTTCTTATGGGAATTACAAGAGTGAGTCCCGAAGGAAACACTAAACAAGAATGCTTATGCACTAATTATCTTGCGTTACCGGTTCGCAAACAGAAGTATTTAAAACATTGCTTTTCAAATAGATGTTTTTCAAGAGAACGTAAAATAGCTTAACTGAGATGTCACGCCCCAAATTTCCAAAACCCGAGAAGTGATTGAAAATGAACTTAAAGGAATTAATTAAATACAATTGAATGGATTTAATTGATTAAATATTAATTTCTCCATACTTTCCAAAATTAAGAATGAAAAGTGCTAACTAGACTCACCCAAGATGAATTCCAAATACTAGTCAAATACCTCCCAACCAATGGTCAAAATAGTCTGAATCATGTCCAAGCATGACCTCCAAGATAGCCCCAAAAATTTCTGTAATGTGCCTTGAAACAAAGGCCCAAAATGACCCAAAATGTTGTTAACAAATAACTTAGAAGGTTGATCAAAAATTTTCTAAGACATGGGTAAAAACTAGCCAAAAAGGTTTTCCTAAAGTGGCTCAAATTGATGGCTACAGTAGGCTAAAAATGCCCTACAACATAGACCAAGGATACGTAAAAAATTCTACCTAAAGTGGTCTAAGGAAGTGGCCAAACATGGCCTTGAATAACTACTAAAATGTGTCCTAATAAGGTTCCTAACATGGCTTGGTATAATGGCCAAACATGGCCTAAAAGGGGCTCCAAAAGGTGGTGTCTAATATGTGAGTGAATAGTCTTGAAATGGCCTTGGAGGGCATGTCATGGTATGCCCATGGTTGTAGGTGCGCACGGAGCAGGCGCAGGGTATGCAGGTGCACGGAGGGGGGTGGCCAGGCAATCAAGCGCGTGTGTGAAGGGGTGGCTAGGCGCACAGGCGCACGAAACGCTCGTATACAAGCGGCTGGGTGGGCGGGCGAGCGACTAGGGCGTGGGCTGCCTGTTGCTGATTTACTAGGCTTGGCTTAAATCTGATTTTGTTTGACATTTTTATACTCATTTCAATTTATTTCATTACCAAACTTGTTGTGTGAACCTATAACATGTAAAATGACCATTTTACCTTTTTTTTTCCTATTTTAGACCTTAAGTAATTTTTGGACTATTTTGCCCCTATTTTCATTTTTTACCTTTCTTTTTCCTCTTAATTCATTTAATTCCTTACTTAGAAAATCTAGGCACGTTCTCCCACTCCACTCAACCTAGTTGTTATTTTTGAAAAATTTCATCGTAGTCCCTTTGTTTATTGACCCTTTTTCCTCATCCCATTCCTCCTCCTCATCCTCCTCAACAATAATAGTAACACCCAGTAGAACATTCATTTATACAATTTCATATTTCCAATATCCACAATTATGTTTCAAAAACAAAATAACTACTTGGAGCACCATGCTCATCATTCATATTCGATCCATAATTCTATACAATCCAACATGAAATTAAGTTTATAACTTACACAAAGTTTAAGCTTTAAACATGAATTAAACCTCATGAGGCTTATGCCCCTACAAACAAAATATAGCCCTTAGGCCAAATATACTTCAAAACCCACTTTCCCTTCCATGCTTCAAGACTTCATCAGGTCTCATATGCCTAGGAGTCTCATATGAAAAATATAATCCCATGTAGGGTAAGCACGATGACTTGTATGACATAATGCTAAACAAAGAATAAAGATAAGTTGTGGTATATGCAAAATGAACATTTGTGAGCTATAATCCTTCCAATTCACTAATGCAATGCAATGGTAATATGTATGACACACACATGCAACTCTATGCCCAACACATGTCTCGCTTCACGATTCACCCTCGTCAACATGCAAGTACTGTTCATTTGGCTAAATTTTGAATTTTTCACCCCAGGATCTACATCCTCAAAATGCATTGCACCAAAGTGCTCAACACACTCTATGTTTCCAAGGATTCACAATATGCCAATATGCTTTAATTCTGCCATGCAATTTCTATGAGGCATTTTATCAAACACATGGGGTGTGCCTTAAATTATACATCATACATTAAGCAAACCATAACTTTCAAACTACAATACTTTGTCTACATGAACATAGGCTATAATCCAATCAAGTATACATATATTCATATTACGTGTTCACAACTTTACCAAATTCTCAAAGAATACACAAGTACACAAAGTACCAACCCTAGGTTTTCAAAGTAACTATATGCTAGGTGGTTTTCTAACATCAAGTAAGCATGTAAGTCATACCACCAACTTATAAAAATATCAATAAACTTAACTCTAGTCTTTACTTAGCAAAATATCATACCTAGAAGGATTTTTCTCAACTTTACGGAGTTGTGCTCACTTCAAAGACTAACCAATCAGTAAGATTATAGCTCTTTTGGTGGGGAACAACTTCCTAGAAGGAAGCCTTGAGATATTCCAAGACTAGAAATGTGTTTTGGAAGGTTGAAAGTTGGAAAACCTAGGTTTTCTTCATGGTTTCTCCCCAAGCTCGAGTTGCAGCACTTTTCTCAGCCAAATTCTAATATTTTTATCTCTTAAGTGGTCTATTTAGACTAAAAGGGTCAAGGGTGAAAAGACTCTTTTGCCCCTAATGAGCCGCGAGACCCCATTACACTACAGCTTGTCCCGAAATGACTCAAATCAATATTCTTCTTTAGCCAAAGTTCTTAAAATTATTTTAAATGAAAGTTTTTGCCTGTTGATAGGCGTGGCCGAGCCCACCTAGGTTACCCGGGCTAGCCTTTGGGGTCTTTTTTCAAACTATCTCTGGTTTTGCTCAACTTCTTAGAAGAGGTGTATTTTAATATTCTAAGCACATTTTCTATGGCTTACTCAAATTATGCTTCCTAAATATGAATTATTTCTAAATGATGCATGTATAGTGCCTTACCGAAAAATAATGCATGAATAGTGTCCTACCGGCAAAACAAAAAATTTACTCTGATTTTTCAGATCTTTTATATAAGAAATATTTATTTTTAAAAGAAGATATTTATCAGAACTTTTGCAAATAAAGAGGGGCATGCTTGAAATAAGAGTCGTACAAACAGCTTGACATTTAAATGAACACATTTTGTAATTCACGATAATACTTTCAAAATAGAATAGGAAACATGCTTTAAACAGTAGTCCTGTAAATAATATGACTTTGAATTAAAACATTTCATAAATGATGGAGTTAAATTCTCCACTTCAAAATACAAGATTACTCACCTATGGTCCAGAGTCCACACTCTCTCGCTTACTTGCTTACTTGACTTGCCTTGGCATTTGTCTTATCTTTATTCCCTTGCCAGTGATCCTAAATCATAGTTCAGAATACATTGATACTATATCTGTACACATCTCAACTTAATCCTTTGTTTACTTAATGTTCTTAACCTCTTCTAGACTTAATCTTCTTATTTAGAACTCCATTACGGTTTTTAATTAGGAATCCTAACATAATGTAGTTCATCGTGTAGTTTACTTTAGCCTTTAGGGGCATTTTGGTCATTTATCCTTTTACGTCGTATATTGTTTAGTTTATTTTTTGCCTATGTGGACTTCATTTTTGAGTCTATGCGGTCTTTAAAACATTAATATAGGTCTTTTAGTTTCATCTATACTCTTCTGGTAACTTCATTAAGCCTTAAAGACGTATTCGTCATTTTAAACTTGTTGTTAGATCTTATTTTTCTCAAAAGGACATCACCGTTAGGTTCGTAGTGTTGAAGATATTCAATTTAGGCTTTTGCGGATCTTAATTTTCCTATTGGTAACTTATATCAAGTGTAGGGGCATTTTTATAATTTTATAATTTCACGGGTCATATTTTTCGATGCTTCGCTTCTAAAATGGACTCCACTATTAAGTCTGGAATATAAAACGGCAGTCAAAATAATTCTTTTCTAACATTTAACTGGCTTTGGCATCATTAAGGGCATATTGGTAATTATGACATTTCATGTGTCCTAATTTTCAAGACTTCATTCTGTAAAATGGACCCTGTCTTTGGGTTCGGAACGTCGAAAAATGTTATGGTGGACACTTCTTTAATTTTATTTGAACATGCATAGCCTTTAATTTAATTAATTAAATTAATGAATTACATGTTATATTTATATATATATATATATATATATATATTAAATGAGTATAATTCACAAGTGATGATGTTGCTTAGTGGAAAGACACGTGATGTGTGTGTGGGTGGTTCACGGTTCAAACCTAGGGAGCTGCAGCTCCTCATTTTTTTATGACATGTCGTAAGCCAAACAGCAGATAGAGTAACAAATCAGGGATAAGGAATCTCTTATCCTGCATAGGTTTATTAAATAACCCCCCTAACCTTGTAACCAAACAGCGCCCTTTTTAATTTTTAAAACATTTCATACCACAAAACAACACAGTTTCGAGTGACCCTTATTACCCATGAATCGGGTCCTGACGCGTAAACCGACCCGAGTCTGTGACCCATTACTGTTCATCATCTTTCCAAGATGATAAATAGTAACCACGAACCATATTTTTTCAATCTTCGATTTCAAGGGATATTGGCTATGAATTTTTACTGTTTCTAATTCTTATGTGTTACTGGAAGCTTAACAAAGAATTTGGCATTGATTTTACGTTTTATATTGAGCTTTCATGGCCATTCTAGATAGCCCTCTGGTTTATGCTCATCTCTCCATCAATTTTGATGTTTCTTAGCTTGTGATGATCCTTAATTCAGGGTATTTTAATCCCTGTTCATAAAACTAGGTTTAGAGGTCTATTTGAGAGGTTTGGTATTCGAGTTGAAACCTATAACTCCAAATTTCTCTTGAATTCATGATCTTTTTACTTAATTCTTATTGTACAACTTTTTTTCTAATGTATATTTTGGGACCCTAAGTTTGTAAATTAGTTTAGAGCCATTCGTTTCAGACCCATTTCTTGAGGTTATCAATGGCAGTACATTTCATAGGTTCACTAGTGTTTTGAAGGTTATTCAAACCTTATTTTCACTTCTACACTATTGGATATGGATTTATAATCTCATATAGACAGTTTAAATTGAATTAAAGCTAAGCAACACGAAAAAAATTTCGTAGAGAGAATATACTTGTTCTCTTGATTGTAGTTTTTACTTCTTAGTTGCAGTAGTTACATATCTTTCTCTCTCACACGCTTTTGATCAGCTCTTTTTAGGCTTGACGATATGTATACATTTATATATATATATATATGTGTATATATATATATATATTTAATAAAATTTTCCCACCGCCCTTCTTTTTCTCTCCTTCTCTAACCTCTCTCTTTTCCAATGAGAACTCTTCCTTGGGCAGCACACAATGCTGCAATTTCCAGCACTTCATATTTTCTTCCTCCACAAGCTGCTGAGAGCAGCACATATGGCCTCCCTTGCTCACTAATTAAAGGCAGACACATATTCACACTCTCACATGCACACGTCTTGTTTCACATACAAACACACACACCTATCTGCACTCACTACCCGTAATTAGGTTACCTATCTTTACTAACTTGGGTTAGGTTAGTCTTACCCGTAATTAGGTTAGACTGCCCAATCATGGTTTATAATTTACACATTAGGACTTAAAAAGTTTTCATTTAAGTTGCCTTCAATTCATTACTTTAAATTACCCAATTTATTGGGTCGGGTTGTTACATTCTCCCCTCCTTAAAAGAGTTTTGTCCTCAAAAGTCATTCTTCCGTATGGCCTGAATCATTTCCTGTAGCTTATTTTTACGATTTCTAATTTATCTTTTATATTTCATGAAATTGTTTGAATACTAATTCCAAAGCTCTCATATCTTATTCTCGGTGGGATTTCTATTATGCGGGTGGATGGGGACTACTGGACATGCTTTTTAGCTCCACGGTCACATGATGATGTAGCTATTTTCCATCGGTAACACAGGGTCTAATAGCATACCAATACTTGCCACTATCCTTCCATTTCCTTTGCCTTTCTCTCACAATCACAATTCTCACTATCATAGTCCATGCCCAACATGGGGTACCTTGGTGCCATTGGAAGCCTCTATATTATCATTAATCATTATGTAACATCCTTATTTATCAAGTACTAAAAGATCACTATTCATTGTTCCAATTTCCATTTGATATCTAATCTCTACTTCTTAACTTCACCGTATCTCTAGTCTCTCAATGACTATCAATCTTATAATTCGTACTAAAATCCTTGGATTACTTATAATTCTCCAATCTCATCCTTTGTGTACACTTATATCTTTCAATATTCTCAAAACTTCACCCATTCCATAGTCTGAAAATCCTTAAACCTTTGCTCTGAATACCAACTGTCACATCCCCGAAACCCACCCTATGTGGATTAGGGGATGCGAGTGAGGTTAACCAAAATTCTTACTGTCACGGGCCGGATTTTCGCGAACCCGGAGGAGTGACTGAACGAAATAAAAGAAAAGAAAAGAAATGACAATCTAGTAAATTTAATTGAAATATTCCTTATTATTCTTCAAATTTTTCCCCTAAGATTAAAATTAAGTACTTATCCCAATTAATACTCCAATCAGTTTAAATCATGTTTAAAACTAACCCTTAAAATAGCCTTAAATTATCTCCAAAAATCCCCCTAAAGTGATGTCTTGGATGACCCCAAAATGTCCTGGGACATGGTCAAAAGATAGTCCAATATCAGTCCAAAGTTAGCCCTAGTGGATGGCTAAACATGGCCTTGACATCTAAGTCACAACATGGCCAAAACATAGCCCACAAAGGTCCCTAAAACATCCCAAAACGGGACCCAAACATGGCCCAAAATAGTGTCCAAATATAGCCCAAAAGGTGTCCCAAAAATAGTTCAAAAGGTAGCCAAACAAGGACAGGACAGCAGGGGCCACGCGCGTAGGGCAACAGGGCAGGCACGCGCGCTGCAGGGGCGCCTAGGCGCGTGCATAGGCGGCTGGGCGTGCGGCAGGCTGGGGGCTGGTCAGGCACTGTAGCTATTGCAAGCTACTTTTCTGGTTTTCTGATTTTATGAAACTTTATTGTTCATGGCTGCACCCTATCCAATTTTTGAATTTTTCTCCAAGTTTTTTTTTTCAAGCCCTTTTTTCACCCATTTTTAGTCCACTTTTCCCCAAATTTTTCAAGTCATTTTCTACTCAAATTCAGCCCATTTTTCCTAGGTTTTAAACCCTCATTTTGTAGCCCCTCTTCTCCCTTATTTCAAGGGTATTTTACACATATGTTTAGTATTCAAGTTTTTCCGAAAATTTGGGCATGACCTCCCCTATTTTTCCAAGTGTTTCCCCCACCTAATACTCAAAAAATTCATATACTTAGTAGTCAAGCAACCCACCGTCACTCGGTGGCCACAATAGTCATAGTTCAATATGCATCTATCAACTACTTCCAATACATCCATGTAATACATGTTTAATTAAAAACATCATACATTCCTCACAAAAATGGCCCTAAGCCTCATGTTTACAAGTTGTTCAAATAAGAAACAAAATAAAATGGGCTTATGCCCTTACATTCAAAACACGCCTCAAGGGCCAAATCTTTAATTTAGTCCATGTCTTCCCGTCCTTCAAGACTTGAAGAAGTCTCAAGTACCCGGGGTCTTATCTGAAATATATTGCCCACGAATAGGTCAGCTCAACTACTGGTATAATGTAATACTAAGACTAGAAACAAATTCAAGGGCGTGGCATGTGCAAGTGTACATTCATTTCTACATGTCTCTCTAATCAATCCATACAATGTACTGACAATATTCATAATGCATCTATACAAACTCTATACCACATCTATGAATTCATTAATACGGTGTAATGAAATTATGCATGACACACCCTACGCAACTTTATGCCACACCCATGTCAACTCTATGTCACACCCATGTCAACTCTACGCTATGTCAACTCTATGTCACACCCATGTCAACTCTATGCCATGTCACTCTATGCCACACCCATGTCTCTGTTTTACAGATCACATCTGATGGTCCATCGAGTACCACACCTGTTTCACGGACCGCCCCCGTTGGGTCAATCAAGCACCGATACATGTCTCGCTTCACGGTCCGGACCCCGTTGGCATGCGACTACCAAATGGCCAATTTTGGGTTTTTCACCACAGGATCTACACCCTCATAATGCATAGCACCTCGTGCTTAACTCACACCATGTGTCCAAGGAATCACACCATGTCAAAATGCCATGCTTTCAATATGCAAGTTCAATGTAACAAATGATCAAACAAATGGTGTCCCTTATCCCAAATCATATAACTCATTTCATTAAAGTTAAATTTAAACTTAAAGGCAGTCACCCTCACAACATGTATACAACATAATTGAATATATCCATACATATGTAAAGCACAAGTCTTACACTTTCAACAAATTCATAAGGGCACAGAATTCTATTAAATATAAAAGCATCAAATCATTACATGGCCCAACCAAAAGGTGTGTCAATAATTACATGGGTTGACAATCTCATGGCACAATTCTATCTATCAAATACACACCAAACAAAGCAAGAAATCATCCAAAATCAACAAGAACAAAAATACTCCAAAACTACCAACTCTAGGCTTTTCAAAGGAGCTACTTCCTAGGTGATCTCCTAACCTTAGATATACATTTACAGCAGTTCAAATACATGCAAAAACACAAAGGAACTTGAATCTATTGCTAGCTTATCACTACATCATACCTAAAATTAGGTTTTCTTAAACTGCGGTGGCTGTGTTTGCTGGAATGCCAAACTGTTTAGTGAGAATGTAGTACTCATGGAGACGAACAACTTCTCAGAAGGAAGTTTAGCCAAAAATCCCACTCGAAATATGTGTTCCGCAAGCTTGAAAATATGAAATTCTAGGGCTTTTCCATCTCTCTCTCTCTATGTGGACGAGAATTCTGGAAATTGCAGAATTTATATGTGTATATAATGGCCCCAAGTGTTCTATTTATAGTGGAGGACAAAGGGGCTAAAGGCAAATGACCATTTTGCCCTTAATGAGTCCCGTAGCCCCGTTACTCTACAACTCATTCCTAAACGCTTCAATTTAAAATTTTGTTTTAACCAATATTCATAAAATTATTTTAAATGAAAATTCTCAGAAGAAAACATTTTCGTTTGAGGTCGGGATCATCCCTTTCCACCTGGGCCACCCGGATGCCCTTTTTGTCCAATTTTGAAACGGTTCCCGTTTTGGCTTAATTTCGAAAAAGCAGTTACCTCATAATATTATAAGCATATTTCTCTTCTATGACACACTCCAAATATGCCTCTAAACATGTCATACGGTGAAAAAAATGCATGAAAATGCTTTACCGGCAAAACCGTGCATGAGATATGTCCTACCTGGCAAACCGTGCAAGGAACAAGCCCTACCAGCAAAACAAAATTTTTTTCTCAATTTTCAAATCTCTACACTTACAAAGACACTTCACTAACAAACTTAAATATTGCAGGGGAAACAATCACACATATCACATTTATCCATCAAGTATCTAAATAGGCAAGATTTTTTTTTTTGAAAACATTACATTACTTACATCAAGTTTGAATACTTCACAACGTTGATCCTTGTTAGCTTCTTGATCACATCAACTTGTGGGTCCCATACCATACGCTTACATCTCGTACATATTTGAACTTTATACTTGTGCTAACTGTGAGCCTCATACCTCATGTACACATCAGAACTGTAAAGATCTGAAAAATTAGGGTAAATTTTTTGTTTTTTGCTGGTAAGACACTATGCATGCATTATTTGCCGGTGGGGCACTATACAGGCATCATTTAAACATAAGTCATATTTAGTAGCATAATTTGAGTATTTTTTAGAAGAGACACATGCTTAGAATGTTACAATACACCTCCTGTAAAAATTTGAGACTAATTGGAGATAGTTTCAAAAATTGGACCAAAAGGGCATCCTGGGCGGAACCGGCCACACCTGGCCGCAGGCAAAAATAAATTTTTTTGAAAATTTTCATTCAAAATAATTTTAAGAACTTTGGTTAAAGCAAAATGTCGAATTGAGGCATTTTGGGACGAGTTGTAGTGTAACGGGGTCCCGAACTCATTAAGGGCAAAAGGGTCATTTTGGCCTTTGCCCCTTTACTATAAATACAGCCCCTTAGAGATAAAAATCAAAGCATTGGTCTGGAGAGGCAGAAACAGCTCGTGCATGGAGAAAAAAGTGGAGAAAACCTAGGTTTTCCAGTCTTTAAGCTTCCAAAACACACTTCTAGGCTTAGATTTTCACAAGACTTCCTTCTAGGAAGTTGTTCCCCACGTCAAGGACTGCATTCTCACCAATCAGTTCAACTACACAACAAATGAAACTCCCAAGGGTTGAGAAAAACCCTTTTAGGTATGATATTTTGCTAAGTAACGAATAGGGTTAAGTTTAGGAGTGTTTTATATGTTGATTGAATGATTTATATGTTTACTTACTGTTAAAAAGTCATTTAGTTAGTAGTTGTTTTAAAAACCTAGAGTTAGTAGTTTGTGTACCTATGTGTTCTTTGAGAATTTGTCAAAGTGATGAACATGTAACTTGTTTATATGTTTGATTCATTGTATTCTAGCTTATGTTCATGTAGAGAAACTCTTGTGGTTTGAGAGTTATGATTTATTACATGTGTTAGTACTTTATGTATTTTATGATCTTTGAGAAATTGTTAAGGTTGTAAATGTGTAATGTGTTTATATGTGAAATTGATTGAATTACATGTTAAGTTCATGTAGACAAAGTTTTGTGATATAAAAGTTAAAGTTGCTTTAAGTACATTGCATTGTTTAAGGTATATACCATGTGTTTGATGAAATACTTCATTGGAATTGCATAGAAAAATCAAGGCATGTTGGCATAGTGTGAATCCTTGGAAACATGGCGTGAGTTGAGCATTTTGGTGCTATGCATTATGAGGGTGCAGATCCTATGGTGAAAAACCCAAAATTGGCCATTGTTACTCACAAGCCAACATGGTCCAGACCGTAAAGCGAGACATACATTAGTACTTGCATACCAACGGGGTTGAACCGTGAAGCGAGACATAGGTGTGGCATAGAGTTTACATGGGTGTGTCACGCATATTGCCATTGTATTGCATTGATGAATTGGAATGCATGTAGATTATAAATGTACACTTGCATACGCCACGCCTTAAATCTTGTTCCTTGCATTAGCATTATGTCATACCAGGAGTTGAGCTGACCCTTCGTGGGATGTCATATTATAGATGAGGCTCCCAGTACTTGAGACTTGATGAAGTCTTCAAGGATGAAGGGGACATGGACCATGGAAGATATTTGGCCCTTGGGGCATATTCTGTATGTATGAGGGCATAAGCCCTAAGACATGTGTATTCAAATTGTAGAAATCTTGTATAGTATGAGAACAATGGGCAAGGCCCTAAAATTGTAATGAGCATGAAGTGTGTAACCTTTTAAGTTCAAGTACATGTGTGTATATAATGGATTGTACATTTTAAATGAAGTATAAATGGTTAGTTGAATTAAAAGAGGTATTGTGTTTGCTAGTTTGAGAAATGATGATTGTGTTGCGGAATATTAGGTGGAAAAAGCTTAGAAAATAAAATAAACTATGGTAGAATTTTTCAAAATATAGCAACTAGATTTCGTGGAGCGGGAGGGTATGCCTATATTTTCTAAGTAGGGAATTAAATGACTTAAGAAGAAAAAGAAAGGTAAAGAAATGGAAATAGGGGTTAATTAGTCCAAAAATTACTTAAGTCAAAAAATAAGGAAAAAAAGGGTAAAATGGTCATTTTACATGTTATAGGGCCCCACACCAAGTTTGGTGATGAAATAAATTGAAATGGGTATAAAAATATCAAAATCAAGATTTTTGGCCAAGGTTGAAAAATTGGGTATTGTAGCATTTTGGCTACTGGTTTACTGTAGCAATGAACGGTAGCTATAGTGACCTAACAACAGGTCATGCCCAGCCAGCGCTTGCCGCCCAACCGCACGCACCCTGTGCCCCGCACGCCCTGTGCCCTGCCCGCTCGCCCTGCATGCCCCACTTGTGCTCTCCCTTACGCACGCCCCGTACGCGCTGCCTGCCTGTCCTGCGCCCTAGTGCCTTGCCATGGCACCCAGCCTTGACAACCCCCTTGACACTGCCCTTGGCCACCTTTTTGAGCTATGTTTGGGCATCTTTTTGAGCCATGTTTGGGACACCCTATTGGGCCATGTTTGGCCAATCCTTAGACCATATTTGGCCACCTTTTGGGGCCATGTTTGGCCACCCTTTTGGGCCATGTTTGGCCACACTATTGGGCCATGTTTGGCCACTTCCTTAGGAAAATTTTGGTAGACTTTTTGACCTATTCTTGGACTATGTCTTTGGGCATTTGGGGCCCATTTGGGCCATTATTACAAGGTATACTTAGAGACATTTTTGGGGCATGACTTACACCATTTTTTACCATTAGGTTGAGGAGGTGTTTGACTACCATTTGGGACCCATCTTGGGTGAGTCTAGTTAACAAATTTTAATTTTCATTTTGGGGAAAAAATGGGGAAATGGATCATTAATCAATCAAATATATTTAATTATCATTTATTAATTTCTTTTTAATTTCATTTCACTCACTCCCCAGGTTTGTTGAAATTCAGGGCGTGACAACGTGGTATCAGAGCTTAGGTTCGAATACTTAGGTACCTTGGGGTGTTGTTGAACACCATGGGACTCTAGAGGAAAGCGTGACTTAGTATGAACTGTCGGTGGTATGTGATGGGATAGAGTACATTATGTGGCTATTTATACATGACGCATCACATGTGGGATTATATGTTTATTAATACTGTACTATGATGCATGGTTACGTGATTTGGTGTAGTGGGGTGCATGATATGGGCAATGTGTATATTGGCATGACCATATGTGATAATTTGGTACATGGTTATGTACATAATAGATGATTCTTATCTACCTTTAGGATATCTTGTAGCATTATGGAAGAATGCCATGGGCATGTGTATATAGTATTGCTTAAATGGATTTTTTTTTTTTTGGTGAAAGATTGTGTTTGAATTTGGTGAATATGATTAAGCAAGTATGTCTACAGAAGTTGTTAGGTTATCAAGTGATGATTGATGATCTCTTGTCTTAGGAGAATTCTATAAACATGAATAGTTCAAAAATGTTGATATGGATTAATCCGGGTTATGATGTAATTGAGTTTTGATTTCGTGCTTAAGATGAATATGGATAAATTCAAGTGATATGAATCTGAAAGTTAGGGGTAGTAATGATTCTTATATTGAATTGGAATGTATTATTTTGTGGTGGACTGTGGAGGTAACTTAGAGATGAATGCTATTGTCTTACCTAGTCTTATAAGGTAATCGATACTAGTTGTGATAAGAATAATGGGTTGATTGAATGAACTTATGAATATAAGCCCTGTGAAAATAATGAATTGCATAAAATGGGCCAAATTGAGGTGTGAATTATGAACCTAGCTCTAGCTTAGTTTATAAGATTGATTCCAGAATTATGATTGAGTAAACGGTAAATATTGATTGTTATTTTGGAGAAAAATTGTGTATCAAGTTAAAAGTTAGATGATACAAATTTTTTAATATGAATCTTGTGTTTAAGATGCGAATTGGGTGAATATGCTTGGAGTAAAAATATTATGGTTGAGGCACTAGAACTTGAGAATTTGGATTGTTATATAACTTATAAGTGAATGGTGGTTCTCACTTGTCGTTTAGAAATACGTGGGTAAAAATTATGAACGAGTCTGACTGGTTTGGATAAGGTTATAAATGATTGTATTGTCTGGACCTAGATAATAAATATTATACTTGGGAGATTGTTTATTTTATTTGGGAGCTTGTGATGATGGCCTTGTTCCACTACTGTATGATTCACCAGTTGGGGTAGCCAGATTTTGCTAGTCTTAGAAATGATAGTAGTAAGGTGGTATCGATAGTGCTACCACCAATTGTGTGGGAGTTTCAAATATCTTTTTAGAAGACTTACCTAATTAAGTGTGACATGGTTTGGTTTAATCATGATGCATGGAGTGTGCTTGTATATGTTAGTATGCTTGAATACTTGTTGAAGTAAATAAAATGCCTAATAGGGTGATTATGTGTATAAATTACATAATATGCTTAACATGCTTATGGCTTAAACCGACTTTTGTGTTTTAGAATTAATTGAAAAATGATAAGATAATAAGGACATGTGTAGCTGATTTAAAACTTATATATACAATAAGTATGCGTTGTGTATGTTATTGTTTAGTGCGTACATATGGATTGTTTTGGTTGGTATACATGATTGTGTGCTTAACATCTATTCTTTCATGATTGTATAATGTATAATAGGCATGTTATGTATATATGAAAGGTGGCTTGAATGTTATTTGTTATGGGTGTATAATATAAAATGTATATCCTAGGTTATAAACCCAAGTAGGTAGGATCACTTAAAAGTGTACTATAAATATACCGAATTGGTATCAAGTCTCGAGTTACAAGTGTATGGACTGGCCAATCCATCACCCAGTAACTAAAGGAGCTGTGATCCATGAAGGGTTATCACCTAGTTATATCTAGGAAAAAGGTAAAAGATACCTAATAAGATGATTGAAAGTAACAGGGAAACGAATTAACTAAGACAAACTTGCATGAGTATGTACTAAATACATGATGGAAACATAATACATCTCTAGTATATGCATTAAAAAAAATATGATAATCTAATGGTATGTGTATTACTTGGCTATTGTGTTGATAAAGCATGTTAAATTCTTTGGTGTGTAAGACACATGTAGTGCATCTTTTATTTTTATAACACCTATGGATTAGGTACATATGTGCTTGCATGTTATATTACATTTTGGAGTATATCATTGGATAGTGCATGAAATTGGAAGCTCGAAAACTTAAGAAGATGAAGATGGAAAAATTTTAACAATATACGGTAAGAATGGAAAGGAATTATACTAAGATGAAATAGGTGAGATGAATAAGAAAAGGTAAAGATGAACACCAACCCTTACTTTGTATATATGGGAATGTGTAGGAAATATACTTGGGATACGGAGTAAAAGATTTATTTATTTTTTATTTATCCTTTGAAGAATTTTATTGTTGAATTATTAGTTGATGGAGAATGATGATTGTGTTGTTTGATATAGAGAATAAATTATGAATGGCATGGTTAGGTCAAGCTTGTGGTGAGTATAATTTCAAATTTTTGCTTAACATGTAATTTGGGAATGAAAAATTTTAATTTAAAAATGGAATGATCTTGTGAAAGTCCAATGACTTGTGAGAAGAAATGGTAAATTGTTGTTAATATTGAGGTTATGATTTACTGCCAATATTACTCTTGGAATGTTAGATTAGTTGGAGATAGTATGTCTCGGGGATGAAGTGACTTATAGATATTCATATTGAACTGTGGTTGGCTACTGAGAATTAGAATAGTGCATTTGATGACTTCTGATATTTGGTGGAGTATGAAAATATTATAAATTTTGTTAAGACTATTTCCTATTGTAGCCACATGGTGGTTAGATTGATCTTCGAGGGTGAGGTTTTTTAGTATATTTCTTTGATGATAGAAGTCATTTTGTTAGTAGGGCTTTTGCATACCCATTCTGTTTTATTTTTCCCTAGTTGATGGATGATGGATTATAATCATAAATTTACATAATGAGTGAACACTAATGGTGATGAATTAGTTTGGG
Organism: Nyssa sinensis; assembly: GCA_008638375.1. Taxonomy (NCBI): domain Eukaryota; kingdom Viridiplantae; phylum Streptophyta; class Magnoliopsida; order Cornales; family Nyssaceae; genus Nyssa; species Nyssa sinensis. Next base: position 8,242,908 of record CM018049.1, read on the forward strand.
ACATTTTGATGATTCACTTGGAAAATTGCGATTGTAGGGGGAGTGAGTTCTCTATAAAATGGTTTGATAATGTATCTTGTGATGATTGTGAAATTATATGAGTTGAAAACTCAATTTGAGGACTTATGACGAGATGATTAAATGATAAATCTGATGTGTAGAATAGTTCCTGATTGTGTTGATTATAGTACCTAAATCAAGTTAGATTGAAACTAATGTGATAAGTTTCATATGATTAACGAGTTCTTTTAATTAATAGAGAACTCAACATGAGTGTTATAGATCCTTGTAAGATCTTGATTGGATGGGGTGTTGGAGAAGTGACCTATCAGTTGGCATTATCGCCACTGTTATTTGGGGTCATGATGCATGTATCGATGTTGAGGAAGTATAAGCCTGACCTTTCGCATATACTCGATTGGGTTGATCTTGAAGTAGAGGGTGATATTTCTTATGATGAAAGGCCTGTGGAGATATTGGACTCAAGGGACCAAGTTTTGCGAGGTAAGACCATCCCTTTGGTCAAGGTTCTTTGGAGCCATCACGGAGTCGAGAAGGCCACTTGGGAGCGTGAGGTTGAAATTCGCGCTAGGTATCCAGAGTTTTTTATTCATAGAGGTATATTTCTAAATTTCAGGAAAACATTTCTTTAAGGGGGGAAGGATGTAAAGATCTGAAAAATCAGGGTAAATTTTTCGTTATTTGCCGATAAGAAACTATACATGCATTATTTACCGTTGGGGCACTACACAGGCATCATTTGGACATAAGTCATGTTTAGGAGAATAATTTGAGTATTCTATGGAAAAGAAACATGCTTAGAATGTTAAATTACACCCCTTGTCAAAATTTGAGACTAATCAGAGATAGTTTCAAAAATTAGACCAAAAGGGCATCTCGGGTGGCCCGAGTGGAACCAGCCAAACTTGGCAGCAGGTGAAAATAAATTTTTTTAAAAATTTTCATTTAAAATAATTTTAAGAACTTTAGCTAAAGCAAAATGTCGAATTGAGGCGTTTCGAGACGGGTTGTAATTTAACGGGGTCCCGAACTCATTAAGGGCAAAAGGGTCATTTTGCCCCTTTGCCCCTTTACTATAAATACAGCCCCTTAGAGATAAAAATCAGTGAATTGGTCTAGAGAAGCAGCAGCAGCTCGTGCATGGAGAAAAAAGTGGAGAAAACCTAGGTTTTCCAATCTTCAAGCTTCCAAAACACACTTTTAGGCTTGGATTTTCACAAAACTTCCTTCTAGGAAGTTGTTCCCCACGTCAAGGACTACATTCTTACTGGTTGGTTCGGCTAAAAAGTGAATATAACTCCCAAGGGTTGAGAAAAACCCTTTTAGGTATGATATTTTGCTAAGTAAGGAATAGGGTTAAGTTTAGAAGTGTTTTATATGTTGATTGAATGATTTATATGTTTACTTACTGTTAGAAAGTCATTTAGTTGGTAGTTACTTTGAAAACCTAGAGTTAGTAGTTTGTGTACCTATGTGTTCTTTGAGAATTTGTCAAAGTGATGAACATGTAACTTGTTTATATGTTTGATTCATTGCATTCTAGCTTATGTTCATGTAGAGAAACTCTTGTGGTTTGAGAGTTATGATTTATTTCATGTGTTGGTACTTTATGTATTTTATGATCTTCAAAAAATTGTTAAGGTTGTGAATGTGTAATGTGTTTATATGTGAAATTGATTGAATTACATGTTAGGTTCATGTAGACAAAGTTTTGTGATATAAAAGTTAAAGTTGCTTTAAGTACATTGCATTGTTTAAGGTATATACCTTGTGTTTGATGAAATACTTCATTGGAATTGCATAGAAAAATCAAGGCATGTTGGCATAGTGTGAATCCTTGGAAACATGGCCGCGAGTTGAGCATTTTGGTGCTTTGCATTATGAGGGTGCAGATCCTGTGATGAAAAACCTAAAATTGGCCATTGGTACTAGCAAGCCAACGGGGTCTAGATCATGAAGCGAGACATACATTGGTACTTACGTGCCAACAGGGAAGAACCGTGAAGCGAGATATGCGTGTGGCATAGAGTTTGCATGGGTGTGTCACGCATTTTGCCATTGCATTGTATTAATGAATTGGAATGCATGTAGATTATAAATGTACGCTTGCACATGCCACGCCTTAAATCTTGTTCCTTGCATTAGCATTATGTCATACCAGCAGTTGAGTTGACCCCTCATGGGATATCATATTACAGATGAGGCTCCCAATACTTGAGACTTGATGAAGTCTTGAAGGATGGAGGGGACATGGGCCATGGAAGATATTTGGCCCTTGGGGCATATTTTGTATGTATGAGGGCATAAACCCTAAGACGTGTATTCAAATTGTAAAAATCTTGTATCGTATGAGACCAATGGGCAAGGCCCTAAAATTGTAATGAGCATGAAGTGTGTAACCTTTTGAGTTCAAGTACATGTGTATATAATGGATTGTACATTTTAAATGAAGTGTAAATGGGTTAGTTGAATTAAAAGAGGTATTGTGTTTGCTAGTTTGAGAAATGATGATTGTGTTGTGGAATATTAGGTGGAAAAAACTTAGAAAACAAAGGAAACTATGGTGAAATTTTTCAAAATATAGCAACTAAATTAAGTGGAGCGGAAGGGCATGCCTATATTTTCTAAATAGGGAATTAAATGACTTAAGAAAAAAAAGAAAGGTAAACAAATGGAAATAGGGGCCAATTAGTCCAAAAATTACTTAAGGTCAAAAAATAAGGGAAAAGGGGTGAAATGGTCATTTTACATGTTATTGGGCCCCACACCAAGTTTGGTGATGAAATAAATTGAAATGGGTATAAAAATATCAAAATCAAAATTTTTGGCCAAGATTGGAAAATTGGGTACTGTAGCAATTAACAGTAGCTACAATGACCCAACAGTAGGTCATGCCCAGCCAGCCCCTATCGCTCAGCCGCGCGCCCTGCTCCTTGCCCGCGCGCCGTACGCGCTGCCTACTTGCTTGGACCCTGCGGGCGCGCCCACGGCTGCCCCCATGCGCCCCCTACTGCTTTGCCATGGCACCCAGCCCTAACAACCCCCTTGACACCTACCCTTGGCCACCTTTTTGAGCTATGTTTGGACATCTTTTTGAGCCATATTTGGGCACCATATTGGGCCATGTTTGGCCACCTTTTTGGGCCATGTTTTGCCACACTATTGGGCTATGTTTGACCACTTCTATAGGCCATGTTTGGCCACTTCCTTAGGAAACTTTTGGTAGACTTTTTGACCTATTCTTGGCCTATGTCTTAGGGCATTTGGGGCCCATTTGGGCCATTATTATAAGGTATACTTAGAGACATTTTTGGGGCATGACTTACACCATTTTTTACCATTGTTTGGGGAGGTGTTTGACTACCATTTGGGACCCATCTTGGGTGAGTCTAGTTAACAAATTTTTATTTTTATTTAGGGGAAAAAATAGAGAAATGGATGAGTAATCATCCGAATATATTTAATTATCATTTATTAATTTCTTTTTTATTTTATTTCGCTCACTCCTTGGGTTTGTTAAAATTCGGGGTGTGACATGAACTTTATACTTACGCTAACTATGAGTCACATACCTCACAACTGAACTTCAATTCATTGCACTTCACTATAGGTGTGGGTTCCATACCCTATTTCTTATCAGAACTTCATACTTTCACTTTGTTAACTAAAATATCATAGGTAATATCCATGTGAGCTTTATGAAAAGTGCGCAAGTAATTACAGTACCTTGTCATAGTTTTTTCAACCGGTAGTGTTTGAAGCAAGAAGCATTTCATGATAAAAATATGCTACCAACTAATCACATTTTCAATATAGAACATCAATACTTGAATCATAAAGCATTTAAGCACGTGAACTTTGAAACAGTAACTTGAAACATGAGCATTTTAGGATGATTTAAGTAAGACACATTATTTCATAAACACATAACAAAATTACCATTAGTGGCACAAAACGTAGGCATTTAGTTCTGTCACATAAAACAAAATGAATAATTCCTTTATTGGGTCAGAAGTGTAAGACGTTTTACTTATAAACAGGAGGATTATAAATCTTTTTCATTAAATAGGAGGGTAAAACCCTATATCATAAATCAGGAGGATAAAATATCATTTTCATAAAAATGGGGGTTCAAAAACCTTCTTCCATTTCATAACTTATCATTTTTTCACTTTACATAAGAATTCGTATTGATCAGGACACTAAGCTTAACAAAAGTTCAATATAATTTTCATTAATATATGACCTAAATAAGAGAGATTCTCTAGCCTTTTACTGGCATTACAAAAGTGATTCCTAAAGGAAATACTAAATAAGAGTGCTTATGCACTAATTTTCTTGCATTACCGATTCGTAAACAGAAGTATTTAAAACATTGCTTTTCAAATAGATATTTTTCAAGAGAACTTACACACAGCTTAACTGAGAAACATTCATTTTTAAAAGATTATATTTATCACAACTTTTGCAAATAGATATGGGCATGCTTGAAATAAAAGTCATATAAACAGCTCAACATCTAAATGAGCACATTTTGTAATTAACGATAATACTTTCAAAATAGAACCGGAAGCATGCTTTAAACAAAAGTCATGTAAATAAATAGGACTTTGAATTAAAACATTTAATAAATCATGGAGTTAAATTCTCCACTTCAAAATACATGATTACTCCCCTATGGTCCAAAGTGCACAGTCTCTTGCTTACTTGTTTATTTGACTTGCCTTGGCACTTGTCTTATCCTTATTCCCTTTCTAGTGATCCTAAATCATAATTTAGAATACATTGATACTATATTAGTACACATCTCAGCTTAATCCTTTGTTTACTTAATGTTCTTAACCTTTGTTGGACTTAATCTTATTGTTTAGAACTCCCTCGCGATCTTTAATTAGGATTCCTAACACATCATAGTTCATCAGTGTGATTTACTTTAGCCTTTAGGGACATTTTGGTCATTTGCCCTTTTACGTCATATATTGTTTGGTTCGTTGTTTGCCTATTTGAACTTCATTTTTGAGTCCATGCAGACCTTAAAACATTAATATAGGTGTAATATCCCGACCCGGGATACCGGGTCATATGACACGTAATTCGAGATTAAAGAAAATTAGTGTAAAAACATTTACACTCAAAAGAATAATTAATTAATTATGTTATTAATTAATTAAATATACGAAATAATTATTTTAATTACAAAAATGAATATTAAAATGCACCATTTCATTTACATGGAAGGTGTAGCATGTATGTATAAATATATATGTGACCCAATATGTATGCATGTATATATATAATTAAAATAAAAATATATATATTACAGGTGTGTGTGTCGGCTATATAGTGTGTGTGTCTTCATGTGTAAGTGTGTGTATTATATTATATGTATATATATATATATATAAAATATCTTGCAGAAAACCAAGAGAAAGCTGAATAGGAAAAAGTAAAATTTAATTTGTGTAAGGAAATTAATTGAGAAGTGAAGGGTTTCGGCCGCGAGGTCATGAGGGAAGAGAGAGAATGGATGAGAGAGAAAGGTCGGTCACTTCTCTTTAAAAAGCCAAGCATGCAAACCATGCTTTCTTCTTGCAAAAGAAACCAAAAGAAGAACTGAGGAGATAGAAGGAAGGTTTTAGAGCAAGAAAGAGAAGGAAATCGTAACAAAAAGGTAAGAAATGTTTAAAGTTATCATTTTCTCTCTCTAGAAATTAGCATGAATATGAACTGTTTTTGAGTTATATATGATCATATAATGCTAGATATATATGTACAAGACTGTCAAGCATGATTTTAGGCTTCAAAAACACCAAGAAAATGTAAACCCATGAAGAACCGCCATGGGAGGACCTTGCTTATAGCAGGTCTAAACCCATGGCAACCAAACTTTGTTTGGTATATAGAGACCTCAACTAGACTCCACAAACATGTTAAAAACCTTCAACCGCGATCATCAATCAAAAGAAATGACCTCCATAACACGGTTTGCAGGTTTTGGTTTTAAAAACCAAACTATGGAACTCACACCGAAACTAGGTTTAAAGAATGGGGAATGAAACCTTATCGAAAATGGGTCATGACAGAAGAGACCTCAATGATTTTGGTTCAAAAACTGAGCATATACGGAGGAGTTGCAGGTTGGGTTATCAACCCTCTGCCCGAACCCATGAGATCGATTTAAAGTCTAAAACGAATGCCAAACTCTTAACCAATGTTCCAGAAATGGATTAGGTTAGAAACAGTAGAGATTGGTTGAGTAGAAGCTCACGAAAATGGAAGAAAAGGGAAACGGGATTAGGGTTTCAGTCAGTGGTCGACGTGGGGAAGAAGAAGACGGGTCGACTCGGCTTTTAAATGAGGCTGAGTCAACTCGGAACAGGTGGCAGCCTCTGGGCTTGCCACCGAATTAATGAGACGACGGCGTTTTGAATGTGGGTAAATTAAATCGAACGCTAGGGCTATGTAAATAAACCGACTCAGCCGGTTGGTTTATAACTAGACCGGACCGGTTCACTTATACTTGGACCGAACCAATTGGTTTTCTGATTTATTTAAAATTAAATAAACCAAGACTTCCTCTATTTACAGTTTGACCCCAACTGTTTTATGAAACTCTACTATGGCCCAACTGAGGGAAATGTTATGCAATTAAGCCCCTGAAAAATAATTAAATAATTAATTTAATTATTTAATAAATAAGTAAAATTACTATTTTACCCTTGGGTCATAAATAGAGCAAATGAAGTCCAAATTAAACATACGAATAGTGAATCTTTACTATTTTGGGCATTCTGAGACTAATGGCGGGGTCCGTTTTTCCAGACGGGGTCCTGAAAAATAAAGACACGTAAAGAGGTAAATGACCAAAATACCCCTTAGTACCTCAAAAGCCAAATGAAAACCAGAGAAGGTCTAAGTTGACTTTCTTTGACATCCCGAACTCAAAAATGGAGTCCAAATTATGAAACGAAGTACAGAAAAATATGACACGTAAAACGATAAATGACCATTTTGCCCTTTTACATATAAAAGCCCGAATTACATTCTAAGAAAGCCTAAACCGACTTTCTTCGACACTCCGGACTCAATGGTAGAGTCTATTCGACTAAAAGAAATGTCTAAAATAAAAAGACATAAAATTTGATGAATAGCATCTGTCAGATGACTATAAATTAAAGTAATGCCAAAGTACTAATACTAAGGCAGTATACGAGAAAATGAAATACAAAAAGACACGACACGTAAACATGTCAAATAAATAACTTTAAATTAAAGCTTATGGAGCTACCAGAAGAGTATAAATTGAAATAAATTCAATTTCTAACACATTAAATTGTGTCATAGGTTACGAGTATGAGTAAAGTTAAGTACATATGAAATTATGAAATCGTTTTAGGATCTAATACGATTTAAGCATAAATTAAGGAATATCGAGATGATATTACAATGAATGTGAAGTTGATGAGATGTTTATGAATTGTTCTTAGGAACTACAAGGAAAGTGGGAAAGCGCATTATTAGCACTAACCCTAAAGGACCAAGGTGAGTAACCTTGTGTTTGAAGTGGAGATTTAACTCCATGGATTTAAAAATGTTTTAAATGCAAAGATATGAAATGTTTGAAATTTCAAATTCAGTGTTTACATGATTCAGTTTTTAATTGTTCTGTTTTATAGACCCATGGCGACATGCTCAGTGATTGGTTTCTGCAACAGTTTTTCCTTCAAATACTTTTCAGCATGTCTAGTTAAAATGCAATTATTGTTAAATATTCTGAATTTGCTTATTTCAAGTATACGAATGTTTATCACGAAGTTATGAATGTTATATTTTAAAGTACTCACGAGAAATATCTATTTTGATATACTCATATGTTAAATGTATTTTAAATGCAAGATGAATGGTGCATAAGCACTTAGACAGGATTCTGAGTTTTCAGTTGCCCTGTAAAATAGGTAGGATTTTGGGTTGTACGGAACTCAATTGCCCTGTAAAATGCCAAGTAGCAGGATCTAATCCCCCAGGCATGAGATATCTCCATTTATAAGTAATATGGGAGTCCGGTTCGAAACGGATTCCACTAATGGAAGTGATAAGATGACAAATGGTTTGAAAATGGAAGCACGGTTTTACCCTCATTTTCAATGTGCATATGTTTTGAGTTTTATATACTCTATTTAAGAAATACATGTTATGTTATATGTTTTGAAGTTCATGAGTATAAGTATAGCTTGAATACCTTAAATGTTTCAAAGCTATTGTTTTATGAAATGCATATGTTTTGAGTTATATACTCTATTTGACGAAGTATGAGTTTAGCTTGAATACTTTAAATGTTTCAAGGCTACATGTGTTAAGGAATGCATATATTCTGTATTCAAAGTATACGAACAATTGGCGGTGATTATTTTACAAACTCTTATCTACTAAAAACCACTAGCTAATTGAAAACCCCATGACGAATACTGGAATTGCTCACAAGCTTAGATTAGCTTACCCGGACTTTGTTCGGACACCCCTTTCAGGTGATTCACAGCAGACAGGGTCTCGGGGACGATAACGATGAGTCTAGCTATTTTTGGGAAGATATGTTTAAGTAGCTTCTTTTGAGGAAACAATGAACTCTTAGTAGTACATTTTGTATTAGTAGACAATGTATGAATATGTATTAAGCCCTCTGGGCAACCGAACATGTATTGTAATAATGTTATAAGTCTTTAAGTTTTAGTTATACTCTGAATGTGTAACCATGTATGCTATGTATGGAGCGGTAGTATCGGACGGATGTGCATAATTTAAAAATGAGAAAAGAAAAGAAAAAGTTTTTCACGCTTCCGCAAAATACATGTCGCACATCTATTCGATACCGCTGCCTATGTGAGCCTTCGCCCAAGGGTCCCCGGGCCTGAGGGTGGCGGTCGCGATGCGAGATCCGCATAGGGTGGGTTTCGGGTCGTGACAATAGGTCTTTTACTTTCATCTACACTCTTGTTGGTAACTTTATTAAGCCTTAAAGACGTATTCAGTCATTTTTAGCTTGTTACTAGGGTCTTATTTTTCTCAAAAGGACATCATCGTTAAGTTCAGAGTGTCAAAGATTTTCAATTTAGGCTTTTTCGGATCTTAATTTTCGTATTTGTAACTTATATCAAGTCTTGCGGCATTTTTATAATTTTATAATTTCACGTGTTATATTTTTCGGTGCTTCGTTTGCTAAATTAGACTCCACTATTAAGTCCAGAATGTCGAAGACATTTAGAATAGGCATTCTCTGACATTTAACTGGCTCTGGCATCACTAAGGGCATATTGGTAATTAAGACATTTCATGTGTCCTAATTTTTGGGACTTCATTATGTAAAATGGACCCCGTCGTTGGGTCCGGAACGTTGAAAAATGTAATAGTGGACATTCCTTTGATTTTATTCGAACACTCATAGCGTTTAATTTAATTAATATAATTAAATTAATGAATTACATATTATATATATATATATATATATTAAATGAATATAATTCACAAGTGATGATGTTGTTTAGTGGAAGGACACGTGATGTATGTGTGTGTGGTTCATGGTTCAAACCTAGGGAGTTGCGGCTCCCTATTTTTTTCTTGACATTTGGTAAGCCAAACGGCAAATAGAGTCACAAATCAGGGATAAGGTACCCCTTATCCCACGTAGGTTTATTAAATAACCCCCCTAACCTTGTAACCAAACAACCCCCTTTTTAATTTTTAAAACATTTCATAATACAAAATGACGAAGTTTCGAGTGACCCTTATTACGCATAAACATGGGTCCTGACCCAAACTTGAACCGACCCGATTTCGTGACCTATTACTATTCATCGTCTTCCTCGAGACGATGAAGAGTAATCGCGAGCCTTATTTTTTTCAGGCATCGATTTCTAGGGTTATTGGCTATAAATTTTTACTGTATCCGATTCCTATGTGTTGCTAGAAGCTTAACTAAGATTTTGGCATTGATTTTGCATTTTATATCGAGTTCAAAAGTTCTATCGAGCTTTCATAGCTGTTTTGGATAGCCCTCTGGTTCATGCTCATCTCTCCATTAATTTTGATGGTTCTTGGCCTTTGATGATCCTTAATTGAGGGTCTTTTAATCCCCATTCATAAAACTAGGTTTAGAGGTCTATTTGAGAGGTTTGGTTTTCGAGTTGAAACCTGTAACTCCAAATTTCTCCTTGAATTCACAGTCTTTTTACTTAATTCTTATTGCATAACTTTTCTTGTAATGTATATTTTGAGACCCTAAATTCGTAAATTGGTTTAGAGCCATTCGTTTGAAACCCATTTCTTGAGGTCATCAATGGCGGTTTCATAAGTTCTCTAGTGTTTTGAGGGTTATTCAAACCTTATTTTCACTTCTACACTACTGGATATGGATATATAATCTCTTATAGACTTTGACATCCCGACCTAATTATTATATAGTTAAGGATGCTTAGTAAACTGCAAAGGAACATTACTGTACAATTAGACTAGGACAGTAGTGTCGCGATGATAAATTTTGTGAGAGTTAAAATAGAAGAAATAAGTATGACAAACGATGATGAAATTAATTGAGAAATACATAAATATTCAACCAAGATAATAAAGACTACAAAAAAAAAAAAATACAAGTAAACAAGAAGAAAATAGGAAATAAAGCAAAAAGGGAAAATGAGATAAAATATGCCAAATGCCAAACAAGGCATAAGGAGAAAAAGATTGGAAAAATGGGTCAAAAGTGTTGGCCAAGGGATTTGATTCCAATACCAAAAAGGTGGGAAAAACTTATGCACAAAAAGTAAACCAGCTGGGCTACAAGCACTATTGTGTTTAATAACTCATAAGATATATGTATATACAATATTAAACCCCATCCCACCACCCATCACAACCAATCCCCATACATGCAACACATCAGCACTAATTTTAAATATATAAATATATGTGTGTGTACACTATGCATACAAGAAACAGAAGTGTGTGTGTGTGTGTGCATGTGTGTGTATGGTTAGAGAGAGAGTGAGAAAAGAAGAAGAAGAGAGGGAAAAGAAGGAGAACAGCTTGCATGCAAGCATTGTTCCAGCCTTAAGGAGCCTAGAATATCAACATCAAGTAAGAAGTAGAGAAAGAGAAATAGGCTGCCATTGAAGGTAAATTCTAAGTTTCTCTCTCTAGAAAAAGAATACAAAAACTCATTGTTTAAGGGTATTAGATTGCATGCATGGTTCTATTTTGTGAAGTATTAGGGTTTGGAGGCTAAAAAGAGAGACCTAAGAGGGCTTAGAATACAAAAACCCAAAGAACCACCATTGATGAGGAACTTCGAGTTGGATCTGAACCAACTAAAGCTAAGCTGAGTTTGGCTTGTTGGGACCTAAACTAGGTCTTGTGAGGGTCATGAAAACAATGGTCCGCAACCATAAAACTCAAAGATGAGCTTAGAATCTCGAGTTATAGGTTCGGGTCTTTGAACTAATCCACCGAAAACAACCACTAAAACCATTTTTATAAACGGGGAATGAAACCCCTTGATAAAAGGAACAAAATAGAACAAATCCCGTAGATTTTGGTGCCAAAATGAGCATGTATGAGGCGATTTGTAGTCACCATTATCGAAGCTTAATTCAAACAATTAGTGGGTTTGATTGTTCAAAAGCAACACCAAAATAAACCCCAATGTTCCAGCAACTCATAGGAATTGAAAGCAGAAGAAATGTCCCCCTCAAACTTCACGAAATAAGACTTGAAAATTTGCAAAAATTATGTCAACAGTGTCGGGGTGAACGGGGAAGAAGATGAATAGTGTCGGGTTGGGTTTCGGGTTCGAATCAGGACCCACCCAAACGCACACATGGTTAAATGGGACGATGTCGTTTAGGGACTGTGAGTTTTAAATTAAAATGGAATTGGCTCTATTTGGTAATGTGGATAAAGGCTTGATTTAATAGCCGCAGTCGGAATGAGGATACCCTATCCCTAGATTACACCCTTATCTGCTATTTGGCTTACCAAAAATCAAAAAAATAAAGGAGGAGTTGTAGGCCCCCGGACTCGAACCATAAACCTCGCGCGTGTGAGGGTTTTAAGCCCCACACGCAAGCCACTATGCCACTATGTCACTGTATTAAAATATGGACTAAATATATTTTATATAAAATAAAATAAAAGACTTAAATTAATTTAATTTGGTAAAATAGTACCGATGCCCAGATAAAATAAAAAGATAGTGTAACCCAATATTTTTAGGCATTCCGGACTCAACGGCAGAGTTTGATTTGTGAAATTAAGACACGTAAAATATAAAATTATCATTTTACCCCTAATGATACCCGGAGCCAATTAAATATAAAAGGTAGTCTATCTTGACTATTTTGGACGACCCGGACTCAACGATAGAGTCCACTTTAGCAAACGAAGTACAGAAAAATATGACACGTAAAAACATAAAATTACAAAAAACGGCCCTAAGCTTAAAATAAACTATAGGTACACAAATTTAGATCTGGAAAAGCCTAAACCGATTATCTTCAACACTCTGGACCTAACAGTGACATCCTTTTGGAAAAAATAAGACCCAGTAACAAATTAAAAAATGACCAATACGTCCTTAAGACTTAATAAAGCTATAGGAAGAGGGTAATTAAAATTGAAAAAGCTCTAAGTTAACAATTAAATTGTGTGATGCTTTAAACAAGAAAGTAACAACTTGAATTCTGATTATAGGGATCTTCGTCTAAAGGAAGGATTTTTGGATATGGGCTTTTGGCCTTCAGGTGAGTCTTTCATGTCATGTTGAGGTGGATTTTATTATAGATATAAATATTGAACTCTTTTATGACTTAATAATAACCTTTGATAATAGATACATTGTACCTAATATATATTTGAATGATCCATTGATATCTATATTATCTTCCAGATTTAAGATAACGTTCGTAAGATACTCAAAACACTACATAGTTTCTTACCCATCTTTGAATTGTTTTAACTAAACACTAAATATGGAACTCTTATTTGGATAACTAAGATTATTATTGATGATTATTGAATTTGGATATGATCTTAATGTATTGAACGGAACACCTTTCTATGATTGGTTATTATTGAATAGATTGTGATTTTATCGAACCCTACCACGGGTTATATTGGGGGTGAGCCGTACAAATGACATTATCAAACTAGTTATCAAATATCGATCTTAGTCAACGAGGTTCTAATTTGCTAGCCATAGAATCTTCTATGGCTGATCATTATTGAATAGATTGTGACTTTATTGAACCCTAACCACAGGGTATATTGATGGTGAGCCATACAGAACGGCATTATCGAACTAGTCTTATTGAATATCGATCTCAGTCAATGAGGTTCTAATTTGCTGGCCATAGACGAGGAATTTATTGGTTTAAACTTTTATGAATATCGAATATGAATTATGATTAAACCTCGAATTATCAAACTAAGAATTATTGAACTATGATTTTGATTTGTTGAACTACGACATTGATCATCGAGCTATGTAATTGCTTATCGAATTGTGTTATTGAACTATGATTGAGCCATAATATTGATTTTGTCACGACCCGAAACCCACCCTGTGCGGATCTCGGATCGCGACCGCCGCCTTCAGGCCCGGGAGCCTGAGGGCAAGGCAAAACATGGGCGACGGTATCGAATAGCGGTGCGGCCTTGATTTGCGGAAGCGTGAAAACCCTTTTCTTCTTTTTTTCTTTTTTTTTTTTAAAAAAAAAATCTTAAAAAAACTTTCGCACAGCCGTCTGGTACTGTCGCTCTTCATAGCGGTACGCATGAATAATCACATCAGAGCATACTAAAAATTAAAGTCTTTTACATGATACATATTCGAATGCCTCAAGGGCTTAAGTACATATGTGGTTGCCTCTTGGGCTTAAATACATAATTGTCCAAAAGTACGACATCAAAATTCGACCAACCATAGGCCCTAATACTTCCCAAAATATCTCCAGAATCCTAATGGAGCTGCCTATCATTTCTCCCCAAATTGGGCAAGGGTCCACCCATCGTCATCACCTGAAAAATGTTAGGGAATGGGGTGAGCTTCGAAAAGCCCAGTGAGTAATTCTAACATCTGTCATGGGTTTCAATTGGTAGTGGTTTCGCACGTGAAAATTTTGTAAAATACTCACTACCAATTGCTCGTATACTTGGAACATAGAGTACATGCATTCTTTAAACAATGGCTTTGAAACATTACAGTATTCAAGCTAACTTGTACTTTCAGAATAAAGTATGTGAATTTCAAATCATGTAAATATGCATGGTGAAAATGAGGAAAAAGCCTACTTCCATTTCAACACACACCTTATCACTTTCATTAACAGAATCCGTTTTGAACCAGATTCCCATTTTACTTTTCGTGGAGATATCTCATATGCCTGGGGGATTAGATCCTGCTACCTGGCATTTATTCGTATCGTAGTTGGGTTCCTAAGAAACCCGATAGAAATCCGTGGTGCTTATGCACAATTTATCTTGCATTTAAAAGCATTTAACCCATAATTCCTTCGTGTGGATGCATTTAAAAGCATTCAAAACATACAGTTCATAATCTCATGATAGGGTATTGAAATACGTGAAACATGTAAATTCAGGATATATAATAACATTTGAAATCGAAATTTTAGACATGCAGAAGTATCTCTCAAAGAACAGTAGTAAATTATTCAGGAAGCATGTCATAACAGAATATTTAAAACGGAATTGTGTAAAGACAGAATTTGATATTTAAAACATCATTCAAATCCGTGGAATTAAATCACCACTTCAAATGTGAGGTTACTCACCTTGATTCACCGGGTTTGCACTACTAGTGGGCTTTTCCCTTTCCTTTGTATTTCCTAAGAAAATTATAAAGAACTCGTTAACTTCACATTTACCTTAAATCGTTACCTATTCATGCTCTTTCATTTAATTTTAGGCTTGACGTATCCTAACTTCCTAGGATTTGTCTTACTAGTCAACTTGTGGTGACTTGATGAGTTTTATTTTTCACGTGACTAAATTTTCACTACCTATTTTGGTGTTATGGACTTCACCGTTGGGTTTGGAATGTCCGACATAGTCAAAATAGACTATCTTTTAGTTTCATTTGGGCTTCGGGTACCTTAGGGGTAGTTTGGTCATTTCACGCGTCATATTTTTCAGAGTCCCGTCTCGTGAATCGGACCCCACTGTTGATCTCAGAAAGCCCAAGAAAATAAGATTACACTAATAACTTGTCTTATTTGGACATCGGTTACATTAGGGGCAATTTGGTAATTTGTACTTTAACGTATCGTAATTTTTGAAGCCTCGTCTCATAAAACGGACCACACCATTGAGTCCGGAACGTCCAAAATAGTCAAAATCTACTATTCGTTTACTTTATTCGGACTCCGTTTGACTTATTTATGACCTAGGGGTAATTTGGTCATTTTTATTTAATTAATAAATTAATTAAATAATTTAATTTATTATTTATTAATTTATCAAGGGTATAAATGGAATAAAATTCCAGAATCTGGGGCAGAGTTGAATTTCCTAAAACTGTTGGGGTCATTTTGTAAATACTAGAAACCTTGGTTTTATTTATTTTAAATTTTTCTGTGAACCAGTGGGTTTTGGGTTTGAAACCCTAGACCGGTCGACCAACTCACTGAACCAGCCGGTCCAGTCCACTTCAGGAAAACCGGAATGCCATAGCCCCATTAAACCCCTTATCCACGGATAGCCTACTCCAATTCCCAAATTTAATTTCTTACCACTGTAACCAAACAGCCATCTCCAGGTTTTAATTTAAAACGTCTAAACCAAAACGGCGCAGTTTCGATTAAACGGTGGCACGGTCTTTGGTTGACACGTGTTTGAGTCGATTCAGTGGGTCTAGACGCGTTGGATGAGTCGACTCAGTCGACTCGTCGTCTTCTTCATCGAACAGTGGACTGTTGCCCTAATTTCTGGGTTTATTCTTTTCCATTTTCGTGAGTTTTGGAGAGGTGTTTCTCTCTGTTTCTTGGTGTTCTACGACCCTAGAGGTTTGGCCAACATCTTGCCATTCATTTGAGGTCGTGTAGCTAACCCAAATGCTCGGTTTCATACAAAATACCCGAACCTGCAACTCCTTGGTAAACCCTCGTTTCTTCACCATTTTTAATGGGGTTTGGTTCTCTGAAATCCCCACAGCAAGGGCTTCGATCCCCCATCCTTAAATCTCAATTTGGTTGCGGTTTTGGTAGGGTTGGGTTGAAGGCCGTGACCTGCAACTCACGGTTTAGGGGTCAAAACTGAAGGGTTGAGGTTGCGGAATAGGGTTTTAGTGATCCTAGGGTGGTCTATTTCAGGTCCAAAGCAACCAAAACCGATTTGGTGCAGGTCGGACCAGACCCTCCTCAGTTCAGGTCATCCATGGCGGTTTGCTTACGGGTTGGTGGTTTGGGCAGTTCTGTTGGTCCAAAAGGTTCACAACCAACCTAGTTTTTCAAGTTAAGCTATGGTACATGCAATAACAGGTCCTAAAAGCTATAAAACAGTAGCTTAAATTCAAGAGAATTTCCAAAAAAATTTTGAATAACTCACGTGTACAGTGGTTTCCTCACTGGTTGTGCTCAAGCAGAAGCTTCAAGAGCTGGATTGGATCCTCCCCCAGTCGTGCAGCCCTTCAGTTCCATGGCCTCCTCAAGCTCCTTCAATGGCTCACCAAGGTATACAACTTGTGTACCTCTCACTCTCTCTTTAGGATTTCTCTCTCTCTCTCACTACTTTCTCTCTCTATAAACAGTATATCAACACTCTCTAAATGGCAGATCTGCATATATGGAGATTGTATATACATATCAAGTCTCCTCTTGATGTTTCATTTCCCCAAATGCATGATTGTATTGCATGCAATTTGGTTGGGAGGGAGGTGTAATCATGGGGTGAGGGGCATGATGGCTAGGGCTTAGGATGATGCATGCTGAGGTGTTGCATGCTTGTCCATTGGCCACTTTGGGGAATGGCCAAATCAGATTTATACTTATATACATATCTTTGTACATATATACACAAAAGTGCTCCTAGCCTAGATGGAAATTTTTTTTGGGTAACAATAATCATGCCCACTTGGTCAAGGGTTCAAGTCCCCCTTGGCCACACTTTTGGCTATTTTTCCCTATTTTAGGCTTAGGCCCTGTTTGGTTGGCGCAGAATTCCATTTTGGCTATTTCCTAAATATTTTCTTTTTCGTTGCTCTTTTTTCGACGCGGTTTCTTCCAGTCACTTCCTATCTAGGTTAGCTTCAATCTCCAAGGTCTAGTGTCGGTTATTAATCCCTTGGGATTTCTGTAGTTTGCTAACTCGAGTTTTCTTAGTGTTAAAGTAACATCATTTCACCCAATTAATTGGTAATGAGGTTCAGACATCATTTTTTTTGGGTCTATCATGAGGTTCTTGATTTACTTCTAAATTATTCTTTATGTTTGGTTCAAATTAATGATTAGTAACTAATCATTTCTTAATTAGGGTCGGGGTGTTACAGATTTCAACCATTATTATGATTAAATCATTACTATGATCGACTTATGTTATTGATTTTTGATTTACGACTATGATTGAATTAAGATTGATTGAAAATAAATTTGATACTATTCTTTGAACTATTGTTGTAACAACCCGACCCAATTAAGCAAAACAACTAATGATAATGACAATTATCAGAAATTAATTTTCTTAGTAACCATGGGTGATGCTAGATATGACTATAACTAGTGACTCGTGAATACGAAAACAAAAATATAAATGACGAAAATAATTAAGTCTAAATTGGCGACAACTGATGTGAAAATGCAATGTAATGCCAGGGGCAATGATTTGAAAAGAAATTACGAAAAATGTTAATTGAAGATTTATGTACACCAGTAAATGTGAAAAATTAGTGCACGAAGTGCACTTGAGCAAAATTAGTTTAACGCACGATGGTGGCACGTTTAATCTCAATTATTCTGATAATTGTGATGGACTATTAGAATAATTAAAATATATTTAAATGCATCAAGGCGAGGCAATGAGGGCCATTGAAGTCGATAAGATCTCGAATTTACGAAATTGAAGAAATATAAGTAAATCGAGAATTTCTTGATAAAAATAATATATTTTCGGCATAAACCAGACGCGATGGAAGGTGTTGAAAATGAAATTAATAATTTGAAGAAGAAGCATGCAAGAATAAAAAAAAAAATGTAGTAAGAATACCAAGGGACTTTAAGGAAACTTAAAATGCAATTTTGGAATTTCAAGAAGCGTAATACCAAACGAGGCATAAGAAGAATAAAGGAGTAAAAAGAAGGCAAAAAAGGGAGCCGAAGGGATTTGATCCCTAGACCAAAAATTTAGCAAAGACTTATGCCCAAAAAAATAAGTCAACTTGGTTACAGCACTTTTGTGTTATATCTTTCACCTAATACATGTATATGCTACATAAAATATGAAATCAGAGTACTTAAAAACTGAGGTGGCAACACCTTATTGGACCACCTCCCTTCCCTACCAATCTAATTGCGTGCAGAATATATATATATATATATATATACACATATATATATATACACCTAAGCTATATATATAGGTACCTAGGCTATGAGTGCCTATTGAGTATGCTGTGTATATTATGTGTGTGTGTGTGTGAGGAAGATCAAAACTAAAAAATAAGAAAAGAGGAAGAAGCTAGAGAGGGAGGGGGTCGACTAAAGAGAAATCTAGAGAGAGAAGAAAAAGAAGAAAGGAGGAAAGAGCTGCATACTGTCTGAACCCACTAGACCCCAAGGACCCAACCAAGAGAGGAGAATAAAGATATAAGGAAGAGAAAGGCTGGAAGAAGAGGGACGAAAGCTAGAAGGAGAAAGTGGAGGATCACTAGGGAAATCAAGTCCAAACCAAGTTATAACCCAAGCTGAATTTCCCACTTAGTTTCTGCATCTTTTATAAGCAATATAATGATAAGAGATGGATCATAGAAGCCCCAGAACCGACCTATGCAAGAATTTTGCCATTAATGGGCTTCAAGAAATAACCCAGAAATCAACTTGTTTAAAAGCTAAAATGGGACACCAGAACTTAATGTAGTTACAAAATGGATCAAAATGTAAGCGGACCCACCCATTTTGGCTAAAAATGAGCGAGATATTCATTGTTACAAGGGGAAGGGGATAATCGGGTTTTGGTAAAACCAAGGCTAGATCTTTATTTTAAGGACGACGATTTGTTCCTTAAGGTGTCAGAAATAGATAGAAAGAAAAATATAGGAAAAACGCTATGTAAAACACCACAAAATTGAAGAACCGTGGGTCTTCAAAAAAGAGATGGGTTGCCGGAGCCTGGTTGTAACACCTTGTTTTGAGTCTGAGAACCCACCAAATCAAGCAACTAACGCCATATATGGAATCCTCATCGAAAAAGGAATTGGACCCTGTCAAAAAATGGCCGAAAAATGATCGGAGACAGGTCACAAGGCACTAGAAAAGATGCCGAAACAATCATCGAAGAGTTGGGGATGAAGCACAGTGACGAGTCAGGTCTCGGGTCTGGCCCCGACGAATTAAAAAGGGTTTAAAACAGTTTATCAAAACTGCATCGTTTTGGTTAAATGGATTTAAAAATAAAACGTTAGGGCTGATGTCAGCAAGACGTCAGCATGACGCACTAAACCAGCTGAACTAGTTGGTTCTTGACCATGCCTGTCCAGTTCAGTCTTTAATCCCTCAGACCGTATGGTTTAGGTTAAAAAGTTCCTAAAATTTGCACTTTGACCCCTAGACTTCTGTTAATTATAAAATGGCCCAGAGATTAATTTAATATTTATTTTAAATCCCTTTAATTATATAGAAAATTTACCAAAATGCCCTTGGGCCAAAAATAGACCAAATGAAAATCAATTAAAATTAAAAAAAAATTGTGTAACCCAATATTTTTGGGCATTCCAAACTCAACGGTAGAGTCCGATTTGTAAAATTAAATCCCAAAAAATACGAATGGACAAACTGCAATAATTCTAAATACATTCTAATGATCAGTTAAGTGACCAACTGGACTCCGATGATTATAAAAATACGTACCTTAACATTTTGGGACATTTCGGACCTAATGGCGGGATCCATTTTGTGAAACAAAGTCCCAAAAATTTAGACACATAAAATGTCCAATTACCATTTGAATTAAATATAAAAGGTAACCCATCTAGACTATTTTGGACCATCTGGATTCAATAGTAGAGTCCATTTTAGCAAATGAAGTACCAAAAATTACGACACGTAAAAGTATAAAATTTTAAAAATGCCCCTAGGCTTAATATAAGTCACTAATGAGCAAATTAAAATCCAGAAAAGCCTAAATTAATTATATTCGATATTCCAGACTTGACGGTAACGTTCCTTTGAAGTGAATAAGATCCGGTAACAAACTAAAAAATAACGAATACGTTCCTAAGACTTAATGAAGTTACTAAAAGTGTAATAATGAATCCACATAAATATTATAAAGACCAAATAGACTCAAAATGGAGTCTGAATACGTGAGTCGTATATGGAGAAATTTGGAATATTAAAAAGGGAAAATTGAAGACCCTTAATTGAATAAAGTAAGTTCAAAAGAACTTAAAATTGAATAACAAAGTTGAGATTAAAATGAATATTGATTCATTATGCCATGTATTTTTTATCCATGATTATAGGATCACCCAAATGATAAAAAATGGAAATAGAGCTATGGAATAACTATTATGGTAACCGCATGGGAATGCAATGCTAATAACCCAAGGTAAGTAAACTCGAACTCTAACATGTGGTATTCCTAGTCATGTCACAATGTCATTTCTTTTATGCTGCCAGATTTGTACTCCTATACATGCCTAATACTTATTGGCTCCACAATTTGATGTTTATTCTATATTGTGGACTCGTTGTGAAATTGATTTCCAATATCCCATATGATTAATTTTCTATTTCTATACTTGCTTGGATATTGAAAAATGTTATGCCCCTCACTACTGAGGATATGTTATTCCATAAATATGTACAACGCTTGTGGAATTCTGATGATTATGGTATTATTAATATGAGGGCCTTGAGTTGTGATTTGTCACAACGCCCATCTGATTCATAGATGCTTCTGGACCTAGTCCATGGAGGACATGATATATGTAAAGAACTCTATTGCTATCCAGCAATTTGGGCGAGGCTGGACCCAGGCACGTACGGGCTCTGTCAGACCAGCAGACTTTTAGTAAGCACTTCCGAGGGTATGTCAGGCCCTATTTGTTTCAGCATTTATTCTATTAGTATTCATATCATTTATTGATATTATGATATTGCACTCTCTGATTATTGATATGTTGGCTATGCCTGCTTCTGATTATCTGATGATGTATTCCTATTTATTGATACGCTTGATTGATGATATACTTTGATTACTGATATGCCTTGCAAGCCTATCATTTGATCTAATTTGGCTATTCTGATACCTTATGAATTGTGGCAGCTAACTTTCATAAAGGCCAAGTTCCCATTGTTGAATTTGTCATACACTTGTATCATATTACCATGGGACGTGCCTGATGGACCCTTGGGTCATTTCTGTTGTTTCACATTTTTTTTGACTGGCTATTATATTACCATATCCTTTGCTTGTCTTTGATTACACTTTTTTTCTGTACTGACTCTGATCCATGGCAGAGCAAGGGAATTTACTTACTGAGTTAAGTTAGCTCACTCAATATTTATATCTATTTTCAGGTAGCTCTATAAGAAAAGGAACAAAATGAGGCGAATGGGGCGACTAGTAGAGCTAGCAGCGAGTCTGTGAATAGTATTGATGATTACGATTTGAAATGTGTACTCTATAAGGCTGATCAAATAATAGGTATTTTTAATATTGAATCATTGACTGAGGTGTTGAATTTGATTAGTGAATCATGATGAATAAAATGGTACTTGGAGATATTGATTGATGGTTATTGGAGTTGGGTTTATGATTAGATGAATTGCATTTGATGTAGCTTCCGCATTTAATGATTCAGTGATACATGATTTATTATATAAAGTGTATGAAAAAAAATAAAAAAATATCACTCTTGTGCAATTCATTTGATTCTGTATGGCCTGTCTGAGTGGTAGTGTCAGTCACCGACCCCTAATCTGTGTAGGGAGGGTTTCAGGTAGTGACAATTGTGTTTTGATATGACGTATTCTAATTCTATATGAGTATAGACGTTTCAGTATAGAACTACATAGTAGTTTTGAAACCCTTGGCATGTCATGGAATTCTCACAAAGACGTTGAGCTTATTACAGATGTTACCATGTTTTCAGGTGAGGATTAGACAGACTCACTTTCAAGTGACGCAGGCTAAGTGCTTAAGGGATGAAACGAGTTCTTTTTTATGAGTCCTTGATTGAAGATAGGCTAGATGGTTTTTGATTGTGTGAATTAAGATTGTATAATATTATAATACCCAGCTACATGATGACATAAAAATAGTATCCTTCAGATTGTGTAGCTTACTTTATGAATATGAAAAAAATGTTTAAAGAAAATAAGAAAATTTATTCTGCTACGATTAACTAAATAGTAATTAGAAAGGAGTTATGATCATTGAAAGGCCTTGGTGGCTGATCACGAACCCTAATCCACATAAGCCGGGTTTTAAGTCGTGACATAGATAGTTTAAATTGAATTAAACCCAAGCAACACGAAAATATTCTTGGTGAGAGAATATACCTATTTTTTGGTTGTAGTTTCTTCTTCGTAGTTGCAACAATTGCATATCCTTCGCTCTCACGCCTTCTTTATCAGTTCCTTTTAGGCTTGACGGTATGTATACATTTGTGTGTGTGTATATATACATATATAGATATATATATATATATATATTTAATAAAATTTGCCCCACTGCCTTTCTTTCTCTCTCCTTCCCTAACCTCTCCCTATTCCTTGGGCAGCACACAGTGTTGCCCAATTTGTAGCACTTCTTTTTTTCTTCCTTAACAAGCTACTGAGAGCTGCACACAAGGCCTCCCTTGCTCACCAATTAGAGCTAGACACCTATACACACTCTCACATGCATACATGTCTTGTTTCACACACACACACACACACACCTATTTTCATTCATTGTTGCATTGTTACCTATATATATATATATATATATATATGTTCCTTAATTCATTTGTATTTATGTGTGCACACACTACATACGTCATGCTTAATTTGCATATATATACATATATGTATATCTTATGTACTCTATAATTAGATAATTATTTTAAATTTTGATGTATAATATTAACTTCTTAGGTTGATGGTGTATTTGGTCACTTATCTTTACTAACCTGGGTTAGGTTAGTCTTACCCGTAATTAGGTTACACTGCCCAATCTTGGTCTATAATTTACACATTAGGACTTAAAAGGTTTTCATTTAAGTTGCCTTCAATTCATTACTTTAAATTACCCAATTTATTGGGTCGGTGTGTTACATATAACTCACTTGATATTTCTTTTCTTCATTATGCAAGAATCTAGAGTCATTTATTTCATCATCAGAATACCTAGGTGAATCAAAATAGTAGCTCTGAAAAGAACGCCTAAGGAACCGTTCTTGTTATGTACCAAGTGGACGAGCAAATTTAAAAATATCATTCTTGTTGTTCTCAAAGAACCTAGGATACGTATCTTGACGATTATCACTAGAGTAATGCATGGTATCCTCTCGAATAGGTCTATGTTTATATTTTGATGCATCACAAAATATTTTTCTTTTTTTTTTAATTTTTTTCCCCTAATGAGATGAACACGAAATAAAATTAAACAAGACTCGAAACTACATTTTGAGGGCGAGAGGCAACAATGAGAATGGTGTTGGAAAGACAATTAAAGACAAGCACAATATGTCATGAAGGAAGCTTAATAAGGACCTTTATGCAAATTTAATCAACATACAAAATTAAATTTAAAATTTGCACAATTTTCGAAAGGGAGTAATGCATAACTTCTCCAAGGTTCAAAGTAGCTCTACTGTATTCTAAAAGTATTCAGCAAGTGATATGAGGGCTTGTTTGTGGCTGTTCTGAAACTGCTAGAAAACTTGGGGTTCTTTTGAATTTCTGAAAGTTTGGGTAAAGTTACAAATGAGAGAAAATGGAATTTCTTGGTCAGGGTTGGCCTGGGCTAATAAAATGCTGGTTGTATGGATCTGGTTCCTTCTTCTTCTTTTTTTTGGAAATTGAGCTAAATCAGGTTGGGCTCAAAGTAGAGAAAGGGGTTGGTCTGAAGATGGCTAAAGTGGGCCTACTGGGTAATGGATGAGTTGAATCAGTCAACCTAAATAATTATGGGTCAAGTTGATACTTTAAGAGATAGACATGGGATTGAGCCTTGGGGCAAAGAGTTTCGGGCTGTGGTAAGAAAGTTGAAAGGGTTTAATGGGTTAAAACCATCTCCAGTTGTGACTCAAATTTAAACCCAAATTTCACTTGAAATTTGAGTAAAAGGTGAATTTGAGTTTGATGATCTCCAATGGTCACTTAAGTTTTTACTCAAATCTTTTTAAAAAATTTCCACCTTATCCCAAAAGCTACTTTATGTCATTTTCCTTCAAAAATTATTTTCTCTCTTCTTTTTCCTTCCAAACCTCTTTCACTCTTAATTTTCATTCCCTCCCAAATTTTCCCACCAATTTTTTTTTTCTATTATTTTAATTTCCTGCCATTTTCTTCAAATTTTCTTACAATTAATTTTGTCTAAATATTTTTTACATCCCTTCAAAACATTTCCTCTCAATTTTTTTTTTTTAAAGATGTTTGTCTTTTTTTAATTCAATGTAATTTTTTTTGTGTGTTTTTTAAATCATATTGCACCAAAAAAAAAAAAAACAGTATTATTGGACCATCAAATAAATTAGAAAGTAAAAAAATAAAACAAGTAAAAAAAAATTAAAACAATATATTTAATTCTACAAGGAAATTAACACTATGTTTGGATGGAATGAATTGGAAAGAAAGGGAAGGGAAGGATAAGGAAGGAGAGCTTAGATCATGTTTGTTTTAAAAATTAGGAAGGAAAGGGAGGGAAAGAGAGGGAAAGGAAATGAGAGCTTAACCCCCATTTTAACAATTTTATTATCCCTACAAAAGTGGATGGAAACAGAGGGAAAGGAAAGAATGATTTAATGAATTTTTAATAATACCAATATTACCCTTAAAATTATAAAAGATAAAATAAAAATGACACTTCTATTCTAAAGCATTCAAATACACATTGTTTGTGTATAATAGTAAAATAATATAAAATTCTTTCTTTTCCTTTCTCTCCTTTATCATCCCCAAACAAGATGAAAGGATTACTTCTCCTTTCCTTTCATTAGTTATCCAAACATAAATGAGGGATTACCCTCTCCTCTCCACTCCTTTCCTTTCCCTCATAACTAATACTCTCCTCTCCTTTCCTTTCCCTCTTAGTTATCCAAACGAACTGTAAGAGAATGAGGGATCGTGCGCGAGGGTTGACTATTGAGAACGGAGATCTCCACAGAGAGAGGGGGAGAGAGAGAGAGAGACGGGTTTGCTCGATCAGAGAAAATCGATAGAGTGAGAGATTGGAAGAAGAAGAACTGAAGAAGTCGCAGTGTACATGTGTGTAGATCTGGTCGGCAGTGGCGCGGCATACCTGAAGAACTGAAGAAGTCGCTACTCTCTTCTTTTGATACAGTCTCACAGATTGATGATAATGAAGCCAAGGAACTAACCAGGTCAGGACTCTTCCTTCTCTTCTTTTTTCAATCGTTGTTTACTTTTCGACAAGAATCTGAAGTGATTTTCTTGATTTTCTTTCCATTTCTTTTCCTTTCATTTTCCATCTGAAGTGAGACTAGGTAGGGGAAAAAAATAGTTGTTACAAATTTGATGTTGTGAACAGTAATGCACTGATTTGAGTTTGGATTTGAGTAAAACTTGATTTGGTATGAGTTTGAGTCTAAGGTTGGAGGGTGATTTTTGTATATTTTGACTCAAATTTAAATTTGATATGGGTTTGACTCACCACTAGAGATGCCCTAAGAAAGCAATATGGGACTTATAAAAACCAGAACATTGAGTTGATTTTGGCTTGGCTTAAGTGTATTACAGCTGTAACACACCACCTTTTTTTTTTTTTTTTGTACTGATGTCCTACACCCTCTAAATATAAACAAACCCTAGAATGTTTTTGTCACAAGATGGATGAAGTAGCGGGACTGATGGCAGTGTTTGTCGGTGACCGAGACGGCCACACTTTTTAACGACAAAGACGGCCACACTTGCTAGCGACAGAGACGACCACATTTTCCGAAGACGACAACGTCGAGGGCAAGATGAAGCTGCGGCTTTGGGTAAAATCTTGGCTTATCTTCTTTGTGATAGATAATTAGGATTTTCCAAACCTCCCTACTACAGGGCTGGGTAGAGCAGGCTTTGACGAGAGCCTTTGGTCAGATACCAGTGAAAGACAAAAGGATGATGATGATGATCGAAGGTTGCCAGACTAATGGAGACGACTCGATGATACAAAGATGTTGATGGTGCATCTAGCCATAGGCGATGGCTGTTTGCAATTAGGTGGTGGTCTGCAATTAGGCAGCAGCTGATGATGGAGGTTCTGGTCGGCGACGTCGCAGGAGATGCTGCGATGATTCAACGACGATGGCGAGGGCTACTCCCTGAGTTTTTTTTTTTTTTTTGCTGATCAATGACAATACGACCGGGTCGGTGAGTTCAAATCTGGTTGTCTTCTACCGATCGCACAAGCCTCTGTGCAACCAGTATGTCCAGATAGTGGGGCGGCAAGTTGGGATCCGGAGCTCAATAGAGATGGTCTGTTGCACTGATGGATCTGCACTGTGGTGTTTAGACTTATGAACAAAATGCAAAAGATGAACAACGATTAAGAATCGAATTTGGATTCTGATACCAAAAAATTGATGTAGAACCAATAGAGAGATTAAAGAATAGAAAAAAAAGAAGGGAAGGACAGGAAGAAATTAAAATAGAAATAAAGAAATAAGATAAAAAGAAGACAGAAGATCACGGCTAAATAATCAAATTCCCCTTTATTAATACAATCTATTCCTTGTATAGAAAAATTCAAAGGAATCAAATTTTAAAATTAAAAAATTAAAACATATCTTATATTAACTCAAACAAATTTTAAACATAAAAATATAAATTAAATAAAAATAAAAATACTCAAAACAAATTTTAAATATAAAAATATAAACTAAATAAAAATAAAACTACAGAACAATATATGTTCTCCCGATCTAATATAAACAAACCAAGAAGTCCTTCTTGAACCCCATCACTACCCCTACCTCAAAACAAGTCCATCTCTTAAAGTTCCCCAACCCCTCCCCTTCCAAATGGACCTCTATAGACCACATCCATGAACTTTTGATCCATCTTTTGAAAACCAACCGTAATCTTCAATGTAATACCCCAATCCAAAAATATCGAGTCATAGGACACGCATTTCGAGGTTATGAAAAATAAGTGTAAAGATATCTACACTTAAGGAAAATAATTAATTAATTAAGTTTATGAAATTGATTATTAATTAAAATAAATAGAAAATACACACATAAAAGTGTATTATGTGACCAAGCATGTGTAAGTATTTATATATGTATAATTATATAGATATATATATATACATGTAATACTTGGATATAGGAAAAATAAAATAAAATAAATATAATATATATATATGGGACGGCTGTGTGTATAATATATATATATATATATATATGTCACATCCCGCACCCCACCCTACGCGAATGCCGAAGATGTGATGCCAGTTGGTCGCCTTGCCGATTTCCTGACCGACAATGCGACCAATCAAAGGCAAACTTCTGAACCTTACGATGAATTGCGTTCTAAATGTAGGGTCAGAACAGCGGAAATTAAAACATTTTTATCTCGGGAACCCAACTCATCAATATACCACAATCAGAGGAATGTACCACAGAGCAAGTCTATAATCAAACAATTTAATAACTCCAAGCCACAGAGCACATCTATCACCGGTCAGAGAGCACAGAACATATCTAATCTCTCTAGAATACCATTACCATGTCCAAATACATCTAATACACATCAATGAAGTCAATCATAAACATGTCACTTACCTGAATAACCAAAGTCAATCCATTAGGACTCAAGTCTCCACATTTTATTGCCATCAGAACCTTATTTGAGATGCCTCACAGCTTACTAGTATCATCTCCTTGTACCTTCTAATCTCGTGGAGATAATCCCTGAAAAATGTTAGATAAATGGAATGAGCTTAAACAAGCTCAGTGAGTAACATAGGTTCCTGCCATGGGTTTCAAATCCAGTTCATATATACATGTATGCTCAAATGCAGCTCAAATAGAATAATGCAGCTCGTGTAGAACAAATGCAGCTTAAACAGATCATATCAGAACAGACTGATCGGACAAATCAGAACAGAGCCAAGACAGAATAAATCAGAACAAAACAGAACAGAACATATCAGAACTGACCAGATCAGACAGATCAAACAGAACAGATCAGGAGCAACCGCCTGGTCCCTCTGGGGTAGGACTTATACTCACCCCTAACAAGATAGATCAGGAGCAGCCGCCTGGTCCCTCTGAGGTAGGACTTATACTCACTCCTCGTTAGGAGCAGCCGCCTGGTCCCTCTGGGGTAGGACTTATACTCACCCCCTAACAGAACAGATCAGATTAAAACTGAACCAAAACATAATAGATTCCAAATGGCGTATAATAGAACAGGACAAACCCGAACAGAATCAGAACAGGATACATCAAAAGGCAAGACAGAATGGAATCATGCCATGCGCAATGCAATGCAAAGAGTATGCATGAAAGCATATGCATTAAAACAATACGGTGTATAAAACAGTCCAACATATAAAGCAGTATAGTATACAAAAATATACACCAAGTCAGGAGTCCGAGTTACTCACCTGAACATGACGCTTATCTTTAGTCATAGATATCCTCTAGATACGTTGTTAACCACGTCCGTGTATATCCTGGCATTATCGTTCTGATGGCCATCATAATTGATTCAACATCCAAAAGATCATCCTATGCCTCAAATGTAAACATATCCAACCTTTGTCTGGTTGCAGTCAACATTCCACTAGCACTGCAATCATCATTTAACTTTTCGACTGATTCTTTGTTTCTCCATTCCGAACCCCAACCACATGAACTTCCAGTGGAATCATTATCTTGGGGGCTGTAATATCCAAGTCCAAGAAAACCAGACATGATCCCTTAATGCTTTGTTCACTTGTTACTGAATAGTTTGCTTAGCTTCATCAATTCTCATTTGGACCGCTGCAGTAGTTTCCAAAGCTATAATCTGACTAACATCAACATTGCTTTCAAAACAATTAATAATTTGATCCATGGAATCCTTACAGATAAGTCACATAACAAAGAAAAGCTTTAGCAATCATGCTCCAGTCCACATCCAATGACTTCATAATCTTACATAATTCATCTTCATAAGACGACATCGCTCGTCCTAATAGTAGCAAGGTGGTTAATGTTCCAGGTGTTATTGTCTATCATCACAGTTCTGTTTCCCATTCATCACTGGTTCATCATTGTTTGCAAGCCATTGTTGGCACATTGTCAATTTATATCTTCGCAGATTTCTAGTCAGCTGTCCCTTTGCTTATAGAACAGATTCAAGGTCGCTGCCGTTGACAACGATCATCGCCGACCATTGCTGCTACTGCCAGTGACTCAACATAAAAAGTTCTTCTCCATCGGGGTCAACTCCTCCAAACCCCACTTGCGTGGTGATTCAGCCCCGTCAAAGTCCCTTCTACTTGACGAGGAACGAACTGCCATAACCCGAAATTCCACCAATTATTCAAGAGATCCCCATGAACAGCCTTTGTTCTCAATTAGAAACGGCAAAACAGAGGAACCCGAACAAAATCCACCCCGTGCGGCGAACTGCTTCACTCCGTACTTCGGTTCCCCCTTTCTGCACCAACACATATATACATATATTCCCACTACAGCACCATCGTCGCTCCCTATCGCAACTCTAGTAGTAACCCCTGTTCGAATCAGGTTATGGTGCAACGTCTTCCTTAATCAACAGCTCTGATTACTTCTCAATTTCAACCTAAGTTCAGCTCCATCCATGCCCATACATCCGTGTCATCATCCTCCGTCGACCATCGCAAAACCATTTGCCTTCGATCAAAACAGGGGATTTCGCCAACTACCGCTTCTACCAATTTCATGGCACCCAAATTGATTCGAATCACCTTCTCGCAACCAATCCTCAAGCAAACCTCAAACGTCTCATACAGAATCCCCCAACCAACGATCAATCTAGCGTGATTTGCCCCTTTTTTATCAATTGCTTTGGCTGCTTCTTGCTAGAACCTTCTGGATGCCATGCTATTTTTTTTTTTTTTTTTGTGTATCTAAATATCTAACTATATATATATATATATATATACACTTCATGAGAGTTCTAGCAGCTTCTGTTGTTTCACTGACTCTCTCCTTCTAGCAGCTTCGGCTGCTCTTCTTTTCCCCATAAATTCCAGCTTCTTCAAGAAGCTTCTCAAATAATCTACCTATCTATCTATATATATATATATATATATATAGATATATATATATATATTTTATGTTTGCCACACACTATATTTTTATATGTATTTATTTATACACATACACATAGTATGTATAATTATTTAATAATATATATATATATCCGTATTTTATTTTATAATTTCAGAATTTATGGCATGTCGATAATTTGGTTTAAAACCAAGACTCGGAATTATCAATATACATTTTACCGACATTGGGTGCCTTAGTCGTCCCCACAAAATTTTCATAATTATTTCACTGTAATAATTTAATAGTTCATTCTATAAATTATTAAACTATAACATGCCGATAAAGCCGGGAATTTATTTGCCAGCATTAGATCCCTGTTAATGTCTTATTTATTTTCACATAATTTTAATTATTCGTATCAGTCCCATATATTCATCTTGGTACTCAGTTTGACTGAATCATCTATCTCTCCGAGCAAGCACCATTTTTAGTAGTCTGGATTAATTTTATATTTTCTAATAATTTACCCCATCATTGCTTGCTGTATTTTAAGTTATTTTAAATCATTAGCGTCATGAAATTTATATTTATTAGATCGAGGTACAGTCTCGGTTATGTCAGATTTTTGGGGTATTACAATATATATATATATATATATATATATATATGGAGACATGGAGGTATGGTGGAAAGTGAGGGGAGGTAAGGCTTGATTTGAAATAGGAATGGGAGTGAAATGAAAGGAGATCAGAGAGTTAAGGAGGGACAGTGAGTGGTTGGGGCAAATCAAAAAAATGATCAAGTGTACACCATTATACATATATACATGTTGTATACACACATACGACCCACACACCATTCAGTCACATACAGAGAGAGGAAGAGAGAGTTCTAAGAAGAGGAAGAGAGGTGATTCAGAAGGAGAAGGAGAGGGAAGGATACTGTTTGAGGTAAACCCACAAAACACCTCAATTTCTCTCTCTAGAATATATACATGCATATAGGCTGTTTAAGTTTGATTTTGTATATATGATGTCTGGAGTATATCTAAACTAATGAACTCGTGAAGATTGGCCACAAAATAGCCCTAAAATACCAAGAATAGTACACAGCCACCATGATCGACTACCTTGACAACAGGTCCGAACTGACCTTTGTTAACCCAATTTTGGTTTATAGGAACCTAAACTAGACCTTACAAGCACTCCAGAAATCTATGACCTCGATCAAAATTCGAAAGAAATGAATCCTATATGATGAGTTGCAGGTTACGGGTTTGAAACCCAAACCCTTAAACTCAGTGTTAAATCGACATTTAAGAATGGGGAATGAAACCCCTCGAAATGAGGAGCAAAATAAGGCCAACCTCATGAAAAATAATCAAGAAATGAGCATAAACAAGCTAGTTGCAGGTCTGGTCTATCGACCCCCAAACTATGATCTAGAGGTAAATTCGAAGCTCAAAATCAATGCAAAAACATGCCTTAAGGTTGTAGGAAACATTTGGAAAAGAAAACAGAGAGAATGGATTCTTAAAATATCACAAAATTGAATTGCAAAAATTAGGGTTTCAGAGGAACAGTGTCGACCTCGTTGGGGAAGATGACACTGTTCGGGTCGGAAAACAGGGTCGGATTCGGGTCTGGGTTATATCTGGATCCTAATGGGTAACGGGTTAGTAGGACGGCATCGTTTTGGTATTATGTTTTAAATTTATAAAACATTAGGGCTGACGTCATCATGACGTCAGCATTATGTGTTAAACCGACCAAACCTGTTGGTTCAATAAGAGACCGGACCGATTCACTTTAAATGTAACTAAACCTATTGGTTTTCTGAATTTAATTAAAATTTAATAAACCAAACCTTTTACTAATTACGGATTGACCCCAGAACTTCTGAAAAATTCTACTGTGGCCCAACTGAAGGAAATTTTATGCAATTATACCCCTGGAAAAATAATTAAATAATTAATTTAATTATTTAATAAATAAAGTAAAATTACTATTTTACCCCTAGGTCGTATATGATGCAAATGAAGTCCAAATTAAACATATGAATAGTGTATTTTAACTATTTTGGATATTCTGAGACTAATGGCGAGGTCCATTTTGTGAGATCGGGTCCCAAAAAATAAAGACACGTAAAAGGGTAAAATGACCAAAATACCCTTAGTACCCTAAAAGCCAAATTTAAACCAGGGAAGGTCTAAATTGACTTTCTTTGACATTCCAGACTCAATGGTGGAGTCCAAATTATGAAAAACGAAGTACGGAAAATAATGACACGTAAATAGGTAAAATGACCATTTTGCCCTTTACATACAAAAGTCTGAATTAAATTCTAGGAAAGCCTAAACTGACTTTCTTCGACGTTCTGGACTCAATGGTAGAGTCTATTCGACCAAAAAAATGTCTAAAATAAAAGAACATAAAATTTGATGAATAGCATCTGTCAGATAGCTATAAACTGAAATATTGCCGAAGTACTAAACTGAGGCAAGTACGAGGAAATAAGACACGAGAAGACATGACGTGAAAACACGTGAAGTAAATAAATTAAATTCTAGTTAATGGAGCTACTAGAAGAGTATAAATTGAAATAAATTAAATTCTTAACATACTAAATCGTGTTGTAGGTTAAGACTACGAGTTAAATCAAGTATGTATGAAATTATGAATTCATATTAGGACCTAATACGAACTAAGCATAAGTTAAGAATCATCAATAGGTGATATTGCAGTGATGTGAAGTTAATGAGATTATATATGAATTGTTCTTAGGAACTATAGAGGAAGTGGGAAAGCGCATTATTAGCACTAACCCCAAAAGTATAAGGTGAGTGACCCTGTATTTGAAGTGGAGATTTAACTCGATGGATTTGAAAAGGTTTTAAGCTCAAAAGATACGAAGTATTTGAATTCCAAATTCAGTATATTACATGATTTCAGTTTTAAATTATTTCTATTCTTATAAACCCTATTGTGACATGCTCAGTAAATGATTTCTCTACAGTTTTCTTAAAAATGTGTTTTCAGCATGTCTGAGTTAAAATACAACTCTTGTTAGATATTCTGAATTTGCCTATTTCAAGTATACGAATGTTTATCACGAAGTTATGAACGTTATGTTTTAAAGTGCTTACGAGAAATATTTATTTGACATACTCATGTGTTAAATGTATTTTAAATGCAAGATAAATGGTGTATAAGCACTTAGATAGGATCTTGGGTTCTCTGGAATTCAATTGTCCTGTAAAATGCCAGGTAGCAGGAATCTAATCCCCCAGTCATGAGATATCTCGAGAAACCTATCTGTTTTGTCAATGTATGAGTCTTACCTACCTTTTAGGAACTAAGAAGATGTTCCTGATCAATTCAGTTAGGTTATCTCTTTACGCATACATAAAATTGGAGTCTGGTTCGAAACAGATTCCACCTAATTAAAGAGAAAAGATGACAAATGATTTTGGAAATAGATGCAGGTTTTTAGCCCCATTTTCCTATGCATGTTTATATGTTTTGAAGTAACGCTTTTGGAACTGGAAGCAGGTTTTTACCCCCATTTTCACTATGCATGTTATATGTTTTGAAGTTCATATGTATAAGTATAGCTTGAATACTTTTAATGTTTCAAAGCTACATGTTTTAAGGAATGCATACATCCTGTGTTCAAAGTATACAAACAATTGGTAGTGATTGTGTTACAACTTTTATATTTGCTAAACCACTGCCGATTGAAACCCCATGACAAATACTGGAATTGTTCACAAGCTTAGATTAGCTTACCTGGATTTTTATTCGGACCCCCCTTTCAGGTGATTGACGGCAGACTGATTTTGAGGACGTTGATGATGAATCTGCCATTTTTGGGAAGTTATGTTCAAGTAGTTCTTTTGTCTAGCATTACGAACTTTAAGTATGAAATCTTGTATTAGTAAAGTGGTACCCTAGTTATGTATAAGCCCCACGGGGTAATTAAACATGTATTATTTATAAAGTCTTTAAGCTTTTACTTATACTCTGAATGTTAAATCATGTATGCTATGTAAAGAACGGCAGTACTGGACGGATGTGCGTAATTTAAAAATAAGAAAACAAAAGAAAAAGTTTTTCACGCTTCTACAATCATATGCCACACATCTATTTGATACCGTTGCTTATGTGAGCCTTCGTCCTAAGGTCCCCGGGCCTAAGGGTGGCGGTCGCGATGCGAGATCCGCACAGGGTGGGTTTTGGGCCGTGACATTCAACCCCATAGTTATAGATCACTTTCTCTTTCTAAAGAAATTATCACAAGTGAAATACTCCCTCCGTTCCAAAATGAAAGTCCCATTTGGGAATTTTAACTTTTTAAGAAGTATTATTTTATTATTTTAAAACTATTTAAATTGCTCATATTTTCCTCATTTAATTGTCAATCATGTTCACATTAGGTGTAATAAAGGGTAGTTTTGAA
Organism: Nyssa sinensis; assembly: GCA_008638375.1. NCBI lineage: Eukaryota > Viridiplantae > Streptophyta > Magnoliopsida > Cornales > Nyssaceae > Nyssa > Nyssa sinensis. The sequence goes on from CM018049.1 coordinate 8,278,060, forward strand.
AATTCATATGTTAAAAGTACTGTTGACTTTTCAAATGAGATTCTTAAAATGGGACAGTGCAAAATGGAATAAAGGACTCTTAAAATGGAACGGAGGGAGTATCATTAGCTAAACGGCTCTGGAGGCACTACCCATGTATAGTAAATGTATACGGGACACCAAAAAAGCTCCTCAAAAACATCAACTCATCAAGAAATTCTACAAAAGAATCAGAGTATTTTTTTTCTTCATCCACAAATTCAAAGAAGCTAGCAACTGATGCTACACTTTTTGGCTTGATGTGAACTCTAAACTCTACTCCCTGAAGAACACTCAAAAAGAAGATCAGAGGGCCACCAGGTTGGCTTCGGCGGTAGCTGCTCCGATGCTTAAGTCAATAAAACTGAATTGAATGACTGTAATGTAAGCCAAAAAATGAGCATGAAAATAAAAGGCGTAGCTTAGAGCTTTATTTATAGGATGTGGCTTTCCTAAGTTGATTAGGATTTGGAGCCATAGAAGTAGCGATTTGATCTTCGGAGAATAGTAGTTACTATGTTGGATACTACGCTTGAGAGATATTTGTAGGTGGCAGTTTCCTTGTTGAAGACTGTTTCCTTATCCTTTGCTCGGTAGGATGTTTAAGGCGGTGATGAGCTCTAAACTCTAAGGGAAGCTCTAAAGGCCTTGTGTTCAAACCTATGAGTTCTAAAGGCTAAGAACCCAGGCATGCTCTGAATAGCCAAGTGTCTGAGTATGCTCTGGATGACCGAGCTTCGTAGTCACACGTGTCACATGAGGAATGGTCTGTTACTTTATGGTATATTAGTTACTCCCCCCCCCCAAGCCCTAGTTCAAACTCAACGAGTAAATAGGGCTACGTGCTTCCGAAAAGCCATGCTTCTTGTCTGTCTGTTTTCCAAGGTGACTGTTGGTGCGTCATTTATTGCGTAGCCGATGGTTGGGCTTTCGAAGCCATTATTGAGCACCACCGTCGCGGCGATTCGGCTTGGTGGGCCAACACTTGTAAACATATATAAATAGGGGGAGAGGCTTAGTACGCCCTTTTCCTTAGCCATTTTCACTACATTTGAAAGGGAAGACGAAATCCTGCCATTGTCGAACCAGAGCCTCTAGCAAGTCATGAGGAGTGCCTATTGCTCGAAGCTCTATTTTTATCTGACTTTAAGTCTGGTTAGTCTCTTTTTCTTTTTCGTGCTTTCCTTATTAAAAATCCTATTTTCCCCCATTTTCGTTCTTTGACAATGTCAGCCTCTTCTTCCTCTTGTTCTAGTGCCGGCATAGAAAGTTCTTCGGGGACTGACTGTGCTGTCTCATGTCCAAACCATAGATAGTCATTCCTCCGGTGGTGCCAAAAATAAGTCAGTAGGAATCTCCCTCCAGTTCGGAGGTTAGAATAGTAGACGCGTTTTTGGAACCCCGAAATAGGGTTAGAGAGACCTCTGGTCGATCCACTCAAATGGAAAAAGGGGAAAGTGCCATCACTGAGGGCATGTTAAAGGACTTGTGGGAAAAATATAATCTCCCCTCAAATGTTTCCTATAGGGTTCCGAGTAGCCTAGATCGCCTATACGATGTTAAGGAGGGCGAAATCTGTGTTTACCTTGCTTGATTTGAAATGGGATTAACACTCTCTCTTCCTGACCTGGTTAGGTAGTTTTTTAGTTGGTTTAATGTCTGCCTTACCGACCTTAACTTAAACAGTTGGCGGCATCTTCTAGGTTTTATATTATTAGGGCATCAGAACAATGTAGATGTGTCCCTTGACTTGATCCGTAGTAATATGGATCTGAAATACATGAGGTTGGAGAGCCTCTTTTATATGTCTTTTGATAGGGGGTTCAGACCTCTTTCTTCGGTACCCACTTCCAATAAAACTTGGAAGAAGTGGTATTTCTTTATTGGAGGAGGATGGGAGCGTGAAGACTTCCGGAACCATATCTCAACATTCTCCCGAAGTACGGGGTTTAAGGGTGAGACCCCTTTCTTGTAACTGTTCTTATTCTATTTCATATTTCTACTTCCGAACTACTCAACTAATGTGCTTGTATTTCCTGTGCAGATAAGAGTGTCTAGAGGAGGTCCATTTTTACCACCAACCTTCAGGACCAGTACCGCCAACTCCTCTAGAGCCTCGAACCGAGCTCATACAGTCATTGTTACTTCAGGGAATTTGATGGCTGCTAAGATTCGTGCTGAGGAGCTTAAGAAAAATGTGATAGCAAAGTGGACTTCAGAGCCATAGACGGTGGGGGAGGCTTCTTCCTAAATTGAGCCTGAGCCTCTCCTCCTAAGTGAAAAGGAGGAGGCTGATCTCCAGCTCTCCCTGAACATACTCCTTCTAAGGGCGAGAGGGAGGCTTTGGCTCCCATCCCAATAACGATGGTTCCTCCAGCCCCAATAAGTCAAACAAGCAAGGGAAGCCGTCCAAAGCTTCTAATGAAACTGGCTACCAAGCTACTAAGAAGGCCTTGAAGCAGTTCTGGGATAAAGGCCCTCTGAAGTTCAGGGGTCAGAAGCCGGAGAAGTTATTGGCTGAGCTTGCCTCCCTCCAGATCAAGGTAACTTCTGATTTCTCCTCTTTTCTCTCCCTTTTCTTTTTATTTTTACTGACTTTCTTGTTTTGTATCCTGCAGTCCATGCACACTCTTGCAGGTCTGACAAATACTTCTCCATATTCAGAAGAAATTGACAAACTCAAGGCTGAACTGGATGAAGTCAGACTGTAGTTGTGGACGGCTCAGTCTGTAGTCCACGCTACTGAAGAGAAGTTGAAAGAGGCTTCCAACTCCTTGGCCATGCTGGAATCTGAGAGGGATCTGCATGCTCGGAAGGCAGAGGATCTTCAGAAAGAGTTGTACAATCTTAGGTACCTCTATGATCAAAAGCTCCAAGATGCAGTCGATTTAGCCAAGATTGAGACTGAAATAGAGATGGGGGCAGAAGTTGAAGAAATGGGTAACGAGCTGATCCAATTTGGATTTGACAAATTTCGATCCAAACTTCTTGCTAAGTTCCCAGAGTTCGACTTGTCATCGATTGTGGGTCCTGGAACTGCTCCTTCTGATGCTGTTGTTCCGAGCAAAGAAGTCGAAGCCACCCCTTCCGAACTTCCCTCAGTAGAGGGGCCTACACCCACTGACCAAGCCTAAAATTTCTTATATGTAACTTGCTATTTTATTTTTGAATTTTGATGTACTCAAACATATTTATCAATGGAACTGTCTTTTCTTCAGATCTTTCAATGTCTTTGCCCTTTTGATCTATAACACTTGTGAATTTTGAGTGGATGTCAAGTTGATTCAGTACTGTCCGTAACGTATTGCTGCTCTACAGTATATGAATGGGCTTCAGCCCTTTCAACTTACAATTAATGTAAACAAAATTTTTCATGAGCTTTTTGCCGTTCAAATCAGTCCTAAGAAGCAACCTTCCTGAATAAAGCAACTTGTAACAACCTGAGCAAATTTGAATCCGAAATTGGAGGTATTTGAATCAGAACTTGTACTGAATAACTTGATCAACAGGTTTTGTGAAAGCAAACCATCAGGGCTTAATTGCTGGGCAGCATGACTTGTGATAGTAATTGGACTGATAATTGCTGGATAGTAATTGAACAAATCTTCGATAATCAGACCTCCAAGACCAGAACTTACTGATAAGAACTTAAGAAGATTTATAACAGTTGGCCAGAATTGGCATCTAACTAAAAAATGTTTGTAACCACGTAGCTGAACAGCTGGGTCAAATCTTTTACCTTTAGTTTAGGAAGTAACCGAGCAGGTTTACTGAGACGGACCAGACCTAAAGGGCTTGTACTGGGTACGAGGCTTTTAGGTGTCAATAAGATGGACTAGACCTGGGGGTCTGTACATTAAGATAGACCAGACCTAAGGGTCTATACATTAAGATGGATCAGACCTGGGGGTCTGTACATTAAGAAGGATCAGACCTAAGGGTCTGTACATTAAGATGGACCAGACTTGGGGGTCTGTACATTAAGATGGACCAGACCTAAGCGTATGTACATTAAGATAGGACCAGACCTGGGGGTCTGTACATTAAGATGGACCAGACCTAAGCGTCTGTACATTAGGATGGACCAGACCTGGGGATCTGTACATTATATGAGAACACTTCAAAGAAAAAGGTCTTCATTGATAATACTTCCGTAAGTGTTCTATGTTCCAAGGCCTAGAAACAGGTTTCCCAACCATGTCTTCTAGCCAATAAGTGGTAGGTCTAACAATCTTCGTTACTCTGTAGGGGCCTTCCCACTTGAGTGATAACTTTTCCATAGTGGGATCTTTGGTGTTTGGAAACACCCTTCTCAAGACGAGATCTCCAATTTGAAAGCTGATAGGTTTTAGCCCCAATTTGGAATTGTTGGCCATCTTGTGCTGATATGCTTCCATCCTGATCCTGGCTTGATCCCTCTTTTCCTCGAGTAAGTCCAAGTTTTCTGTAAGCTGCTGATTATTGGCTTCTTGGTTGAAAGCTTCAGTCCTCAGAGTAGGCATACCAATCTCAACAAGGATCACTGCTTTGGTACCGTAGGCAAGTGAAAAGGGAGTTTTGGAGGTTGGCATTCTTTTAGTTGTTCTGTAGGCCCAGAGTACTCTTGGGAGTTCTTCAACCTATCTTCCTTGGCTTCTTCCAACCTCTTCTTAAGAACATCAAGGATTGTTCGGTTAATGACCTCTGCTTGCCCGTTAGCTTGGGGATGGCCAAAAGAGGAACAATATTGATTGATGTGCAGGTCTTGGCAGAATTTCTTTAAAATTTTACCAGCAAACTGTGTATCATTGTCTGAGACGATCACGTGCGGTATGCCGAACCTGCAGACTATATTCTTCCTAGGTGAAATTCTTGACTTCTTTCTCAGTAATGTGTGTTAGAGGCTCTGCTTCTGCCCATTTAGAGAAACAATTAATGGCCACCAGAAGATATCTCCTATTTGGTGCGGCCTTAGGTAATGGGCCTATGATGTCCATCCCCTACTGAACAAAGGGCCATGGGCTGGCAATAGGAATGAGCTCATGGTGGGACTGGTGTTGGTAGGCAGCGAATCTTGGACATTTGTCACACTTCTAGACGTACTCCTTACCCTGCCTCAGCATACCAGGCCAGTAGTAGCCTTGTGTCAGAGCTCGGTGGGCTATAGCTCTGCCCCCATTATGGTTTCCACAAATTCCTTCGTGTATTTATGCCAGGATGTACTGAGATTCTTCAGGATTTAAACACCGTAGCAAGGGTTGAGAATAGGATCTTCTGTAAAGTTTCCCGCTTAGGATTAGGTACCGAGTTACCCTGATTTAGATTCTTCTGGCCTGGTTCTTATTTCCTGGGAGGAGCCTTCCTTCCAGGTATTGGAGGATGGGAGTCATCCAGTTCTGGGGTTACTCGGTAGCTTGGACAACTTGGACCTCCTCTGTGTTTGGTTTTGACTGATGGGAGATTTTTAGTGTAAAATCTCCTTCTAACTTTAGGTGAGATGCCATGTTTTCCAAAGCATTAACTCGACAGTTCTGACCTCTTTCTATTTTTTGAATAGAGAATGTTTGGAAGGAGCGTTTCAGTGAATTGACAAGTTTTGAATACCGAAGCATCCAGTCATCTTTGATGGCAAACTCCCCCAGAGAAGACTTCGAGGTTGTGAGCCTCACATTCCAGAGCTAACCTCATTCGAGGATAAGGGCTTCATATTCTGTTTCATTGTTGGAGGCTCTGAACCGCAGGCTGACTGCCTTTTCTGCCATAAGCTCGCGAGGGGATTGTGAAACCAAGCCAACACCAGAACCATGGTCTGTGGACGATCCGTCAGTGTAAAGCTGCCATGCTCCCAAGCTTTCACAAGGCTGTGCCCTGTCTTGCAGTGCTGGGGTGAACTCAGCAACAAAATCGGCTAAGGCTTGCCCTTTGATAGAGATCTGTGGAACATAGGATATGTCAAATTCCCCTAACCCCACTAACCACTTGACTAATCGCCCTGAAACCTCAAGCTTCCTCAGAACTGACTTTAAGGGGTAAGTAGTTGGAATTTCAATGGGATGCCCTTGGAAGTATGGTCGGAGCTTCCGAGCAGATATTATTAGTGCATATGCCAGCTTCCGAGCAAATATTATTAGTGCATATGCCAGCTTCCGAGCAAATATTATTAGTGCATATGCCAGCTTTTCAATCTCAGGATATCTTTTCTCTGTGTCTAACAATGCCCTGCTGACATAAAATATGCGCTTCTGGACTCCCCTATGCTGCCTGACCAGCACAGAACTGACAACGTTTTCGAAGACTGTAAGATAGAGAAATAGCTTCTCTCCATGGACTGGCTTTGATAAGAGTTCAAGCGAAGCTAGGTATTCCTTCAGCTTTTGAATCAGCACTCTTCTGTCCATTGTAGAGCTTTGCTACCCTTCAAGGCTTTAAATAATGGTAGGCAACGAGCAGTGAACTTGGAGATAAACCTGTTCAGAGCTGCAATTCTACCATTCAAAGCCTGAATGTCTTTTTTGGTCTTTGGCGACTCCAGCCCAATCAAAGCCCTAATCTGAGTGGGGTCCGCTTCTATGCCCCTCTAGGAGACAATGTATCCCAAGAATTTTCCCTTCGTCACTCCAAAGGTGTACTTCAAGGGATTCAGTTTCATCTTGTGTTGCTTCAGGATGTCAAACATCTGAGCTAAGTGCTGAAGGTGCCTGCCTTTTTACAGGCTTTTGACCAACATATCTTCAATGTAAACTTCTATGGTATTGTCGATCAGAGGACTGAACATCTTGTTGACCAGTCACTGATATGTTGCCCTAGCATTTTTTAAGCCGAACGGCATCACTCTATAATAATAGAGACCTCGCTCGGTTATGAATGTTGTCTTTTCCTGGTCTGGAGGGTACATTTGAATCTGGTTATACCCAGAGTAAGCATCCATGAAGCTTATGAGTTTGTGTCCTACAGTAGCGCCAACTAGCTGATCTATCCTTGGCATGGGAAAGCTATCTTTGGGACAAGCTTTCTTGATGTTTGTATAATCAACACAGACTCTCCACTTGCCATTTTTCTTCTTAACTAGAACGGTGTTGGCTAGCCATTCGAGGTAAAATACTTCTTGTATCATCCTAGCCTCAAGTAGCCTCTGGACCTCCTCATTGATGATCTGGTGCCGCTTTGGAGCGAGTGGCCTTCTTTTCTGTCTCACTGGTGGATGGTCGGGATCTACCATCAATTTGTGACTGATGAAGGTCTGGATCTATCCCCTCCATATCCTTTGTTTCCTAAGCAAACACAAAGAGGTTGTTTTTTCAAGAATTTTATCATCTCATCCTGCTTGGCAGGTGTTAGATCTGAACCTATCTACAGATAGCACGCTTGTGATTCTGAGCTAACCACTACTTTAACGGGGTCCCTTATGGGCTTAGCCCTGCTGTCCCTTCCTCTAGGGCTTAGTGGCTTATCCATTCTGGAAGGGCAGTCTTCCGCCTCGTGGTGGTGGGGGAGGACTGGATCCACGCACTCATGAGCGTGTAGTAATTGCTATTTGGAAGCCTTTTCTTTGAGAGTGCGAGCATGACACTCTCTAGAGGTCGGTTGGCACCCTCTGACAAAGTAGACAACCTAATTATGGACATACTTTAGGCACTAGTGGAGGGTCGAGGTGATCCGCTCCCATCTGTTGTAGCCAAGGTTTCCTAATTATGACGTTGTAGGGGGACTTGGCATTCAGAACCATGTATTAGTTATGGTGGTCTTTTGTCCATCTCTGTCCTATTGTAGTAGGGAGGTCGATCCTTCCTAGTGGGGTACTAAGATTCCCATCAAATCCTGCCATGATTACAGTTGCGGGGCTGATGTCATTGGGGTCGATCTTTATCAGTTTAAGGGGCTCGTGGAATAGAACATTTGCAAAACTTTCTATGTCCACCAGGACTCTTCGGATCTCAAAGTTGGCGATTTTGAAAGAGATGACGAGGGCATCACTGTGAGGATAGTGTACTCCAGCAAGGTCTTGATCCGAAAACTGGATCTCAAGTACTGGTCTCAATCTTTTCTCAACATTGGAGATCGGTAGGATGCTGGGAGTAGTTCTGGTCCTCCCAAGCATACCATTTTCTTGCTCTGTTGGACATTCCCTGTTGCCGGGGTGTCTGCATGAAGGATAAAGATAACCTGATTATTCTGCTGTTGAAGCTCATTTTGTCCTTCCCTTTGTTCTTGTCTTTGGTCCTGCTTCTGGTTCAATCTCCTTTGCTGGGGCCTATCATCACGGGGGTTCTGCCCCCCTTCTTGCCTGACAAATTCCTGTAGTCGTCCTCTTCTTATAAGCTGCTCGATTTCATGTTGAAGGGCCTTACACGTATTTGTTGTGTGCCCACGGTCTTTGTGGAAATCACAATACTAACTTTGGTCCCGGTAGTTGGGATTGCCTCTTAATGGCTTCTGGCCACCTTATATTTTCGCGAGATCGGACTTGTCGAAGTATGTGAGTTAGGGAAGCATTTAGAGGAGTGAAAATGGTGAATCCCCTTAGGGCAGCGTTAAACGGAGTTCTAGGACATTATTCTTTTTTCTTGGCTTTTTTCCCTTTTCCTGGCTGTAGTAGGGTCCCTCTTTTGATTATCCTTCTTCTGGCCATTCTTCTTCGGGTCATCCTTCTGGGCTTGCTCTTTAATCTTTTGGGAGGTATTCTTTGCTTATTTCAGATTAATGTATTTCCTGACCTGATCCATGAGGGCTGCCATGTCAGCAGGAGGGCTCTTTGTTAGTGAATCCCTAAAACCTCCTTGTGCAAGACCAGAGGTCAAAGCGGCCACTAGGAAGCTTGAGCCACAATTTGTAATTTCAGTGAGTTCGGCATTAAAACCCACAATGTACTCTCTGAGGGGCTCTTCTTTGATTTATTTTACACTTAACAAGAACTCAGGACCCTTCTTCAACCTTCTGCTGGTCATGAACCTGTCTAGGAAGCGCCTTCCGAGCTCATAGAAACTGGTGACTAAGTTCGGTGGAAGGTGATGAAACCACTTCAGAGCAGTACCTTTGAGGCTGGTTATGAAGGTGCGGCACATAAAGGCATCAGAGGCCCCGTGTAGGGCCATGGTATGCTAGTAATGGGACAGGTGGTCCCTGGGGTCCCCAATCCCATCATAAGGGGTGAATTTTGGGACTACAAATTTCTTTGGCCTCTCCTCTGCCCTTATAGTAGGGGTGAATTCCGAGCAGCCTTGCTAGCTCATCCTGCTTTGGAGGGACTTGAATACCCCTCATCGCAATAGTGCGATCCATAGAGTCCGCAACTTCTTCAGCTCTCCATGGGTCCCTAGGCGGGCTTCTTGCGAATCTTGCCTTACCGCTTCAGCTCCCATATGAATAGGATGGGCATGTCTCATGGATGGAGGAGGATTTTGGTGCTCCCGAGCTGGAGGAACTGGAGCCGCTTGGGGTTGAGACTCTTGAGGTACAGTATTTACTCCTGAAGCCCCCCAAGGTTAAAGCCCTGGTGGTGCTTCGATAGTGGATGTCTAGAGCAAAGGCTGGTATTCCCCTGCTTGGGGCTACTGATGGTTAAGGATCTCTACCAATGTGAATAGCACCTTGGGGGTATATTGGATGATTGCTGGGGATCTCTTCTTGGGGTCCTCCATCCGTGTTGACAGTAAGGGGTTGTGTCCACTGAGCAGCAACATTGACGAGTGGTTTTAAGGATTTGTTTCATGATTCTGAGTAAGCATTGCCAGAGTTCTAGACATGGCTAACAGCTATTCTTGCATCAACTGGTTTTGTCGTTTGACTAGGTCAAGCTCTTGCTGCACGGGATCAGTGGTTCGCCCCCTTCCTCGCCCGGCAGGTGGGCGAGGTTGAGGGTTTTGAGGATTTTGAGCATTCTTCCTTGGTCGGAGACTGGGAGCCATGATCCTCTAGTGAGAAGGAGGATGAGTTTGTTCATTAAGATTATTGTTCCCATAGACGGCTCCAAACTGATGCTGCACTCTTTGGCTTGGTGTGAACTCCGAACTCTACTCCCTGAAGAACACTCAAAAAGAAGATCAGAGGGCCACCGGGTTGGCTCTGGCAGTAGCCGCTCTGATGCTTAAGTCAATAAAACTGGATTGAAAGACTGTAATGTAAGACAAAGAATGAGCATGAAAATAAAAGGCATACCTTAGAGCTTTATTTATAGGCTGTGGCTTTCCTAAGTTGATTAGGATTTGGAGCCATAGAAGTAGGGATTTGATCTTCGAAAAATAGCAGTTACCATGTTGGATACTACGCTTGAGAGATATTCGTAGGTGGCAGTTTCCTTGTTGAAGACTAGTTTTCTTATCCTTTGCTTGGTAGGCTATTTAAGGCAGTGATGAGCTCTCAACTCTGAGGGAAGCTCTGAAGGCCTTGTGTTCAGACCTATGAGTTCTGAAGGCTAAGAACCCAGGCATGCTCTGAATAGCCGAGCGTCTGAGTATGCTCTAGATGGCCGAGCTTTGTAGTCACACGTGTCACATGGGGAATGGTCTGTCACTTTGTGGTATATCAGCAACATTCTTCAAATCTCTAATTGGAAACTGTACATGAGCCTCTCACAGAGCAATAAAAAAAGTTACCCTGAATTGCACACTTTAGAGAACACCCCCCTCCCTCTCTCTCTCGCACATCATCTTCCCCGATGAATCTTCCATACTGTTACATAACCTTTATATAGCCTCAACACCCATCTACACCAATCAAACCATTACATCCCCCTATTCAATCACCTTGAACTTGGTCTTCCAGCTATCTCCTCCGCCGGATCTGAAGGATAACTTTCTCAAGTGCCATTAATCTGATTCACGAATTTACTATTTATGGGCATTCAAATGTCATGTTATAGTCTCTTTCTTGGATGCGAGTATAATGAATGTTCTTTGGTGTACTCTCTTTTCCAATATTATAAAAGCACATATAGGCAAGCAGTTGTTACCTATTGGTAGTCAGTGTTAATAGGTCAAGACAGTTTTCGTGTTACACTGTAAAGTTTTGAAAACCTGGTACAAGCCTCAACAGATTTTGCCATCTGAGTTGGAAAAATGAGTTAATTGATTTTGCAAGAACCTTTTCATTATTTTATAGTTAGCAGTTGCAAGGAGCATGACAATCTTTGCCTGTGAGACCTATGTTGATTTACCAGCTGAGAAATATGTTTGATGCTGCACTTTCTGATCAATGGGGCTCTATTCTTTGTCTTCTGTCGAACACTCAAAGAAAAAGATCATAGGGCCACCGGGTTGGCACCGGTGGTAGGCACTCCGATGATAAAGTTAATAAAAATTGAAGTAAAACACTATAATTGAAAGTAATTTAGAAAGCGTAATTGAAAAGCGTACCTTAGGGTTTAATTTATAGGCTACAGATCTCCCAAGTTAAGTAGGATTTAGAGTCGTAAAAATAAAAATTTGATTGATATCCGAAGATGGCAGTTACCATGTTGATCTCTGCGCTCCGTAAGAGTAGGAAGTGAGAGATATCCTCAGGTTGGTAGTGCATTCAAGGCGGTGGCCAGCTCGAGACCCTACTTTATAAGTATGTTTGGCATTTCCTATTCTGGAGGTGATATGTCTGGCTGTACTGGATGGAAGAGCCTTGGTTGTTCTGTATGCATGGGTGCTCTGTATGTACACATGTCATGTAGAGACTAGTTTGTCATTTTGTGGTATATCAGCTACTCCCCCCGAGCCTTAGTTTAGCGTTCCGTGTGACTAAGGTTGAGGATTTCTAAAAGGTCACAAGTTATGCCCATGCATCATGCCTTTTCATTTTCCTAGACGATCGTTGATGTGGCATTTATTATGCCAGCCGCCATTTGGGCTTTCGAGGCCATCATTCCTCCAACCGCCGTGATGGTTCGAAATGATGGACCTCCATTATAAAACCCTTTATAAAAGGTAAAGGGAGTACGCGTACACCCTTTCCTTTATCATTTTCACTACATCGAAAAAGTGTTCCACCACATAATAGAGTGAAAAGAGGATCTCCGTCGTACAAAGCCTCTTTCTTCAACCAAGTCTCTAGCCAAGGTTTGGTTTTTCTTTGTTCAATATTTTCATTCTTCATTCTTCTTCTCCTCTTTCTTTTATTAGTACAATGTCAACCTCGGACGCTATGTCTGGCATTCGTCATGGCTCAGAAAGTTCCTCTGAGTCGATTGTGTAGAGACTTGAAAAAAAAAATAATAAATGAATGAATGGAAAGGGTTTTATGATGATAATAATTAGAGATAGCCCTGAATATAGTAAGCCATGAGGGGATTAATTATTAAGAAATATAAAATTAATCCAGAGATGGTGAAATAAATAATACTGATATTGAGCCGGTTTCATGCCAATTTTATTAACGTTTCAAAATTAATATTTTATCAAATACGATAAAATATATCTCAGCTTAATGTTAAATTTATCGGCATGTCAGAACTTAATTTTTTTTTTTTTTGGGGAATAAAAATATTAGTACGGTAATGCTATATTGCATATATATATATATATATATATCTATATATATATGCATAAGATGTCTCAAGTGAGACAAGAAGCAATTAAAGAAGCAAGAAAAGAATAGAAAAGTAAAAGAGAAAGGGAAAGTGTCGGCAGCCTTGAGGTATGTAGTGTGTAGTGTATGGTGTCTGTTTAAGCGTGGGTTGTCACCGACTCTTAGTCGGTGGAGAAGAGAAAAAAATAAAGAAGTGCATTATCTAGAGAGAGAAAGGGGGGTTTGCTCAGAGAAATTAATAGAGAGAGAGAGAGACGGAAGCGTTGAAGATGGAGGTGCAGCAGTGGATATATACATATATGTATATATATATATGTGTGTGTGTATGTGTGTGTGTGTGCGAGCATAGCAGTAGCGGCAGAGGCGATGAAGAGCCTTTGGGGTTTAATTTGATGATTGAGTGAAGTTGATGTTGCAAGATTTGAATGGATTGTTGAGAGTTTTCTGTTGGAAGCAGTTGCTGATTGAAGGAGAAGTAGACCGAGGTTCAAAATGTGTCAAGAATTGGGATTTGTTGATCAGGTTTTTACGGTTGTTTGGGTTTGACGCAGAGCAGGAGATTGAACAGATTGGCTGTTACGGTTGTGGCTCAGAATCGTGTACGGACTACGGCTATGGGAGTGGTGGTATAGGGTTATGTGTATATGTATGTGTATAAGTGTGCGTGTTGGTGCTGTGGGAGAGAAATTGTAAAGAGAACGGTGCCTGTTGTGGTTCAAATTTGCGTATGGATGGTGCAATTTTGTGAGGGGCATTACAGGGGGTGGCGGTGATAGCAGGTGAACAGGTTTTGTCTCCATCTCTTTCCTTTTGATTTGGTTGCTATTGTGTGTATGTAGCGATGCAGTGCGTTGTGTATTGGAAGTGGCAACGATTTGGTAAAGGTGTGATTGTGACAATGACCTTGAGTTGGTCTTGGAAAACAGGGGCTGATGTTGGTGTTACAGAGGTGCGGCGAGTAATATATATATATATATATATATATATATATATATATTATATATATATATATATATTTATACGTGTGGATGTTGGTTGGATTGAGGCATGGTCTCATGGGAGTGATTTGGATGTGTGAAGTTGCTATTGTTTGACTTTTATGTATGTTAAAAATGAACAACTCAAATTGAAAAGTGAGGGCTTTGCTAGTTTGGTGCCAATATATTGTAGGGGTTGGTTTTGTGCCAGTACATTACAGGGAACCACTTTGTGAGGAGCTACTTGGATATCCTTCTGAAAGATCTGGCTGTTAACAAAGTTAATTATAAGAAATGCATTTTGAACTGGTCGGGCCCAAATTGACTGGATGTTACTGATTTCTTTTATGGTTCTAACACGGTTGATATCCTGTCACCCATATGATTGGAAAGTTCATGGGAGAAGTTGTTAAAGGATATTGGGCAGGGTCATGCAATGAAATTGATGTGGCATACAACACCAATCAGCATAACATCATCACTTCCTTGCTGGAAGTAGTTGGTAGCTCATGACAAGGGATTTTAAAGGATCCAGAGAGCTGCTTGTTCAGTATTCTTTAAGTATTCTTAATGCATTTCTAAGGTCTGAATGAGGACTGAAGAAAACTAAGACTTTTGAGGGCTTTGAGTCAGAAAATGGAGGAACTTGAGAATGACGGTAAGTGATACAATAGGTGAGGACTCTACAACAGAGAACTAGACAGTAATCTGATGAGAGGAAGGGCAAGTTCTTCAATATCTGATGGATGGAATGATTAAGGGACAGAATTCGTCAAGATCATCGTCTGCTTGAGGGAAAAAGGTTGAAGAAGCTGATGAAACTAGGATTTAAAATGGCTGGCCAACTCGATCAACCTGTCGGTGTGTTTTCTTCAACTTCTGAACCGTGGACTAAAGATTAACCTGGTTGATTGGATTGCATAGTGGACACAGCTTAGTAGGGTTATGACCAACCCTATCAGGTATAGTACTTTGCTAAATAAGGAATAGGATTAAATTAGGATTGATGTGCATATTGATTGAATGATTATGATGCTTCTCTGATGGTAGAAGATCACATAAGGAGTTATTACTTTGAGACACTTTGCATTGATTGTTTATGTGCTTCCGTGTTCTTTATGATTATTTGGGAATTGTGATTTACTTCTTGAGTTGTCATCATATGTAATTTATGTTTTAGAAGGATTGTTGATATTGTGACATGTGGATTGCGTAAGTGTTGAGATTGATCGAGCATGACACGTAGATTTGTGGATAAAATCTTGTGATTTAATTGCTATTATTGATCTTAATTGTGATGCATTATTTAAAGTATGTTGTATATGCTTATGAAAGTGATATTTCATTTGAACTATACTATTGCATGATGAAATCATGGCATATTGGCATATTGTGATTCCTTGAAAGCATAGTGTGGGTCAGCACGAGGTGCTGTACATTATAAGGGCATAGGTCCTGTGGTGAAAAACCCAAAATTTGGCCGTTGGTACTCTTTTCCATCGAGGGCGCACCGAAAAGGAGACATACGTGGTGGTACTCATGCCAGCGGGGAAGGACCGTATCATGAGACATGGGTGTGACATTGAGATGCATGGGTGTGTCACGCATATCGCCTGTGCATTGTGTTGATGAATTTGTGAACGTGAGATAGGGTTTTATATAGAAGTAGTTTGTACATTGCCATTATATTGTATGCATGATTAGGGAGGCATGTAGATATACATGTACACTTGCACATGCCACGTCTTAATTTTGTTCCTTGCATTAGTATTGTACCATAGTCACAGTTGAGTTGACCCATTCGTGGGAACCATATTTCAGATGACACTCCCGACACCTGAGACTTGAGGAAGTCTAGCCGAGTGGAGGAGACTTGACTTTAGATGGATATTTGGCCCGAGAGGTGTAATTTGTGATGTACGGGCTTAAGCCCAAAGACATGTATATATATTGACCAAAGTGAACGTATGTACGTGTGTATCATTTAATTGTCTTCGCTTGTATAATTAGGCGATATATATTTAAATTTGATGAGATTGTGGCCATCGAGTGAGGATGGGATGTACTGTTGTTTATATATGTGAATTGTTGCAAAATATTAAGTGAGAAAAGGCTTAGAAAACAAAGGAGGTTCTGCCGAAATTTTATAAAATAGGAATGTATGTAGGCTTGTATCTAAATCAGTTGAATTGTTATTTATTTATTCGTCTATTTATTTTCTTCCTTTATTTCGCTTTAGTCACGTCCCCGGGTTCGGTTGGAAATTCGGGGCGTGACAGACTGTGCCATCACAAGTCCATGTTATAGGCAGTAATTCCTACAGGGTCGTTGAGAATAGGATAGTTGAGTCCCCCTCTAGTCCGGAGCTTAGAATTGTAAATGCGTTCATTGAACCTAGGAACGTAATAGGGGAAACCTCTAGTAGGCCATCCCAAATGGAGGAGGGAGAAAGCGCCATTACTCAGGACATGCTAAGTGACCTGAGGGCTGCTTTTGACTTCCCCCAAAATGTAACATGCAGAGCCCCCAGTTCCTTAGATCTCCCCACTGACATCGGTCAGGGCAAAATTTGTGTCTATTTTGAGTGGTTCGAGATGGGGCTTAGATTCCCTTCTTCTTTCATTGGTTAGGGAATTTTTTAAATGGTTTAACATCTGTCCTATCGACCTCAACAGTCAATAGTTGGAGGCATTTATTAGGTTTTATAGTTTTAAGGCATTTGAATGGCGTCGAAGTAAATCTCGACCTAATTCGTAGCAATATGGATCTGAAGTTTCTGAGGTCGGAGGGCTTGTTCTATATGTCCTTTGACAAGAGGTTCAAACCCCTCTCCTCGGTACCTACTTCCAACAAGACTTGGAAAAAGTGGTATTTCTTCATGGGAGGAGGATGGGAGCTAAAAGACTTCGAGGGTCAGACCTTGACTTTCCCTTAGAGTACTGAGATTAAGGGTGAGACCCCCTCTTGATATGTTCTCATTTCTGCTTTTACTTTATCTCTTATTGTTCATTTGATTTTCATGTTTTGTGTCTTTCGTGCAGATAAAAGGGCTTAACAGAGGTCAGTCTTTACTGTTAACCTTTAAGACATATACCGTAGACTCCTTCAGACCAAAAATCGAGCTCATACTTCCATTCTCTCCCTCGAGCACTTAATGTAGGTCAATCTGACAAAAAGCAAGGTCGGTAATTTGAAGAAGTCCTTGATGTCCAACTGGGCACCTAGGGAAAAAGAAAAAGACGGTGGGGGAGACCTCTTCCCTAGCCAACCTACCTCTCTAGGTGAAGAGGAGGAGGCTTCTCTTTAATTCTCCGGACTGAACGCCGTCTGAAGATATGAAGGAGCCTCTTGCTCCCGAGCCTGCCCTTCTCCCCACCCCTATAGTCCCAACCAAAAGAATGGGGGAAAGGGAAGGCTATTGTTGTTGCTGCTACTATGCTTGATGACTCCGGTTACTTAGCCTCAAAGAAAGCTTTTGATGAGTCTTGGGCTTCAGGCCCAAGCAAATACAAAGGTCTGAAGGTGAAGAAAATTGCCAAAGACCTGCTGACCTTCCAGTTAAGGGTAACTGCTGAACTCATTCCCTTTATTTCTTCTTTCTTTTTTTTTTTGTGTTCTGAAGTTTTGTCAATTCTAACCTGTTTGTTTTCTTGTTTTTAAGACTATGCACGGCCTTGTTGCCATTGTGGAGTCCTCAGCGGATTTGAAGTTGATTGATAACCTCTAGGCTAAACTAGATAAGGCCAGGCTATTGTTGGGGACAGCTCAATCCACTACCTCTACAGCCGAGGAGAAGCTAAAAGAGGCTGGCAAACTCGTACTCCATTCTAGAGTATGAACGGGACTCCCTCACTCTGAAGTTAGAAGACCTCCAAGAGAGGTTTGAAGACTTCCAGTCTTCCTCCCTTATGAAAATCCAAGACGCAGTTGACTCAGCCAAGGCTTAGACCGAGGTTGACATGAAGGCTAAAGTTGAGAAGATGGGTGTAGAGCTGATCGAGCATGGGTACACTACCTTCAGAGCCAAGCTCCTCACGAAGTAACCCGACCTCTATCTGACTGGGATTGATGACGTTGAGGTACCTCCTGGTGAGACCAAGGTACAGGACGATGATGATGAGGTAGCGCCTCCCGACCTTCCCCCGACTGATGCACCTGCTCAAGTTGATATAAATGTAGTGTGCTGAATCTGAGGAGAAAAAAAAATGATCTTGCTATGATTTGGAATGAGTTCTCCCTCATTTTTTATGCTTTAGAAGTGGCCGAACCAGCAGTAGACTGGGATCTTTTGTATTTTACTTTATTTCTTTGTAACTTTCCCAAGTTTGGGTTAATTATCAATGAAATTGACTTCTTCAAAACTTGTGTGTACTGTTTTTTTATTTTTTTTGAAGCATTACTTGTTAATAAAACCTCCAGAGTAGTCATACTTGTAGAATTCTGTGGATGTTGATACGATGTACTGAGCTTTCACATTTGTAACTGAACTCCAGCACTTTAATCAAGTCTTTGTTTCAAACCATCATTGTTCTGTAATAAAACTTTAAGTTCCTAATCCTTATAGTTCGTAATTAAATCAAGTAAGAATGTTCGGGGCTTTGAAAGTGAATCGGGCTTTAGGCCTCAGACCTCATCAACTTGTAATTAACTCAAGTATGGATTGGTAACTGACTTCTGAGACTTGTAACCAAATACTAACCTTCAGGCATAACAACTAAACCAACACTTCATAATTAAATCTGGTGATGATCCTTAGTGATTGAATCAATACCTTAGGTAAAGATCTTCAAGACTTGAAGGTAAGTCAAAGTTTCATATCTTGTAGTCAGATCAAGCCTTAATCCCATAATGAATGGAGGGCCAAGGCAGGTTGAATAGCCAGTGCCTTTGTTACTTCGATTGTTCTCTTGAATGAAAAATGGACCAAGCCTATAACTCTTGTAGTGGATATAAGGCCTTTAGGGGTCTGTTTGTTGGAATGGACTAAACTTGTAACTCTTGTATTGGCTGTAAGTTTTTTAGCGGTCTTGTACATTGAGTCGGACCGGACCTACAACTCTTATAATAGATACAAGGCTTTTAGGGGTCACTGAAATGGACCAAACCTAGGGGTCTGTGCATTAAGATGGACCAGACCTGTAACTCTTGCAATGGCTGCAAGGTTTTTAGGGGTTTGTACATTGAGATGAACCAGACCTGTAACTCTTGCAACGGTTGCAAGGTTTTTAGGAGCCTATTTATTGAGATGGACCAAACCTGTAACTCTTGTAATGGCTACAAGATTTTTAGGGTCTGTACATTGAGATGAACCAAACCTGTAACTCTTGTAATGGCTAGCAAGGTTTTTAGAGGCTTGTACATTGAGATGGACTAGACCTGTAACTCTTGTAATGACTGCAAGGTTTTTAGGGGCCTGTACATGAGATGGACCAGACCTATAACTCTTGCAATGGCTGCAAGGTTTTTAGGGGTCTGTACATTGAGATAGGACCAGACTTGTAACTCTTGCAATGGCTGCAAAGTTTTTAGAGGCTTGTACATTAAGATGGACCTAGACCTGTAACTCTTGCAATGGCTGCAAGGTTTTTAGGGGTTTGTACATTGAGATGGACCAAACCTGTAACTCTTGCATTGCCTGCAAGGTTTTTAGGGGTCTGTACATTGAGATGAGAACACTTAGAAAATAAAAAAGAAGATTTTTTATTGATAGTACTTTCGTAAGTAGTTCTATATTCCAAGATCTGGGTACAGGCTTCCCAGTTACATCTTCTAACCAATACGTCGTGGGTCTGACGATCTTGGTTACCCTGTAGGGCCCTTCCTAGTTGGGTGAGAGCTTTCATGTGGTGGGATCTTTGGTGTTAAGGAATACTCTTTTTAAGACGAGATCCTCGAGCTGGAAGTTGACGGGTCTTAACCTTTGTTGGAACTATTAGCCATTCTGCGCTTGTATGCTTCAGTCTTGATCCTGGGCTAATCTCATCTTTCTTCAAGTAGAACAAGGTTTTCTGTAAGCTGTTGGTTGTTAGCTTCCTGGTCAAAAGCATCCGTCCTCAAGGCTGGCATGCCAATTTTGATAGGAATTACTACCTTTGAACTGTATGTAAGTGAGAATGGTGTCTTTGTAGTTGGTGTTCTCCTAGTAGTACGGTAGGCCCAGAGTACTCCAGGAAGTTCCTCGACCCATCTTCCCTTGGCTTCTTCTAACCTCTTCTTTATGGCATCAAGAATGACGCGGTTAGTGGACTTTGGCTTGCCCATTAGCTTAGGGATGCCTCGAGGAAGAGAAGTGGTGGTTGATGTGCAAACTTCTTGAATACTTTGCCTGCAAACTGCGTACCATTGTCTGAAATGATGACGCAAAATATGCCGAACCTACAGACTATGTTCCTCCATGTGAAGTTTTTTACCTCTACTTTTGTGATGTAAGTTAGGGGCTCGACTTCTACCCACTTGGAGAAGTAATCAATGGCGACTAGTAGATACCTTCTGTTTGAAGAGGCTTTTGGTAATGGCCCTATGATGTCCATCCCCCACTGAGCAAAGGGCCATGGGCTGGCAATAGGGATAAGCTCTTGGTGGGGTTGGTGCTAATATGGAGCAAATCATTGGCACTTATCGCACTTTTGGACATATTCTTTGGCTTGTTTTAGCATGCTGGGCCAATAGTAACCTTAAGTCAGAGCTCGATGGGCTATGGTTTTGCCACCATTGTGTTTGCCACAGATCGCTTCGTGTATCTCTGCTAGAACATGTTGAGATTCCTCTAGAGATAGGCACTGCTAGATGGGTTGTGTGTAGGATCTTCGGTAGAGCTTCCCATTAAAGATTAGGTACCGAGCTGCTCTAATTCGAATCCTTCGGGCCTGGTTTTTGTCCTATAAGAGAAATCCTTCTTTTATATACTAGATGATAGGAGTCATCCAGTTCTGAGTTTGTTCTAAAACCTGGGAAAACTATACCTCTTTAATGCTTGGCTTTAACTAATGAGAGATTCTTAGAGTTGAATCCCCCTCTGATTTGAGATGGGAGGCCATGTTTGTCAGGGCATCGGCCCTGGAGTTCTGCCCTCTTTCGATCTTTTGAATGGTAAACTTATGGAAAGCGTGCTTCAATGATCCTACCAGTTCTAGATATCAGATCATTCTGTCATTCTTAGTGGAGAATTCTCCCGAAACTTGGCTTATCACGAGTTGGGAGTCAGAAGAATGTTTCGAGATTCTAAGCTTCGCATTCTAGAGCCAGTTTCATCCTAAGGATGAGGGCTTTGTACTCAGCTTTTGGTGTACTGTTGTAGTGTCATGACCCTGAAATTTGCCCTGGGCCGACCTCGTGTCGGGACCGCCGCCTAAGACCCGGGGGTCTGAGGCAAGGCTCACATAAGCAGCGGTATCGAATAGATGTGCATCATGCAGTTTGCGGAAGCGTGAAAAACTTTTTTTTTTCTTTTCTCATTTTAAAATTTGCACATCCGTCCGGTACTGCCACTCTTTACATTGCTATCTACATGAATATACATTCAAAGCATAATTAAAAATTAAAGGCTTTATAATTAATACATGTTTAACTGCCCCACGGGGCATAATACACAACAGTGTAATATTTCCTAATACAAAATACTGTCAACTTCATAGTGCATTCCCAAGAGAATTACTAGCCCTGTGATTAGTTGCCTAACCCTCCTTCCAAAATAGGTAGGCTTATCCTGCATCGCCATCAAAATCAGAATTGTTATTGATCACTTGAAAGGGGGACGGATAAAAATCCGGGTAAGCTAATCTAAGCTTGTGAGTAATTCCTGCATTCGTCATGGGATTTTCAATTTGTAGTACGTTTCGCACATGAGAGTTTATAAAATACACAATACCAATTGCTCGTACGTTTAGA
This sequence comes from Nyssa sinensis, assembly GCA_008638375.1. Classification (NCBI taxonomy): domain Eukaryota; kingdom Viridiplantae; phylum Streptophyta; class Magnoliopsida; order Cornales; family Nyssaceae; genus Nyssa; species Nyssa sinensis. The sequence continues at coordinate 8,299,431 of CM018049.1, forward strand.
ACACAAGATATATGCATTCTTAAAACAAATAGTTTTGAAACATTTAAAGTATTCAAGCTAAACATACATTTCTTCAAGTAGAGTATATGCACTTCAAAAACATATAAACATGCATGATAAAAATGGGGGTAAAAACCTGCTTCCATTTTCAAAAGCGCTTGTCATCTTTTCTCTTTAATTAGGTGGAATCTGTTTTGAACCATACTCCTGTTTTACTGCAATGCTACAATGGAGATATCTCATTTGCCAAGGGGGATTAGATCCTACTACCGGGCATTTCTTCGTGTCATAGTTGAATCCCAAAGGATTTCAACGTCGCATGTGGTACTTAAGTACCATTTATCTTATAAAACATTTATCACATGGCTTCTTCAATAGATACTTTTCATGAGTATTTAAAACATGAAATATATAACTTCTGCAATAGGACTTCAAATACTTGGAATAATCAAATTCAGAATATTTAAGGAAATCGGCATTTTACTTAGACATGCTCAATATTTCTAAAAAAAGGAACTGTATAAAAATATTTACGGAGCATGTCATAACAGAATATTTTAAAACAGCAATCATATAAAGACCGAATTTGATTTTCAAATGCTTCACATAACTTGAACTTAAAAACTTCTTCAAATATATGGAGTTAAATCTCCACTTCAAATACAGGGTTACTCACCTTAAACCTTTAAGTTGACTTTACGGGGCTGCTTTTCCTTTTTCCTCTTTTCAACCTAAAATAGTTTAGGAAAATCTCATAAACTTCATATACATTCAAATCAACTTGTGATTTAAATCCATCCTTAGACTGTGTAGGCCTAACTTTAAAAATCAGCCTAATTATAATTGTACTACATATCTAGTTTCTTTAATGATAAACAAATATTACCTCTGAAGCCATTCACTTAAAGTTTCAGTGTTTTCTTGCTCTTTAATTTTCGCTTCAGCAAGCTTGTGCCTTCGTTGGGGTTTTATACATGAACGGCCTAACTGAAACGATTTCGGTTGACCTGGCAATCCTTATTTTCCTGGCAATCACTTTTTGTTGCCACAATAAGTCTTCCATGAACTCCTGTTGCTTTTTATCCGTCGCTCTCTGAGCTTTGGTCATAATTGTGAACTCCTTCTGTTTCTTATCCATTATAGTCTACTTGTATATTTTAGCCTAAAACACAATTTAGCGTGTTAGAGAAATCAATTTTATTTTAAAATTATACTCTTCTGGTAGCTCCATTAATCTTTAATTTAAATTTATTTACTTCTTATATTCACGTGTCATGTCTCCTCGTATTCCAATTCAAATATGTACCGTACTATTTAGTTTGGTACCTCGATAGTACACTAATGTATAGTCACCTGACTTATGCTATTCATCAAATTTTATGTCTCTTTATTTTAAGTACCTATTTCGGTCAAATAGACTTTACCATTGAGTCCGGAACGTTGAAGAAAGTCAATTTAGGCTTTCGCGGGACTTTGTTTAGGTATGGTAGCTGTAGGGGCATTTTGGTCATTTTACACTTTTACGAGTCTTTAATTTTTTGGGACCTCATCTCGTGTTATGGACCTCACCATTGGACTCAAAACGTTGAAGAAAATCAAGTTAGATCCTTTCGGCTTTTGATTTGACTTCGGACATGTTAGGGGAAATTTGGTAATTTATACCCTAACGTGTCTAAATTTTTCAGAGTCTCGTCTCATGAAGCGAACCCCACCATTACATCCATAATTTTCAAAATAGTCAAAATACACTATTTATTTATTTTATTTGAACTTCGTTTGATCCATTTATGGCCGAGGGCATTTTTGAAATGTTTTTCATTTAAATATTATTAATTTAATATTAATTTTATTTCGGTTAGGCCACAGTAGAATTTTCCAAAAGTTCTGGGGTCAAAATCTAATTTTCCTTATTTTCGGTCTAAACCAGTGGGTTCAGTTCCATTTTAAGTGAGCCGGTCTCAAGTTCCATTGAACCAACCGGTTTGGTTGGTTTAATACGTAATGCTGACATTAGCCCTAATATTTAAAAATTATTACTGCACACGACGTCGTCATACTTAAACCTTTGGTGCAACGGGTTGGGCCCCGACCCAAACCCAGATCCGGCCCAACCCATTTCGACCCAACACTGTAGATCATCTTCCCCAACTCCATCGTTGCAACCCTAATTTTCTAGGTTTCTTTTTCTTTAATTTCGTAAAGTTTGAGTAGCTCCATTCTTACTGTTTTCATTTCAAATTGTTCCTGAGTCATCAAGAATCAGTTTGGCATTAGTTTTAGGGTTTGAATTGGCCTCACGAGTTCGGGCAGAGGGTTGATAACCCAACCTGCAACTCATTCGTATACACTCATTTTCGAGCCAAATCTCATGGAATTTGTTTTGTTGTGATGCCCTCGTCCTAAGGTTCCATTTCTCATTCTTAACAGTGGGTTTAGATGTATATTTTTGAGGTTGGGTTCTAAACCCAAAACCTACAACCTCAGATTTCTAGGGCATTTCTTTGTCTTTTTTATCGCGGTCTGGCATTTTTAACACCCTTAGAGGGTCAGGTTTTAGTCTTGATAAACCAAACATGGTTTGGTGGTGATGGATTCAGACCTGCTGTAAGCAAGGTCCTCCAATGGTGGTCTCTTCTGGGTTTCATGTTGTAGGTTTGTTTTTAAGTTTTATCTTCATGTATTATTTATTTTTATGTGCCCTAAATATCATACATGCATGAATACAACCTAAACAACTTACATATATGCATAAACTTTAGAGAGAGAAAATATCAAAGTTTTGTGTTTTTACCTCACACACTGGTATCCCTCTCCTTCTCCTTCTGATTTCCTCCCTTCTTCTTCTCAGAACTCTCTCTCTCTGTGTGTGTGTGTATGTGTATGAACTGAATTTTCGTGTGGCATGTGTGTATATAATATGTATATTTTTATATAGGTGCATTTATGATTATTACTAAATCTGATTTGCCCCAACCACTAGCTTAACTTGTGGCAGCATCTCTAATGAGTGCTGCCACTCCACTATTTTGGGGCAAGCCATCTTGGCCGTGTATGTGTGTGTTTGTTTAGTTTTGTATATATATATATATATATATATATACATACATACATATATACACATAATATAATACCAACACACTTGGAGACACACACACACTATTACACCTTAGATATTTGCATGTTTTTATATACTCTATATATAGATATATTTAATTGTTTTTTTTTTTTTTACGCATCCATGCATATACTTACACATCTACATACTTGGCCATGTATACAACTTTAATGTGTGAATGTGTGTGTCATCATATTTTCTATTAATTATAACTAATAATTAATTTCTTATATTTAATTAATTAATTATATTAAATTAATTAATTGTTCTCTTAAGTGTAAATATCTTTACACTAATTTTTCATAACCTCGTCATGCGTGCCATAGGACCCGATATCTTTGGGTCGGGGTATTATGTCACGCCCCGAATTTTCGCGAACCCGGGGAGCGACTGAACGAAATAAAAGAAAAGAAAAGAAAGGTCAATGCAGTAAACATAAGTGAAATATCCCTTATTATTCTTCAAATTTTCCCCCAAGATAAAAATTAAATTCTTGTCCCAATTAATGCTCCAATCAATTTAAATCATGTTTAAAAATGGTCCTTGAAATAGCCTTACAGTATCCCCAAAAACCCCCTTAAAGTAATGTCTAGGATGCCCCCAAAATGTCCTAGGACATAGTCAAAAGATGGTCAAATATCAGCCCAAGTTTGGTCCTAGTGGATGCCCAAATGTGGCTTTGAAATCTAGGTCATAACATGGCCAAAACATGGCCCAAACAAGTCCCTAAAACAGCCCAAAAGGGGGCCCAAACATGTCCCAAAAATTGACCAAACATGGGCCAAAATAGTGTTCAAATATAGCCCAAAGGGTGCCCCACAAATAGCTCAAAAGATGGCCAAAAAGGGTGGTGAAACAGGGCTGGACAGCAGGGTGTAGCAGCAGGTGGGACAGCAGGGCAACAGGCCAAGCCATGGCAGGCAGCTCACAGCACCCGCGCATGGCGCGGCGCAGGCGCGCGCGAGGGCAGGGCGCGGGCGGCAGGCGCGCGGGCAGTGGCTTGGTGCAGTCTGATTCTCTGATTTTTTTTAGAGTTACTGTTCCGGACAGAGAGCAAATTTCTCTGTCCAGCAGTCCAATTTTTCTCAGTTTATTGCTCCAAATTTTTCCATTTTTTCCAAATTCTTTCCAAGTCCTTTAAACCTCTTTTCCATCCAGTTTACAGCCCATTTTTCCCAGCTTTTAAGCCCCCATTTTAGACATCTTTTCCCACCATTTCAACGGTGTTTTACACCCATGTCTAGTGTTCAAGTTTTTCCGAAAATTTGGGCATAATTTCCTTTGTTTTTTCCAAGGCTTTTCCACCTAATTTTCACAACATGTATGAATATAAATTCACCAACAACCCACCCTCATACGGTGGCCACAAATCCATCCAACCAAAACATGCATTCTCCATATCCAACATATCCATGTAAAATATAATTAAACTACAATCATTATACATTCATTTGATTCACAACTCATGCATATTAAAACGGCCCAAGGCCTAAAATTTACACTTGTTCCAATACAAAACAAAATAAATTGGGCTTATGCCCATACATCCAAAAAGTGCCCCAAGGGCCAAATCTTCAATTTAGTCTATGTTTTCCCATCCTTCAAGACTTGAAGAAATCTCAAGTACCCGGGGTCTCATCTGAAACATATTGCTCACGAATGGGTCAGCTCAACTGCTGGTATAATGTAATACTAATACTAGAAACAAATTTAAGGGCGTGGCATGTGCAAGTGTACATTTTAAAATTTTAATCCCATTTTTCCCCAATGCCATGCAATGTCTATATGCGTGACGCACACATGCAACACTATGCCACCCATGTCTCGCTTCACGGTTCTTCCCCGTTGGCATGCAAGTACCAATATATGTCTCGCTTTACGATCCGGACCTCGATGGCATACGAGTACCAATGGCCAATTTTGGGTTTTTCACCACAGGATCTACACCCTCATAATGCATAGCACTTCATGCTCAATTCACACCATGTGTCCAAGGAATTTCACCACGCCAAAATGTCATGATCTCATCATGCAACTCTATGTGACAATTTGTCAAATACATGGTGTGCCCTTTTTCAAGTCATGCCATTTATTCCACAAAATACATAACTTAAAACACCAAAATATCATGTTCATCACATATATATCATGCCTAAAACATATCAACAATTATTCGAGTCACAATCTCACAATTCCCACAATTTATAAAGAACATAAACATTCCATCAAGCACTAAAGCACAATTTCATCATATGGTCCAAACCACAAGATGTGTCAACATGAATATAGGTTTAAACATTGTAGCAACACAATCCTAATCATGAAACACACCTAAGTCAAGGCAATAAATCATCAAACACACCAATAAACACAATATATCTCTAAACTACCAACTCTAAGCTTTTCAAGGGAACTACTTCTTATGTGGGTTCCTAATCTCAAATACACATCCTAAACAATCCAACAACATGAAAAAATACAAGAAAACTTAAATCTATTACTAGCTTAGCACTACATCATACTTAAAATCAGTTTTTCTTAAACTGAGAAGGCTATACTTTTTGGATGTCTAAAATGTTCAGTGAGTCTATAGTACTTGTTGAGCTGAACACTTTCTCAGAAGGAAGTTTGGCCAAATTCCTCCTCGAAATGTGTGTTTCGGCAGCTTGAAAATATGGGTTTTTAGGGCTTTTCTCTCCCTCTCTCTATATGGACGAGATCTCTGATATTTCTGAATGCATATACGATAAGGATGAAGTATATGAGCTGTATTTATAGTGGGGAATCAAAGGGGCAAGGGAAAATGACCATTTTACCCTTAATGAGGTCGTAACCCCGTTACTCTATAGCTCATTCCTAAATGCTTCAAATTGAAATTCTGTTTTAACCATTGTTCATAAAATTATTTTAAATGAAAATTATTAGAAGGAAACATTTCCATTTGAGGTCGGCTTAAACCTTTTCCACCCGGGTCACCCGAATACCCTTTTTGTCCAATTCCAGAAACCATTTCCGTTTTGGCTGATTTTCATACAGCGGATACTTCACATTATTCTAAGTACTTTACTCTTCTATGACACACTCTAAATATGTTTCTAAATAGGTCGTTCGGTGAAAACAATGTAGAAATGCACTTTACCGATAAAACCAACAAAATTTATAAACTATGCATGCAAAGTATTCTACCTCAAAAACGAAAAATTTACCCTCATTTTTCGGATCTCTACATATTACATGCAGGCAACCAAAAAATAAAACCTAAACTCCTAATACTATATATAGTAGTGGAGTAAGGATTGTTCCCACAGAGAGTATCTAGCCTAATTTTATGTTATGTGAACAAGGATGGGGGCTTTTGAGTATAACGAAAACAATTTAAAAAAAAACAACTAAGGAACAATTCAAATTAAAGTATCGAATTCAATCAAAAGAACAAATCTTGGTCTAAGTCAACATCCACCTTCAGAATTTTACAACTGATCATAAATGCGAGTATATATCGATTCACACTTGGAATATTCACCGTTAGAACAATTTTCTTATCTCTCCTTAGTCGCAGTTAATTAGAAAACAAGTGATATAATTAACCCTAACTACTAAACAACCCAAGACAAGCGCTAAAGGTTTAATCTAGTAGCAGCATTAAAAATTAGAAAGATCAATAAAGCTAAACAACACAAGCACAAGCAGTTGCAATTAATTTAGTCAAACGTTCTTCATAAGATCTAATAATTTCTGACACAGCAAATCATTAAATCTTAGTTGCTTCACAAATTAAAGTGATCAAATAATTACGGATTTGATATCTAACTTAGCAGTAGATTGTAACAAATAATAAACTAGTAGGCCTCCTAGTAATTAAATGAGACAATCATGAAAATAAGCACAGAAAAATATCCGATACTCATAGCATAAATTGAACAATAAAAATAAATTAGATCTCACAGTTTAATTGATTTCGAGGTTTCTGTTTCCTTCGACCAATTATAAAAGTTTAACCACGTAGGGCCTATGATGAAAACTCGAAGGAGAAATTAGAGAAGAGGGGGGAGAGAGAGAGAGAGAGAGAGAGAGAGAAAGAGAGTTGTGCATGTGTGAAATCTAATCTTTCCTCCCCCTTTTACACGTTAATTCTAGTCTTGGAAGCCTACTAGAACTCATAAAGATATTCTAAATATTATCCTAAAATAAAAATACCCAAATCTAACTAATTAAAGGAAATATTAAAAATAAAATAAAGTCCTAATATAACTAGGAAAGTGGTGTTTGCAGCTAGAATTTTCGTGCACAACTTCCAAAAATAAATCTCGTCGGGCCTGCGTATTAGAATTTTGCACAGCTAAAAACATCAGTAGTGCAGGTACAGCGACTTCAAGTCCAATTTCGACCTTGATGTAGCCCTAATCTCTCAAAACATAAAATTTGTAGAACTTTTTCTTGGCTTTCCATATCATCTTGAATCATCTCAATTAGAGCTCGAATGAGAGAGTTATGCCCAAATTACGAAGCGATGTCGAAACTGTCCAGAATCGCCCAATTAGCTTCATTTTGCACTTAGCGCCTCCATTTGCATCCTAAATCAAAATATAAGAATAATGAGTACATTTAAGCACTAAATAAGTATAAAAGACTAAGCATTAAGTGAGAAAAATATGACATTTTACATTCTCATCAGCTTCGTTATTAGAGGCTCTGAATCCCAAGCCGACTGCCTTCTCAGTTATGTACCCGTCGGGGGATTAAAGCACTATGCCGATGCCTGAACCTCTATCTGTAGATGACTCATCAGTATAAAGTCACCATATCGAGGTGTCCATATTGGATTGCACTTTAGCCTGTAACGCCTGGAGTGAATTCGGCAACAAAATTTGCCAGCGCTTGCCCTTTGATAGAGGTTCATGGTATGTATGATATATCAAATTCCCCCAATTCTATGGACCATTTAACCAATCATCCTGAGACTTTTGGTTTGTACAATACTGACTTCAAAGGGTAAGCGGTTGGGATCTCAATAGGATGCGCTTCGATGTAGGGCCTGAACTTTCGAGCAAAAATTACCAAAGCAAAGGCCAATTTCTCAACTTCAGTGTACCTTGTCTCGGTATCTAGGAGTGCCTTGTTTACATAAAAGATTGGCTTTTAGACCCCTTTGTCCTTCCTAATTAACATAGACCTGACGGCGCTCTTTGAAACTACAAGATACAAGAGCAATTTTTCTCCCTGGATTAGCTTTGAAAGGAGCTCAAAAGATGCCAAATACTACTTCAATTCTTGAAAGGCTTTTTCAGTACTCTAGGGTCCATTCCAGGGCCTTACTCCCTCTTAGTGCTTTGAAGAAGGGAAGGCATCGATCAGTAGACTTAGAAATGAATCAGTTTAGAGCTGTAATCCTCCCATTCAAGCCCTGAATGTCTTTCTTGGTTTTTGGTGACTCTAGTTCAATTAAAGCTTTTATCTGCATGGGGTCTGCCTCAATACCCCTCTAAGAAACCAAAAACCTAAAAACTTCCCCTTAGTTACCCCGAAGGTGTATTTTAAGAGGTTCGACTTCATCCTGTGTTGCCTCTGGATATTAAAAGTCTGGATCAAATAATGGATATGGGTACTCTTCTATAGGCTTTTGACCAACATGTCGTCTATATAGACTTCCATAGTGTCACCGATCAAAGGGCCAAACATTTTGTTTACCAGAAGTTGATACGTAGTCACAGCAGTATTCAGACCGAACGACATCACTCTATAACATTAGAGACCTTGTTCGGATATGAAGGTTGTATTTTCCTGGTTTATGGGGTGCAATTGGATTTGGTTATATCTAGAGTAAGCGTCCATGAAGCTCATGAGTTCATGCCTAGTTGTCGCATCAACTAGCTAGTTAATCCTTGGAAGGGAAAAATTATCTGTAGTCAACACAAACCCTCCATTTGCCATTTTTCTTCTTGACAAGGATGGCATTGGCGAGCCTGTAATACCCCAAAATTTGACATGACCCAGATTATATTCTGACCTAATAAAAGTGGGTTCAGTGACATCGATAATTCGAGATAACCCTAAAATTCCGTAAACCATAAGTGGATTAATTATTAGAAAATATAAAATTAATCCAGACCAATGAAAATAATAAATGCTCGAGAAATTAATTAACCCAGTCGATCGAATGCCGAAACGGATAAATAGAAATAGTGTATATATAAAATATATAGAAATTATATTTTATATAATTGTAATAAAATGATAAAAGACACTAACGGACTCAAAATCAATAAATAAATAAATATGATAATTGAGCCCCAACCTTGTGACAAATTTACGGGCATTCCATACATTAATATTTTATGGAATTGAGAGATATTATATATATATAATATAATATAATATAATATAATATAATATTATGATTATATTATATGTAGAAGCTTCAATGGAAGCTACTGGAAACCGAGAAAAGAAAAATAAAAGAAAAGAAAGGAACGAAGCTATTAGAAGCGAAAATCGAGGAAGAGAAAATTCGAGAGGCAACCGACACTTCTGGACTATCCTTCTCTTAGATATATGTGTGTGTGTATATATATAGAGAGGGAGATTGATATATCTCGGTAGGAAAATTGGAGATGGAAATGCAGCAGAGAGGGAGCTGCAACAGCAGCGGTGCTGGCAGCACCTGCCTTCCAATTTGATGGGCTAGTTCGTGTGGATGTCAAATTTGAAACAGCAGATTTCTATACTTGAATTTGGGATTTTTTTTATGTAGTTTAGTGCTGCTGTGGCTGTTGTTTTGTTGGTAAGAAAATAGAGGAAATAGAGGTTGTTGCAGGCAGCGGTTGCAACGGGGATTTGGAGGAGTGAGCTGCTCTATTGGGGAGATGATGATGTTACAGGTGTAGTGGATTGGGTTCTATGAGGTATATGGGTGAAGTGTTTGGTGATTGTGATGTCGAACTAATGCCAGATGATTGGATGGGAGAGGAACCAATGGTGCAGCAGGGTTGTGTGTGTCTATGTATGTGTTTGTGTAGCGTTGCAGGGGATGAATTGCGGTGCAGCAGGAGGTACCTTTGATGTTTCAATTCTTGAGGTTGAGTTGGAAAACATGTGGGCTTTGGTGGAGTCCCCCGCTGCACAACAGGATTTGTTGAAATAGGGGATCCCTAACAGCAGCAACGCACAGCAACAGGGAGTGAAGAGAGGTTCTGTCGCTATCCTTTCCGTTTTGGTTACTGAGAAAATTGAAGGAAAGGAAAGCTAGAAATTGAAGCCCAAATTGGGATTTTAACTAGATTTAGTATTTCTATTACTGTCTATTTTATTTAGTGAGAAAATAGAGGATTTCTTATGTGGCTGGCTTACGGGAAGTTGGTGCTGAATGGTGGGCTCAACATTTTGGCAGATCTATACTTTTTGAGTTGGATTCCATTTATAAATAGAATCCTGACTTGCAGAATTTGTGAGCAATAAAGGTTTTGACGCTAGGGGGCCAAAACACTCTCTCAAAATATTGATACTTGGTCTATAATTAAGGATGAGTCATCTCTAGGTCACTTATCATGCCTTGATCAAATAAAATTCCACTTCGTATGAAGGTGCTTTGTGACAACAAAATCACCAATATCTGTTCAGCTGAAGGACATTATTAGGCAATATATTAGTGAGACTGAAGCAACAGAAAGGGCTATCAATAAAACTTTTGAGCTGCATTATTCTGGTGCGTGAGGGATTATTTTAGGTGATTCTGAGTTAACGCCTGGAGCTAAAGGTGAAGATCTGAATTCTTATTTATTTCTCGATTGTTTCATGGAGCCCGAAAATTATGGAAAATAGGTGGAACAACCTAGGGGTGTTGGCGATTGTTCTTTCGAGGCAGAAGCTGCAGCAAGAGTAAGGAAGTGAATAGGGATAATGGTAGAGTGCGATCCGGACAGCAGAACCAGCAGGTATGAAACTTATTTTCTAAATTTACTATCTCTAATGGAATTACATTTTAGTCATGAGGTCTGTTGGAAAACTGGAATATGTGAGGAGTTGAATTTAGTTTAGCCCTTGACTTAAATATAGTTCAGTCATTAAATTAAGTACACTTCAGCTATTAATTTGAGTATAATTTTAGCCATTGGGCGGCATTATGTTCTGTACAAGAGTTCCAAATTAGATCATGTCCAAATGTGAATTGATCTGAACTGCGCCTATACACAGGAAAAACAAAGAGTAGATGGCAACCGTAACCTTGGTGTTGGTTTGGTCCAAAGATTCAAACTGAGGGGCATGGAATTGATATTAAAAATCCAAGATTAAAAGCAGCCAGCAAATATTTAATATAGAAATTATATTGAATCTACGGTCTAAATGTAATGATAAATTTAGTTTGGTGCCTAGCAAAGTTATAATGCCTCGCATAAAAATTAAATAAGTACTCAATAGATAATAATTAGAGTCCAAATGACTTAGCTCATAATCGTGATAGCTACTAAGCTTATTTAGAGAAAATAATAGTTTTAGTTGAAACCCAATGAGTGGGCAATGGGCCATTAGACCATTTTAGGTGATCTGATAGACGCCTAAGATAATGAATAATATATGAGTGGTTAAATTCTGATGTGTCTGTAATTGGTGATGGATATTCAGGATAATGATTATTCAGGATATGCATGCAGGTACCTAACGTATCTGGAGGATATCTGTGAATGGAGATAAGCATAAGTTGTGAGTAACTCGGACTCTTGACTTGCCGTATATTTTTTGTATTACTTAAACTTGTATACTGAACTGCTTAATATGCTGAACTGTTTATACACTGAACTGTTTTAAATGCATATGCTTTCATGCATACCTCTTGATCTGCATTACTTGTGGCATGATTTTGTTCTATCCTGTCTTCTGATATATCCTGTTGATTATGTTGAAGTCTGTTGTTCTGTTACCTGTCCTTTGGAGTCTGCTTTAATTATGTTTGTCATGTTGAGTCTTATCTGGGGCCCACCACGGGATTGAGTATATCAGTAGATGGATAGCTGACTCTGTGGGACGCCCAGAACTCAGCATCCGCTCAATCCTATCTGATCTGTTCCGCTCTGATACTGACCCCAAGCGAAAATGTGCTGCGGGGACGCGGGCCTCCATGTGTGGGGTGGGTGACTGACGGATTATCTTGTGCGGCATCCCACATTGTTGGGGAAGGTTCAGGCATTTGGTGTTTCGCCTTTGATTGATTGGTATTCTGTTCTGTTCAGTTCTGATCTGTTTGTTCGTTCTGTTCTGTTTGATCCGATCTGTTCTATTTTGTTCTGATCTGATCTGTTTGAGTTAGCATTGTTTTATTTGAGCTACATTGTTCTATTTGAACTGCATTTGGAGCATACATGTATATATGAACCGATTTTGAAACCTATGGCAGGAACCTATGTTACTCACTAAGCTTGTTTAAGCTCATTCCATTTATTTAACATTTTTTAGGATATAACTCCATTGGACTAGAAGGTACAAGGAGATGATACCAGTAGGCCGTGAGGCATTTCAAGTACTGATCTGTTAGCATTGATTTGGGAAGCTTAGATTCTGGTGGATGACCCAGACTATTCAGGTGAGTGCTATGATATAGTTGACTTTATTTATATATAATAAATGTGTAGGGACAGGGCTCATGATAAAGGTACTCTAGAGAGAGATTAGATATGCTATGTGTTATACGTCTAGTTATAGATGTGATCTGCGGTTTATAATTATTAACTGTTTGATTATAGACTTGATCTGTGGTACGTACCTCTAATTATGGTAGATTGATGAGTTGCGTTCCCGAGATGAAAATGTTTTAAATTCCACTGTTCTGACCCTACAGTTGGAATACGATTCATTATACGGTTTAGAAGTTGCCTTTGGTTGGTCGCATTGTCGGTCGGGAGATCGGCAAGGCGGCTAACTGGCATCACATCTTCGATATCCGCGTAGGGTGGGGTGCGGGATGTGACAGAGCCATTCTGGGTAAAACACTTCCCTTATCATTTTGGCGTCCAGCAACCTCTGCACTTTTTTGTTGATGATCTTGTGGCGCTATCACGACCCAAGACCCACCTTATGCGGATCTCGCATCGCAAATGCCCCGGCCCGACTCTGGGTGCCGAACCGAGACGTCTCAACTTGTTACATAATCAGTGCTACTAAAATGCGAAATAAATAATTAAAAGCTGTATGTGATACATATAATGTTTACAAAATGCAGAATACAAAATTTCTTAATACAACTGTTCATCCCCAAGACGTGGATAACATGGGAGAGCTGTACGACTGTTTGTACTAAGTATTACACTGTACACTTCAAAAGTAAATGTCCACCTCCTAGCTATCAGTCTCTAAGGTCTGTTCTTGAAATCTGCGTCAACAAAAGTTGTGTAGTATCTGATAAGCTATGAAAACTCAATAAGTAGTCCTTTACTCTGCCATGTGTACAAGGGTATAAAAGAATGCTAGCCAGTCAATGAATATATAACTCAATATCAAGTGATAGAAGTCAAATGATAAGGAAATGGAACTGCTATGCCAAAAATGTCATACTGCTACAGTCATGAGCTATATCAAGTACGAGATGTAAGCACTGTACTGCAAACTGTAAAATCTCATGATCATTCAATAACAATATAACATGATCAAGCTATGAATATCAATAATAAAGGATAGTGATATCAACTAAAACTGAGATGCATTGGTGGGGCCCGGATATCCCCCTAAGCTAGTATCCAGATCCACTCGGGCTGTATGAATACTGCTCTGTGTACACTATAACTCTACATCCCATGCCTCACATAGCAACGTAGTAGATGTCCCACTCGGAACCTGGACCCGAAGGTCATAAATAGCATCAGAATAGAAATGTGACTGAGCACAAATTCGGCACTAATAATGTATCGGATCATGCTATCTTCCATGAAGAGTATAGTGGAGTCATAACTGATTCTAGGCAATCTGACGTAACAATAGTTTTCGAGGCTATGGTTGCTAGACTACTTAGAATAAAACTGTTTGGCCCTTGCAACCCTAGGTACAAGTGTACAAAAAGAAATCTGTGCACAAGTGTACAATCATGATCAAGATATGTATAGAAATCAATGACTGGTTCCCATATGATAGGGCAATATCGATGTGGCTAAATACATACTGGTATATATAGAATACAAATAACAATATGTACAAGGAACTAATGACATGGCTGGAAATGTAACACATGCAGAGATCGGATTTTACTTACCTCTTACTGTCTATGAAATAGAAGGATTTAAACTGCCTTTTCTTTGCCCTTCCGTGTTCCTAAAATTCATGAAACACGTCTCAGTCTATCACTACCTGGATTATGCTATTCATCAAACTTTATGCCTTTATATCTTAAGTTCCTCTTTTATGAAAATAAACTCTACTATTGAGTTCGGAATATCGAAGAAAGTTGGTTTAGGCTTTCACGGAATTCAATTTGGACATTTGTGTTAAAAAGGGCAAAATGGTCATTTTGTACTTTTACGAGTCTTTTATTTTTCGGGACCTTGTCTCATGACACGGACACCTCACCATTGATCTCAGGAGGTCCAAGATAGTCAAAATACACTAATAACTTGTCCAATTTGGACTTCAGGCCATTTTGCTATATTTATTTTAATTAATTCATTTTATTTCATTTAATATAATTTATGTATAATATATATATATATATATATATTTGTGAGACCTTGTTGACACGGGATTGTCTTGTCAACTTGGTCTGTCTCACGCATCTTTCCTAACACATCTAACGTTCAAACCTCAGGGCCTGCGCCCCTTTTTTCTTTTTTTCTATTTTTATTTCACTTTTATTATATATGTATATTGTGGGGGATTTGTTGACACGAGGTGTGCCCGTCCCAGTTGGTTAAGGCTTGGCTCCCCTTCATTTGGTCTCACGTTCGACTCATGGGGACTGCAGTCCCCCCATTTTTTCTCAATTTCTTGAAGCCAAACACTGGACAGCCCTTTTAACTAAAGATAGGATATCCTTATTTAGTTAAATCCCAATTTCTAATTCTTTAACCCCGTTACCAAACTATCCCAATTTAACTAAATTTTAAAACGGTTTAAAATCAAAACGGCATAGCTTTGGCCCATTCAGCACCCAAACCACATCGCAACCTATCTACTGTTCACTGTCTTCCCCGACTTTCAGGCGGAGCTCCGGTAGGTTTCCGTCGCCATCTCCGGCGATGGCGACCTAATTCCGGTCAAAATTTAACAATTTTTAAATGCCATTTTCTTTAGATTTTCAGTATAGATCTCATTTTTAACATTTGTTTTAAGTTTCATTCACTAAATCCTCACGAAACAGCCATGAACCGTAGCTCCGGCCGACTGAAGAATTCCGTTTTTATGCAAATTTCTCTACTGTTTTCATTTATTTCTTTTACATTTTTCTTCCTGCACTTTATAGGAAAATTTCTAGACCATCAAAACAAGATTTTATGCATAAAATATTAAGAAACCCGAAATATCATAACACCTGCAACTAGCTTATTCTTTCTCATTTCTTAATCATTTTCAATGATTCTTTTTGCTACTCAATCTACATTTTATGCTTAGCAAAGCTTTAAAATCCAAACTGACTATCATGCTCTTTACAAATTTAAAACAGAAGCAAACATGGTTTACCTATTTTCGTTTTCTTGGTGCAGTTCCTCCCTTTTTCCTTTTGTTTCGACTTCTGGTTCCTCTCTGAATTTCCCACTGCTTCTCTGCTTCTAACTTAGCCTCTCAAATCAGCCTCTTCTTTCTATTTCTTCTCTTACGCAACACCCATATATATATATATATACATATTTTATATTTTACCCACCTACACACTCCATCGCCCAGTCATTTCTCCCTTTTTCTCTGTCGGTTCTCCCCCATTTTCTGACTTCTTTTCTGATTTCTTTTATTCTTTACTTTGCATTTAAGGTTATGTGATGTTTGGTGTATCTATGTATATTATATTACACACACTAACTCACCCACACAATACACTAGCCGAATTGCACACATAATCTGTCCAGACGTCCCATCACTCAATCCATCCTTCAATCAAGCCACTTGCTGCTCTTTTTATATGTATATTCATACATATATATATATATATAACATACATATATATATATAACATACATATATATACACATTTCTGTGTACATGCATAAATACACATAACTATACACACACACTTACACACTGCACCACACGTGCATACACTAATATTTAAATGGATTATGCGTGTGAGTATACATATGTATGCATGGGAATGCGTACGAGCACGTATTTTGAGGCATAGTTCTGGGCTGCTCAGGTATTGTCCGGCACTGATTGTATAACTGACACCGTTCACTTTCCAAAATCGTACAGTACATGTGATATCAAAAAATAGAGCTTAAACAGCTTGGATTACAACTGATAGTACACTCATCGACCCGGTCTACCTCGGTATACGTGCTAACCCGGGTTAGGATATTATAGGCGCTCTAAAGCAAACGTCCTCCTTTTTTGTCTCACAAGAGGGTAATCAGGATCGGTTATTAGTTTGTGGGAGATAAGGCTAGGGTCTATCCCTTCCATATCCTTGGTTTCGCAAGCAAATACCGAGAGGTTGTTCTTCAGAAACTCCACTATCTCCTTTTACTTGGAAGGGGATAGGTTAGAACCGATTTCAAATACCTGCCCACCCTTTTAGAGGTTACGAGTACTTTGATGGGGTCCTCTATTGGCTTGGCCCTGCTATCCCTACCTCGGGGGCTTAATGGCTCGTCAATTTCGGAGGGTTACTCCTCCGTCTCATGAAGGTGGGAAAGGGCAAGACTTCCCCCTTCACGAGGATGTTGTAGTTGCTATTTGGGGGCTTTTTCCTTTAGCGTGAGAGCGTGGCATTCTAAGGCAGCTGGTTGACAACCCCTGATAGAGTGGATTATGTTGTTGTACAAATACTTTAGGCACTGATGGAGGGTCGAGGTGACCATTCCCATCTGGTAAAGCCAAGGCCTTCCGATGATAACGTTGCAAGGATAAAGATGACTTGGTTGTTCTGTTGTGGCAGCTCGTTCTGGACATCCCTCTATTCAGGCCTCTATTCTTGCCTCTCCTATAGCGGTCTGTCGTTACGGGTGTTCTGCCTCCCATCCTGCCTGATGAAATCTTGCAACCGCCCTCTCTTGATGAGCTGCTCAATCTCTTGTTCGAGAGCTCTGTATTCATCGGTAATGTGCCCATGATCTTTGTGGAAATCATAGTATTTGCTCTGGTCCTGGGTATCAGGATTGTTTTACAATGGTTCTGGCCACTTCAGATCTTCACGGGTCTGTATATGTCGAAGTATATGAGTAAGGGAGGTGTTAAGAGGAGTATACGTGTCATACCTGCTACCATTGGGATTATTTTGTGCTCTGGGTACCGTCCTTCTCTCGGGACTTCTGACCCTTTTTTTGGTTGCGTTGGAGTCTTTCTTGTGATCGTCCTTCTGAGCCTGCTCTTTAACTTTTTGGGAGGATATCTTTGTTTCCTCCATGTTTATATATTTGTGTGCCCACTCCATGAGCGTTGCCATGTCAATGGGAGGATTCTTCATCAAAGAATCCTGAAAACACCCCAGTGCTAGGCCAGAGGTGAGAGCTGCTACCAAGAAGCTCAGGTTGCAATATATTATCTCTTTGAGCTCGGTATTGAAGTGAGTGATGTATTCTCGGATCGACTCACCTTTGGCCTACTTTATGTTTAGTTAGAACTCTGGCCCCTTTCTCAACCTTCTGCTAGTCATGAACTGGTCGAGGAACCACCTGCTGAGCTTATAGGAAATTGATGATAGACTCCTGAGGGAGGCTATGGAACTACTTCAGAGCAGTACCCTTGAGGTTGGTTACAAAGGTGCGGCACACAAAGGCGTTAGTGGCTCCATGTAGCGTCATAGTATGTTAATAGTGAGAGAGATAGGTCCCCGGGATCCTCAGACCCTGTCTTACAGAGTGAACTTTGGGACAACAAATTTCTTTGGACGCTCTTTTGCCATTATGGCAAGAGTAAACGAAGTGGCGAACCTTCCGAGTAGCCTCGCTAGTTCATCCTGCTCTGGAGGGATATAGGTACCTTTAGTGATGACGGTTTGATCCATGGAGTCCGTTACTTCCTCTACCCTTTGTGGGCCCCTAGGCTGAGCCGGTTGTTGCTGGCCTTGTCTTGTTGCCTCTGTCTCAATATGGAGGGTATGATTTTGTCTAGTAATAGGATGAGGACGTAGGTCTCTCTAGACTTGGGGGAATCGGCGCTGGTTGAGGTTGGAACTCATGCGGCGCTCAGTTGGCCCCTAAAGCTATCGGAGTTGGGACCCTAGTTCTACTTTGGTAATGAACAGTAGGATTAAAGGCTGGCATCCCCCTCCTTACTGCAGTGGATGGTTGGGGATCTCCTCCTACATAAGTGGTGCCCTTGGGGTGCACCCGTTACTCATTGGGAGTCTCCGTGGGAGATCCTCCGCCCATGGTGGTAGCAGGAGGCTGAACCTCTTCATCAGTTGCATTAGTGAGAGGATGAGTGGGATTGTTCTGCTAGTTCTGGGTCAGCAATGCCGAAGTTCGAGAAATGGCAAGAAGTTGTTCCTGTGTCTGATCGGACTATCATTGGACCCTGATCGAGTTGTTGCTGTATAGGGGTCGGGTGCTTGTCCCCTTCCTCTTCTAGCCGGAGGCTGATTTCATGGGTTTTGAGGATTTTTTCTTGGACGAAGAATGGGAGCCATAGTTTTTTGGTTAAAAAAGACCAGAAAGCTGTCGTTGTCAGAGAAGAAATTTAGTAAGAAACGATTTTTGTTTTCTCACAGATGGCACCAAACTGATGCTACACTTTCTGATTAGTGGGGCTCCATTCTTCGTCGCCTGTCGAACACTCAAAGAAGAAGATTAGAAGGGCCATCGGGTTGGCTCCGACGGTAGCCACTCCAATGATAAAGTTAATAAAAATTGAAGTGAAAGACTGTAATTGAAAGTAATTCAGAAAACGTAATTGAAAAGTGCACCTTAGGGTTTAATTTATAGGCTGCGGATCTCTCAAGTTGAGTAGGATTTGGAATCGTAAAAATAAGGATTTGATTGATATACAAAGATGTCAGTTACCATGTTGATCTCTGCGCTTCGTAAGAGTAGGAAGTGAGAGATATCCTCAGGTCGGTAGTGCATTCAAGGTGGTGGCCAGCTCAGGACCCCCCTTTATGCATATGTTTGGTATTTCCTGTTTTGGAGGCAGTATGTCTGGCTGTACTGGATGGGAGAGCCTTGGTTGTTCTGTATGCATGGGTGCTCCTGTATGTACATGTGTCATGTGGAGATTGGTCTATCATTTTGTGGTATATCAATGTTCTTTTCAGTTTTTTATTCAACTAAACAACGTCAGGAAAAATGTGCATTCCATAGTAACAGATTTGAGAGAAACATTTCCTCACATTAATGCTATCATTAAGAAACATGTGTGTACCCTTCAAGGGGCATGCACATGTTGTAATCCTCATTGGTAGAGTTCATGAAGGTTCCATGTTTCCCTAACTGAACTTTATTATTGGGACTTATTGTTTTGTGGACTTCTTTACTTGTTTGTGACTCTGCATAGGAGGAAATAAAAAGGAACGGTTGCAGGGTCTCATTTTTTTTAATATTCCTCCTCGGTCTACTACACCAGATACTTTGATGGTATTAATTAGATCATGTGTTTCGTTTGTTTAATGAGTATCATAAATATTCAATTTCACAACAGTTGCAGTTTGCAATTTGTAATTGACTGCATTTTCCTAGGGTAGTTCAGTGACGATTCGAATAGCTTGAGCATGCTTCCTGATTTGGTTCATGTGACAACCTTACCATAGAATATGTTTCCAATTGTTATCACAGTGTAGCTCTTTGCTAGAACCTTTCTTTTGGGTATTTCTGACCTTGATGCTTGATTTAATGTTTAATTTTAGAGCGTTATGGGGATAACTGGTGGCATGAAGATAAATCTTCATGGGATGGTTCAAATGAGGAAATGGATAAAGTGTCTGATTTGGATAGGGACCAGGGCCGGCTAAAGGGTAAAGCCACTAAAGCGTTGGCTTTAGGCCCCCAATTTTTTAGGGCCCATAATTTTTTTTATATTTAAAAAAATATATTTATTATAATAAAATAAATAATTTTTTTGTTTTCTTAATTTCTCTCTTTTATTATACAACTATCACCTAATAACTATTTTTTGATAGTATTTGTTATCTTCTTGTTTATCTCATTTTATTTTTTTTCAATAATTAACGTTCTGATTTTTTTCTTTAGAAAATTATTTCTTTAAGTCTAAAAAGAACTCTGTAACCTAACAACTTGCTATATTTTCTGAAAAATACTCTGCAACCTGGCATTTTAACAATTGCTTTTGAGCTTTTCTCTTTTCTTCTTTTCTTTTCCTCCTTTCTTTGTTCAGAGCCCAGCCACTTTTTTTCTCTTTTCTTTTCTTGTTCTGCTGCACCAAGCCGCTTCTTTTCTTTTGCTGCTCTGTGCACCAACCGCCTTCTCTTCCCTAAGTTCCCTTGTTTGCTTCAGCCGTCCTTTTTTCTTTATTTTATTTCCTTTAGCCGCCTGCTCCTTCTTTTCTCTTTTTTTTTTTCTTGCCCAAGTTGCGCCACCGCTTTGTTTTATTGGCTTTGGGCCTTACTGACTGTAGTCTTTGGCGTAAGCCAAATTGACAAATTCTTCCTTTTATGTTTTGGCATTTTGCATCTGTTTTGTTTACTGTATTGGACTTTGACATTTTGCAAGTGAAGCCATTTGGAGTTGGCGAGTTGCTGTGTGTGAACCGTGAAGTATTTGAAATTTTGATTAGCTTCTTTTATGTTTGCTGAATCTGAAGATTAAATTGCTCCATAATCAGGTTTTATTGTTCTAACTTTGAATTTTTTAATTTAAAATTTATATTATCTTTTAAGACATATATAATTAGATTGCCTCTATTTTGTTTATTGTAATTAGCTCATTGAATCTTTGATTATTAATTTTGTATTAGCTATTAAAAATATATAAAATAATTGTTATAGATACATTTTAATTTTTTATATATCAAAAGAATTTAAATGTCAACTCGAAAATATGAATCTGGTTAAGATTAACAATGTCTCAAGAAAGATTAAATGGATTGGTAATATTATCAATTGAAAAAGAAATTGTCACGACCCGAAACCCACCCTATGCGGATTACCGGATCGCGACCGCCGCCCCGAGGCCCGAAGGCCTCGAGACAAGGCTCGCATAGGTAGCGGTATCGAATAGATGTGCTTCATGTGGTTGCGGAAGCGTGAAAATCTTTTTTCTTTTCTTTCTTATTTAAAATTTGCACATCCGTCCGATACTGCCGCTCTTCACATTTCGGTATACATGTATAATCATACATACAGAGCATAACTAAAACTTAAAAGACTTTATAATTACAATCTTAGTTCAACTGCCCCGTGGGGCTTAATACATATCCTTAGACTGTCTGGAAATACAAAATATACTAATCAAAGTTCATGTGATTTTTCCCAAAGGAACTACTTAAGCAAATCTTCCCAAAAGCTAGGTTCATCATTAATGTCTTCAAAAATTCGATCTGCCATTAATCACCTGAAAGGGGGGCGGATAAAATCCGGGTAAGCTAATCAAAGCTTGTGAGTAATTCCTGCATTCGTCATGGGGTTTTCAACTGGTAGTGGTTTTAGCACATGAGGGTTTATGAAATACTCACTACCAATTGCTTGTACATTTTAGAACACAGAGTATATGCATTCTTAAAACAATAGCTTTGAACAATTAAAGTATTCAAGCTAAACACACGTTTTCTTCAAATAGAGCATATGCAATTTAAAAGCATATAAACATGTGAAATAGAATAGGGATAATGCCTACTTCTATTTTCAAAATCACTTGTCGTCTTTTCTCTTTTATTAGGCGGAATCTGTTTCGAACCAGACTCCCATTTTACTGCCAATACTGTCGATGGAGATATCTCATTTGCCTGGGGGATTAGATCCTTCTACCGGGCATGTATTGTTGAATCCCGAAGGATTTCAACCATCATATAGGGTGGTACTTAGTACCGTTTATCTTATAAAACATTTGTCACATGACTTCTTCAATAGATATTTTTCATGAACATTTAAAGCATGAAATGTACAAATTCTACAATAAAGCTTCAAATACACGTGATAATCAAATTCAGAATATTAAAGAGGTTTGCAATTGATTTAGACATGCTGATGTATTTTCAAGAAAAGAGCTGAATTTAAAACATTTAATAAGCATGCCGTAACAGAATATTTTAAAAGAACAGAATCATATATAGACTGAATTTGATATTCAAGGGCTGCAATGACTTGAGCTTAAAACTTCTTCAATTATATGGAGTTAAATCTCCAGTTCAAATACAGGGTTACTCACCTCGGTCCTTTAGGGTTAGTGCTAAAGTGCGCTTTCCCACTTCCTCTGTAATTCCTAAGAACAATCCATAACAATCTCATTAACTTCACATTACTGCAATATCACCTACTGATGCTTCTTAATTTATGCTTAGTTCGTATTTTATCCTAGTCGATTTACTAACATCCTATAACTTCGCACGTACTTAATTAAACTCGTACTTTAACCTACGACACAATTTAATGTGTTAGAAACTTAATTTATTTCAACTTATACTCTTCTGGTAGCTCCATTAACTTCAATTTAAAGTTATTTGCTTCACATGTTAATGCGTCACGTCTTCTCGTACTTTATTTTTTTTTGTATTTGCCTCAGTTTAATACTTCGGCAATGTTTTAATTATAGTCCTCTGACTGATGCTATTCATCAAATTTTATGTCTTTTTATCTTAGACACTTCTTTTGATCGAATGGACTTTACCATTGGGTCCAGAGCGTCGAAGAAAGTCAGTTTAGGCTTTCTTAGAATTTAATTCGAACTTTTATATGTAAAAGGGCAGAATGGTCATTTATCGTTTTGCGTGTCACATTTTTCGTACTTCGTTTCGTAATTTGGACTCCATTATTGAGTCCGGGATGTCAAAGAAAGTCAATTTAGGCCTCCTCCGGTTTCATTTTGGCTTTAAGGGTACCAGGGGTAATTTGGTCATTTTACCCCTTTGCAGGTCTCCAATTTTTCGGGACCTCATCTCATGTCGTGGACCTCACCATTGGACTTAAAGGGTCCGAGATAGTAAAAGTACACTAACAATTTGTTAATTTTGGACAAGGGGTATTTTGGTCGTTTACCCCTTCATGCGTCTTCATTTTTCGGGACCCAGCCTCGAAAAATGGACCCTACCATCAGTCTTAGAATGTTTGAAATAGTAAAAATTCACTATTTATTTATTAAATTTGGACTTCGTTTGACTTGTTTAGGGAGAAGGGCATTTTGGTCATTTTTGACATAATTAAGGCTCTCAAATTTTTCGGGACCTAATCTTGTGTCATGGACCTCACCAATGGACTCAGGAGGTCCGAGATAGTAAGAATATACTAATAACTTGTTGATTTTGGTCAAGGGGTATTTTAGTCATTTACCTCTTTACGTGTCTTTATTTTTCGGGCCCCGTCTCGTAAAACGGACCCTACCATTAGTCTCAGAATGTTTGAAATAGTAAAAATTCACTATTCATATGCCTGATTTGGACTTTATTTGCCCTATTAATGACCCAAGGGCATAATAGAAATTTTCTTTTATTTATTAAATAATTAAATTAATTATTTAATTATTTAATTATTTTTCCAGGGGCTTAATTGCATAATTGTTCCAAAAATTGGGCCACTGTGTAAATCCGTAAAACAATTGGGGGTCAAAATCTAATTTTTACTAGTTTCGGTCTGAACCAGTTGGTTCAGTTCGAATTTTATTGAACCGGCTTGGGTTTCCATTGAACCAACCGGTTGGGCCGGTTCAGCGCGTAATGCTGACGTCATGATGACGTCAGCCCTAAATTTTTAAATTTTAAAATTTTCAAACTTAAAACGTCGTAGTTTCGGTTAAAGGATTTTAACCGTTTCTCGGTTGGGTCGATGCCCGACCCGATGCCCGATCCGAGACCCGACCCGTTACTGTAGATCGTCTTCCCCAACTCCATCGCTGTAACCCTATTTTTCTGGGTTTCTTTTTCTTTAATTTCGTGGGTTCTGGTTCATCAAATCCCTACTGTTTTTATCTCAAAATGTTCCTAAACCATAAACGATTATTTTGGCACCCTTTTTAGGCATCAAACTGGTCCAACGAGCTCGGTTCAAGCCTTGATAATCCGACCTGAAAGTCGGTTGTATACGCTCATTTCTGAGCCAAATTCGATGAGACTTGTCCTGTTGTGGTCCCCTCTTCATGGGGCTTCACTTTCCATTCATCAAAGTGGATTTAATCTCATATTTTTGAACTTTGTTTCTGGAACCCGAACCTATAATTCGATATTTGGGCTTCGATCCTTTTGAGTTTTGGTCGCGGTCATAGGTCTTTGGCATGTTTGTGGAGTCTAGTTGAGGTCTTGATGACCAAAACCTTATTTGGTTGCCATTGGTTCAGACCTGCTTAGGCAAGGTCCTCCAATGGCTGCTTTACGTGGGTTTCTATTTTCCTGGGGTTTTTGAGGTCTAATTTCATGCTTGGTTAAGTCTAGACACATCTTAAACATCATATATACATAATCATGGCTTAAACAGTTTATAAATATGTAAAACTCTAGAGAGAGAAAATATTAAGATTTTGTGGTTTTTACCTTTCTAAGTTGATTCCTTCTCCCTTCACCACTGGTTTCCTTCCTTCTTCTTCTTCTCAGACTTCTCTTTTTTTCTTGGACGAATGGTGTTGCAAATGAGGTATGTATCAAAAATGTGTTTAAGTGTATATGTATATTTCTCTCACTAGCCCCACTTTCTCTCTCTCTCTCTCTACCTTTTCTCCACTGTTGGTCTGCCTTATATACTTACACACTCATATTTTCTGACCTTGCCCATACTTCTTTCCCTTTCACCATGCTTCCCCTCACCTAATGTTTTATAAAGTATTCATGTATATATATATATATATATATATATATATAACACAACACACACACATGCACGTGACACACACACACATGCACTGTTCATCCCTATATATATATATATTCATTTATCATTTAATCATATATATATATATATATACACACATGCATATTTGGTCACACATACACATACACATCTTTCCTCTTCTTTGTTTTTTTTTGTCATTATTATTATTATTGTTATTATATTTTATAATTATCCTCATAATTTATATTACATATAACTAATATTCAATTTAATAAATTAATTATGTTAAATTAATTTATTTTACACTCATTTTTCATAGCCTCGTAAAACGTGCTTTATTACCCGGCATTCCCGGGTCGGGGTATTACAGAAATGTTAGAAGAAATTCATTATAAGAATTTAATTAATAATTTTGCATATCAAAAAGTTAGAAAAATAAATTTTAAATAAAAAATTTATAAAATTTTAATAAATAAAAAGCCTCATTTCATTATTTTGTTTTAAACCTCTTGATGTGTTGAGCCGCCCCTGATTGGGACTGGCGGAGGACACGCAAAGAATTCCATACAATATCCTCACAACTCAAAGTTGGTTGCTTGCTGTAGAAAAAGGCTAGTTTGATTCTATTTTTTTCCTGTGCATAATCTAATATATTTTTCAGCCGAGATATTTTGTTCTTGATGATGAATGATTAGGTTGGATACCGTGATGGTCTCGCAGTAGGGAAAGAAGCTACTGCACAAGAGGGGTTTACTATTGAATTTGAGGAATCTGTGGTTGATGGGTACAACTGGGGTCTAGTTAGAGGTGTTACCAGGTAAACAATCTAAAGAGTCAAAAAGGAAAATTATCCCAGTTGTCTCTAGTGTTCAGAAAATTTTGAATTTACAACATGAAGTGTCAAAAGGAAAATATTTATTCCAGTTGTCTATTGTGTTAAGAGAAATTTGAAATTCTGCCTCATTGCTAAAAACCTGGTTTCTTCCTTTCCTCTTTTTTTGGTTCTGACATTTATCTTCTTTTGTTCACCTCCTTGATGACGTGCTGTCTCTTGCCTTCCAGATGGATTTGGTTGAAATGCAAGAAAAAAGAAATAAATTCCGGTGCTTGTATGAATCTGTGCACTCTCTTTCAACAGTAGATGCATTAAAGTTGTTCCACGATGACATCCTGACAAACAAATCAGGGGAACAGAGTGAGGATGCTGAGCCAAGTTCCCATAAAGCAGATTTGCATGGTCAGAGTACAGATGGAAAATCTTCTGGGAAATTACTACGGAGAGCTCCAGTCACTTCTTGAATCTCTTGCTATCAAGGTGCATTTGGTGATAAGTAGTTTTTTTTGTTTTTATTATTATTTATGCACACTAAATTATATTTTAAAAATAAATTGGTTTATACTTCCCCCAGCAAGCTCCTTATAATGGCTCTGGTAATATATTCTAGAATCTAGATCTTGTTGGTAAAATGTATATATATTCTAGAATCTAGATCTTGCTGTTATATTCTTTCTTGCAGATGAAGGATGAAGATGATTTCCATTTAATTAATCAAATAAACACTACTCTTATTCTGAAGATTCAAGCAAACGTTTGGAAATAATTTTTTTTTTAAATAACTTCTGAAAGATATATATATATATATATATATATATAGAGAGAGAGAGAGAGAGAGAGAGAGAGAGAGAGAGGAACATGTACATATCTGTGTGTCTGTCTGTGAGGGGAAGCATGGGGGAAAAGATTTACAAGAGAATGGGAAATGAAACATAATAAACTAGGGATCTTTGGGGGAAATGACTACACTTTGACATGTTGATAAGAGTTTATTGTTTGTTCAGTGGCATTGTAGATGTTTGTTGATCCCATATGTTGTGCATCAGTGATTCGCCACTTTGTAGTTCCATTGATATCATGTAGTTAATTAGGAGGCCTCTGTGGATTTGCACAATTGAAGTCAGTTATGAATAATGTATGTACGTGGAATATTGGGGGGTGTTGTGCGGATGTTGGTGATGGTTATTGTAAATGTTTATGCCCTTGTGTTTTAAATTGCAGGACCTCCAAGCATGTGGTTTGAGGACTTGTAAATTGGCACTTGATTTCCATTATAAATTTCACACAAAGGATTATTCACTTCTGTTTGTGGAATGCATGAACCTTTTCTACAATATAATTTTCAGAATGCCTAATCTTTTGATTATTTCTCATTTGATGTTGAAAACATTACTAGAACCAGTTATACATTTACTGTAATGATTACTGATACATAATAACAACAAACACTAAATATTTGTAAATCTTTGGAGTTTGGCGGTAAATGTACCCCATCCCCCCTACAATTACAAAAGTGAAGAATAGATAAATAAGATCCCACTGAAGAAAATAAATACGATCCCAATGAAGAAACTAACATCATCCTTTTTATTACAGATATCATTATACTGAATGCACACGACACCAGAAGAGCTTAGGAAAAACCACATTGCTGTATGTACAGTTCAAAATCTGCATTCTAATCGTCAGGCTGTCAAGCTGCTCTGTCTCCAGCAATTCTGAAAAGGAGCTGAACAACAGGTTAGTTGTTCTCCTGAACTGTAGGTCACTCCTAAATCATGTACTCTGGCTCAAGTACCAAACCATATTAGTACTTCCTAGCTTACGGATTTACAGTAGTTATAATATAACTCAAGCTGCTTCCTCTGATCTTCACCTGCGCCATGAATGAGAAAAGAATGATTTGATCTGTATGACATTACAGTAATTGGATTTTTTTCCCTAGTAGGTAATTGGATTATTTCTTTAGTTGTTTAACTGACAATATTCCTAATAAGAAATAAAGAAAGACGTTTTGAGTTAGAGAATTTTCTTATTTACCTTGCTCGCCAGCATCAGTTGCATGCTTGAATAGGCCTTGCATGGGCAAAAGCTGCCG
The DNA here is from genome assembly GCA_008638375.1 of Nyssa sinensis. Lineage (NCBI taxonomy): Eukaryota > Viridiplantae > Streptophyta > Magnoliopsida > Cornales > Nyssaceae > Nyssa > Nyssa sinensis. The sequence continues at coordinate 8,327,530 of CM018049.1, forward strand.
AAGCATGCCTTGGACGGGTTTCAAATTTAGGTATTGGCATGACTGTTTCAAAAGCTTCAACCAGCAGTGCCACTTTTTTCTTTCGAGCTGGAGCAAGTTTGCTGACTGCCTGTTGGACTGCATAATCCAGCATCCACTCCTCTGCATTTTTCCTTTCATCCATCGTTTGATGCTTGAGATCGACCTTCTCTGCTTCTGGGTCAGGCTGTTCAGGCAGGTAATTTGGTTCTCGTGGATTGAATTTTCTTGGTTCCTCCCAGTCCTCAATAGGTCTCCGGAATCTTATTGTTCCTCTTGGATGGCTGCAGGTCTTGGGCAATTCTAGGTTGGAATCACTTCCTGCACGTAAGAATGCATTTTTTGTTTCTGCGCCAGCTACATTTTTGGCTATGGGGCATGTTTCTTCTGCATCTGGCTTGGTTCTCTCTTCCACTTCCATTTCCATTTTAACATCTTGATTTCTATTTTCTTCCAACCTGAATTTATTGATCCCTGAATGAGTGTGATCTTGAGAATTTAAGATTTTGAACTTCTCAGCTGCATCTCGATCTTCCTCTGACTGGTTCTGATTCTCAACAACTTTATTGCTCTGAGACTGCTTATCAGACGAGTGATCTTGAGAATCAGCAGAAAGGCCTTCATCAGCAAAAGTTTGATTTGATTTACTATCTTTAGCAATGGCATCAGTCTGGCTTTCATCATTGTCTTCGTTAGTCGTGTCCTGGTCAGCTTCAGAGAAACCCTGCAATAAATCAAAAGTTGCTTGGACTGATAATTTGGCTGCATCAACTTGATCCTCCTCCACCTCCATTCCATCTCCAGCATTAGCAATGGGGGGTTCTTGCTCTAAAAAACTTGGATCTGTATCTGAATCCTCGGTTCTGGGAAGAATGCTTTCATCAAAGACCTCTACACTGAATCTACCTTTTTCAATAGCAGCATCAGATTGCTCAACTTCAATAATGTCGAGGCTTGCAGTATAATCTTTATATGTTTTGTCCCGATCCTGTCCTGTGAAATCAGGAGAAGGATCAGACTGTTGGTTTACCTGCAATGCAGTTGCATCATTATCTTGAAGATGTTCATTCTCCTGATGATCAGCCAAAGCTTCATCTTCTATTTTGCTGGTGTGCTCAGTTTTATCATCACCAACTTGAAGATTTATTCCTGGGGTCTCATTATCTGCTTCAGAAGCTCCATTCTTTTCTTCATCTGCAGCCGTTGGTTGCTCAGTTGAGTCCGTAATAGGAGCCAAAGTCATTGCAGTGCCCACAGAGTCATCCAATCCCACTTTTCCATCTCTTTCTTCTGTGATTGTTAATTCCTCAGATGCATCGTGAGTGGGAGAAAGTTGGCCATGGCTTCGGTGGTCAAACAGTTGGACAGATTCATCGCTTTCCAAATTCTGATATGAACCATCTGATTCAGAATCGCTGTCAGCAAACATTGAATCAAAGCACACACTTTCTTCATAGAATTCTTGCATTACTTCATTAGTTTGATTTTCATTAAGGCAGCTGCTAACAATGTCATCTGACTTGAAAATGGGTTTATCACGGCAACTAGGATTGTCAGCTTCCAATGAATAACCTCTTTCCAAATAAGATTTTCTGTTGATTTGGATTGAATTATCAATTTCATCATCAAGATACGAGGCAGAGTATGGCCCCTTCTCCCACTTCATATCAGAAGCTACAACATCAGGTTCATCCAATTCAATGTCTGCAGGGCTTTCTACTTCCGAGTTACGCTGATAGCTCAAGCACTGCAATGCCGTTTCTTGTTGAGATGAGGAAGGTGGATAGACTTCTTTAGCCCCTTCTACCTTCTGACCCACATCAGGAAAGAACTCAGCATTGTCTGTTTCGGTTGAAATGACGTTGCTGTTTTGATCCTGGTTGTCCTCAAAATCAATCTCAGAATGCAGTGGTTCATCTGAAAGGTTCTCCACAACTTGTTCTGCCGCAGAATCATCACAGCCTCCAATTGAAGGCATGATATCATTGACAGAAAAATCAGGTGTGTCCTGATCATCCGCATTGTGCTTGCATTTACCAATTGTATCAGTAGTATCTTCCATATTATTAACATAGATTTCAATGAAGAAATCCATGCTTTCTTGTATCAGAGGATTGACTGCTGAGCAATTTAAATCCGGTTCTTGAATGGCAGGTTTCTCATCAACAGCCACCTGCCTATTATCAATCTCTTGCATTCTGTCACTGGATGGTTTCACTCGACGCGGGGATAGACATCCTAGTTTCACACTCTTCTGGGTCTTCAAGATACGTCTCCTTGCCGACAAGAAGCACTTTAATGGAGGCAAAGGAGGGTGATGATGACCGTTAAGAGAACAGTAAGTGTAGGGGCAAACCTTCATAACGGAGGTTCCTTCTGATTCAGTTCCCCCAGGATTCAGTGTGAGGTAAGAGGGAAACTTCGAATATTTCAAAGTCGATGAACATGTTGCTCTCTGTACAATCAAATTTTCGGATAGAGCAACTTGGGAACATTTTGTCACCATGGCTCTCACCGGTTTAAAACTAGGGCTCTTTGTTAAAGTCCTCGCCAGTTTCAAACTAGATGTCCTAGTCAATGTTCTTCCCATTTTATTACCAGAAGCTGAGCTAAGTTTTGAGTTGTCTGAATAATTATTTGTTCTCGGACTCTTACTACGAGTACCAGTTCGAAAATTCTGAGAACTCACCTGAGTACGCTCCTTCCTTGCATCAGAACTGCTTGTGGACTTCATATAATTCGGAGAACCATATGATGCTTTGATTGGAGATTGCTTTTGTGGGGTTGCTGGAACATCAACGGGCGGTGGCGGTGGCGGCTTTCCAGGTTGTGGTACTCCCTGTCCCAAAGTTGGTGATATTAAGCTTTCAAAATCTGAACGCTTGAATGATCTTGATTTTTTCATTTTCTTCTTCAAGTCAGTTCCTCTGTTCTTGCCATCCTGGTTCTGATAAAAGGATGGTTTAAGGTTCCCCAACTGCTTCTCTGATTTAACATGATCAGCTTGGATACCAAGCTTGTTGGGTACCTTTCTTTGGACCATCTTCAAAGGAAAATCATAGGCAGAAACAAAGGTGACGAGAATTGGAGGTGGGTTTTCTTCCCTTTGGGATGGGGACTTCCAAGTAGTTTTCTTATGGTTTTGTTCTGAGATGAAAATCTCAATGGGAAGAGAGAGAGTGCTTGAAATCCCAAACAACTAGAGATTCCAAGTTTGGTGATTCTTTGTTCTACCTTGGGTGGCCTTTTTGGTATTTAATTTCAAGTGTGATTTTGGCATATCAAATTTGAATAAGGTTGAGATAAGTGTTTGATGCTGACCTGTGCTGATGGGTGACTTTAGGTCCCTTTGTTTAGGCGTTTTCCATATTGAATTATTATTATTTTCTGTGACAAGGAAACTCTGCATATGGCATTGTCTTGTTTCTTATTGGCTAAGGTGATGACACATTTGGATTATATCAAGGACAATTTTTTTTTTTCTTTTTAAAAAATGGAAAATGTGAAAGGCTAGCTGAGGCGGCTCAAAATATTGTTTTTTCTTTTGTTTTTAGTTTTATATTTTTGTTTTATGTTTTATTTTTTATTTTTTATTTTATTTTGTGACCAATTGAGGCAGGTGGAAGCAAGATTTGATGTCAGCTCTCTAATTCCATTTAATAACTTTAAAAGTAAGTTGTTATCTTCAATTATTGTATCTTCAATACCCTTTAATTATTGAAATGATGCTAAATTGCTAATTAATAAAAAAAAAATATTATGCATTCTCAATTTATATTCTAATGTATTACATTAAAAATATAAGTAGAAATATAAATTAAAAAAACCTAACGCCACACTCTTAATAAAAGCAAAGAAGAAGATTTATTTGAGCATTATTAGTAGTTAGAGATGTTTGATATGTATATATTGCCATGTGTTTTGATAATGTGAGACTTCATTTTTCATTAATTGAAACAGCCAAACAGGGATTGCCCACGTTGTATGTTTTTGCATGTATTTTGTAAACAACCATGTCCATGTGGTGGACCTGCTAATAAAATTATATCTGTTAACAAATGCCCTGTTTTTATTTTGCATGATTTTAGTAAAGATGTACATCACGTGATGCAGTGGTTCATAGATTCAGTCTTTAACAAAGAAGGGGGGAAAAACAAAGGAAGACATCTGATCATTTGAGATAAAAAAATAAATAAAAAATTTACTTAATGACATAAAAAAATAATACAGGACATAAATGACTTTTTACATCCATTAAAAGAGCTTAACTCTTTGGGAGGAGAGTCGGCCTTAAATGCAACCAACGTATTAAATTTTAATGTGTTGTTGTCCATTTTTAAATAATTTAATGTAAAGTTTTTACATTATTTAAGATTATTTTTTAAAATATACAACTCTATTTTGAATTCTTTTTGATAATTTACTCTATTTTTATTTTTAGTTAACTACTTATAATATTATACATAATGAAATTTCTGACCGTATTTTCTCATTTTAAAATAGAAAATGATGAAAATTATTATAATAAATGTAAATGAAAGAAAATAATGATAATAATTTGAACATAAATGAAAGAGAAGATGGGGTAGTCTTGTAACTGGAGAGTTAATAGAAAATAAAAGAGGACAAATTCAATATTCTATAGCTAAAGCTGACCGGCAACCGACCAGGGAAAGTGGGCGGTCGCCCTTTAGGAAAAGAAAAAGGCAATGGTCGGCAAGTGGGACACGCGGGTGGGGCCTCGAAGGGTGCAGTCCGCTTCTCTTCGTCATTCTCTTATCTAGTTGCGTGATGCCCCGATAGAGGAAGAAACAAGGGTCCACTCGCATCATCTCAGACTTTTATTACTCATTTATTATACACTTCTGCCCCCCCCATCTAATTATAGTTCTTTCATTTTTGTTAATTTCATTATCAAACTTTTCTTTGTAAAAAAGAAATTGTAATTTAATAGTTTTGAAATTTGTTCAGAATCTCTTTTAAGGATATATCATATGATTTAACATGTACATTATATGTGAGTAAGTTCATACGTGATTTACTAAAATACAAAAGAAAAGAGAATTAAGAAGAGCTTCTTGGATAAAAGTTCAGAAACAAGTCTCGTTCAAGAAAATAATTTTATACAGAGTCAAAGAACTTGAGTACATTAAAAAAAAAAACACAAATTTCATTGGGTGGTTGATAGAGAGACTTAGTACTGTAAACACATAAAATGGAATTAATGGGTTAATGATAATTTGATAACCGGTAAACTTGACCAAATATCTGTTTAAACTCCAACCACCAGTCTAACATTGAACATTTTCCAATTTCCCTCACTTTTGGTGTGGTTGCTGTGACTTTTCTAAAACCCTAATAATAGTCACCAAATTCCAATTTTGTCAAAAATAATGATCGACAATCTCTTTCATTTTCTTTGCCGTCAAATTAATTACCATCTCTTTCTTTCTTTTCTTTTCTTTTTTAGGTTGAGGCATGAATATGATCAATGGTCACAGATATATATATATATATATATATATATATATAGATCAACTATCTTGACATTTAATTTTGAAAATAGGTGGTAATTGACATTATTATGAACTTTGTTTTAAATTTTGAAATGTATATGAAATTTGAGTCTGACCAATTAATTACCAAATGTATATGAAAATGGGTTAGGAAAAGAAAGAAAAAGAAATGTAATGCTACGATTTTGTTTTCCCCACAACACAACAGTAGACCATGTAAATGTGAACTTTTCTACTTTTTCCCGTTGCACGCATGGCTAATTCAGTACACCAACTGTGTTGGATAATTTTTAAATATAGAAGTTAGGAATACTGATAAATTTTAAAAACATATTCAACATGATGTAAAGATAAGAAAAAATTCAGCGGCTGAGACGTGTTCAATGACACTGTTTTTAACAATGATTTTGCCCCCTCAGAGGAAGAACCTCGGTATAGCAAGTTAATGATGTCCCACCCTCTAGGATACAACAGCCGATCCGCACAAACGTACACTCGCAATGTTTAGATCAATTGAACAACCCTTCATGATTCTTTGGTACTTTGATAGATAAAGAATGAATAGTAGTGAAAGTTCTCAACAAAATGAATAAAATTTCAAGTAGGGTGGATAACAAAGAAACTCTTGACAAAATAAAGAATAATGAAGAAATTCTCATTAGCAACTAAGGACTCAAAGCTTGTATCTTATATCTCAAAAGTTCATTGGTTTGTATAAAGTTGTAAGTGGAAGAAATAACGAAAAATTTCTTTATTCATGGAATATGTTGTTGGCCTACTATACTGATTATATATATACTGATTGTTCACGACGTCGTTTTGGATTTAAACCAAAACCAAAAAATGTACTCGCTGAATAGTGACGTTTTTAGTTTTAAGTAATTTGGTAACTAAATGACAACGTTTTGATTTATTTTTAACAGTAACAAAACGACAACGTTTAATAAAAAATTATTTAAATTAATCTTTTTAAATATATATATATATATATATATATATACACGACGGGCCAAGTCTGAGCCCAACCCAACCCAACCCAGCCCTGTTCGGTTCAGTGTGGGGCAGGGCGGCTGTCACATCCCCCAGACCCACCCTGTGCGGATTTGGGGCACGCGACCTGCCAGTTAGGCACCCATCAGTTTTTTTTTTTTGAAATGGAAACGCCGATGGTAATCCTAACCAAAGGCCATTTAGATGTAACTTCCTAGTGTAATGCTTTCATCATATTTAAGCAGTGGAAATTAACAATGAGAATGCGTAACACTTGGCAGAGCATCTATTCATGTGTCCGTAGTTGCTAATTACACAGTCTATTACAAAAGTTATGCCATAGTTTGTTCATTCATACAAACATCCAAAAATGATATAGTGATACAAAAATGGGTTATTTTTCTTGGGTTTCTTCAAAACATTTTCCCCCTAGGTTCCTGACTTGCTAATTCTGTCCATCGGGTCCTTCACTGGGAAAATGTTAGATAATAGGGTGAGCTTTAAAAAGCCCAGTGAGTAACACAGGTTCCCACTCATGGGTTTCAAAATCTGTTCTTTGCCTATATCACATGATTAGTTAAATCACTTTGGAAATAATAGTTCAATAAATCCACGTTAAATTCAACAGATCAAAACGGGCGAAACAGTACAGGATGCTAGCACAACAATTGGGAGTATAGTCAATTATTTAAGAAGACTAAACCATGTCATAAGTGATATTGTACGAAAAGGCATGCATTTAAATATTTGCATTTAAACGATATGGCATACAAAGCAATGCAGTGGATCAAAAGACAGTATCTAGACAGTGTCAGAAGTTACTCACCTTTTAGTCCTGAGGTCGATGCTACTGATGGTGCTTTCCTCTTTTTCCCAGTAAGCCTAAAACAATTTGTGAAGGTTTTATTAATTCATGAGTTCAATCTAATCTCAGACCAGTGCATGCGTAGCTCACTGATGAGTTCTATTCATAGTGGCCTATTTAGATGTTACCTTCGAAGCATCACATTTAACGTTTCAGTATCTTCATCTTTCTCTTTTAAGGCTTTCTCAATTGGGTCACTCACGGTTGTTCTCTTCGCGAATTGCCCCATGGGGATGATGGGGGCTTTGTACATAAATGGTCTAAGTGACAGAACCTCACATCTCTGGGCTATTCTTATCTTCCTTTCAATCGCTTGTTTTTCCCCATAGGAGTTCCTCCATAAAGGCTTTCTGTTTATCCATAGATTATCCCTAGACCAAAAAAATTTATGTGTTAGGAATTCATTTTAGCCTGTTACCCCTTTTTCAGATCATCGAGTTTATTCCTATGTCATAGTTTCTGTATTTTATCTCGTAATATGGACCTCACCGCCGGGTCCGAAAAGTTGGAAAGAGTTAATTTAGACCCTTTTGGCTTTTTATTTGGTTCCTGGGTACATCAAGGGTATTTCGGTCATTTTATAGTCATGGAATTCTGATTCCAATTCGCCATTTAATCATGCGTATAGTCTCACAAGTATCTGGGCTACTATTGATATCAATTCTGTTTCAATCGGACTTCATTTGGACTTTGTATAGTGTTAGGGGTATTTTGGTAATTTCATGCGTCATATATTTTTTGGTACCTTATTTGCTATTACGGACCTCACCATTGAGTCCAGAATGTCCAACATAGTCGAAATGGACTATCTTTCAGTGTAATTTGGTCTTAAGTGTCATTAGGGGCAGTATAATCATTTACCATTTACGAGTCTGTATTTTTCGAGACTTAGTTTCACAAATCAGACTCTACCGTTGAGTCCGGAATGTCCCGAAATAGTAAGAATACACTAATTAATCATTAAATTTGGACTCTGTTTAACCTATTTAATGTCCAAGGGCAAAATAGTAATTATTCCCCTTCAATAAAATAATAAAATAATTATTTTATTATTTTTATTATTTTTCCAGGAGTTCAATTGCACGAAATTTCCAAAATTTGGGCCATTGTGTAATTCTGTGAAATAGCTGGGGTCAGGTTGTAATTTCCAAAAGATTTAAACTGAACCAAAGGGTTCAGTTCTCATGTAAGTGAACTGGACCGATCCAGTCCGATTTTGACCTGTTCAAGGACAGTGCTGACGTCATGATAACGTCAGCTCTAGGATTTAAAAATTCAAACCAGTTATGTCAAAACAACGCAGTTTGGTTTAATTGGTTTACCCGTTTCTCGGTCGGGTCGGGGCCCGACCCGATACCTGGTCCGACCCGCACTGTTCATCGTCCGCAACTCTAGGGTTACTGTAACCCTAAATTTCAAAAATTTTCCTCTTCAATTTCATGAGTTTCTAGGTACGGTTTCTCATTGTTTTCGATCCCAATCGGTTTTCTGCACATCATATCAACAATCTAGCATTCATTTCAAGCATCGAATCGAGCTCTAACTGGTTCTGTTTTCAAAACGATAATTTTGACCTATAACTGGTTCTGGAACCCTCGTTTTGGTCCAATCTTTATGAAACTTGTTGCGTCGTGACCTACAGATCGTGAGGTTCAAGTCCCTGGCTTAAGATTTCAGTTTGGTCGCAGTTTTAGAAGAATTGGGTTTTAAACCCGTACCTACAGCTTGAAATTTAAGGGCCTTAAACTGGGTTCTGGGGTCGCGGCCTATGGTTTTTGAGATCCCCTTGGGGTCTATTTTAAGTTCCTACATGCAGAGTTTCATTCTGTTCGGGTCGATTCAAACTTGTGCTTCTAAGGTCTATCAATGGAGGTTGGGTGTACGGTTTCATGGTTTTTGGCCAGTCAGACCCTTCTAACCCTCACAGTATGCATAAAATAGTTCCTAGAGTTAAGATTTATGCATGCATGTAATCTAACAAGCTCCACAATGATCAAAACAGTTCTTAATTCAAAATAAGGAAATGGAGAATTTTGAAGTTATACCTTTTAACAGTGACCTTCCTTTTCCTATAGCTCAGTTCAAATTCCTCTTAGTGCTCTTTAGGATTCACCCAATCGTGCACTTTAACCTCAGCCCTTCTCCTTGCTCCTTCAATGGCCAAATCCACACACAAGCACACACACTCACACACAATGTGTTGCCTCACCCTCTCTCTACTCTCTCACTCTCTCTCTCAGCCAACCTCACGTACACACACACACTCACACAATTAGGAGATATCAGATTTCTAGGGAACAAGAATATATGGCATATATATATATATATATATAATATAATATGTCTTGCATATAAGCTATGCATATACATATATGTGTGAGTGTATTAGGTTTAGTGGGTTTTAATGGCTGATTGAGGTGAAAGGAGGTGATGTAGGGCAATGATGTGGGGATTGCATGCAAGGCCACTGGCCAATTTAGGAGGTGGCTTGGGCTAATTTAGGGTTATATACATTGTCACGACCCCAAATCCGGTCCATGCGGATCGAGAGTTCGTGATCGGCCACCGAGGCCTTTTTGCCAATAATCATAATTACCTTTAATCAAACGCAGCGGAATAAATTTTTCTTTTTCTATTGCAGAAGCGCTAATCAATACATAAGTCAACATCAGTCATCTATTTCTACATTCCATAGCAATTACAAAAGTACATGATGTAATTTTTCCAAAGCCTGCTGATGTCATATTCAATATACAGTCCAAAGTTTCCAAAAGTAACTACATCATGACTAGCAAAATCCTATTACAAAAAGGGTCCATAGCTTTACAAGCTTCCAACTAGTTTGACTGAACCTGCTATTTCTTGTCCGATATCATCACCTGAAATAGGATAAAAATATCCTATGAGCTCAACAGCTCGTGAGTATCACAGCTCGTAAGCATTCCATAACATTACTCTGATTTAATTATCATAAATTCTTTTTTTTCCTATCTTAGTTACATTTGTTGGGTAGCTTCCTTAAGTTTTAAAGTTTGATTCTATTACCTTACATATTTACGTGTCACATTTTTTCGTACCTTATTTCAACATACGGACCTCACCATTGAGTCCGGAACGTCGAAGAAAGTCGGTTTAGGCTTTTGCGGAATTCTATTTGGACTTTTGTATGAAAAGGGCAAAATGGTCATTTACACTTTTATGGTTCTTACTTCTCGAAATCTCTTTTTGTAAATCGGACCCCACGGATGAGTCTAGAATACTCAAAATAGTAAAAATTCACTATTCATTCATTTTAATCTGAGTCCGTTTGACTACTTTTTGACTCAGGGGTATTTTCATAATTTTTTATTTAATTAAATATATTAATATTTAATTAATATTTTATTCTGGGGTCAAATCACAATTATTAACAGTTGGGTGGTCAGTTTGTAATTTTCATAAACTTCTGGGTCAATTTGTAATTTCAGAAAACCTATTCTCACTATAGATAACCAAATAGTGGCTATCCCTTAAAATCGGAATAGGATATCCCCATCCCCAAACCAATTTCAATTTCAATTTCTAAAACCTGTAACCAAACACTCCTAATTGAATTTTAAAACATTTAAAACCTAACACAAAACTACACCGTTTCACTTATCCGTTTAACTCGGTTGGGCCCTTACCCGGATCTAACCCGGATCCGTCTTCTGTTTTAACCCGAAATGCCCCACCACATTCTGGTTGTCTTCCCCATCACTCCGGTAGGGTTCCGGTGGTAACAGTCGCCTTCTCCGGCAACGGCCACCGGATTTCCACCATTTTTTGACCCTTTTTAAACGCTGTCTTCTACTATTTTTCATGAGGATCTCATCCCAACTATTAGTTTTCAACTTGAAGCATTAGATCTTCACGAATTTGACCAAAACCGCAACCCCGGTGACCTGAACTTTCATGTTTTTACACTCGGTTCTTAACGATTTTAACTTATTTCTTTTTCATTTCATTTTCTGCACTATATGGGATTAAATCTAAGTCACTTAAACATGGTTTCTCACATAAAATATCAAGAATCCGATTATCCTCCAAAACCTGTAACTCCATTTTTCTCTTTAAATTCTTAACCATTTTTCTGATTTTTCTTGCATTAGATTCCTTATTTCATGCTTAACACAGCCTTATAGTTTAAACACTATGAATCATGCTTTTAAAATTAAAAACATAATGACCCACTTACTTGGTTTTTTTTTCAGGTTTTCCTCCTACTGCAGGTCCTCCTTCCTCTCGGGTTCCACTTGGTTCACCTCTGCTTCTTCCCTTTTTAATCCTTCTTTTCTGTTTTTCCTTTTTCTCACGGATACATACACACACACACATATATATATATAGAGAAGATTCAACCGACTTGAATCTCTCTCTACTTTCTCTCTCTACTTTCTCTCTCTACCAGCTCCTTTCTTTGACTCAACTCTCTGCCCCATTAATTTTCACTTTCTCTTCTTCTAAGAATGCAGCTTTGCATTCAATTCATACAAGATATTTGTATCTTATATATATTTATATATATAATATATCTACACACACTAACACACACCCACTTGCACATTGTTCACCTATATACATATATATATATATACATATTTATATATTTTTAATTATTATTATTATTATTATTATTATTATTATTATTATTATTATTATTTTTAATTTATTTTATTATAGTTCGGGTTTATATGCCATGGCCCGGGTTTACCGGGTCGGGTATTGGCCAACTCGGGTCGGTCCCACCTAACTCGGGTCGGGGTATTACATTCTCCCCTCCTTAAAAAGTTTTGTCCTCCAAACTTGACTTAACTAGGGGTGCCTATGAATAATTTATCATACAATTTCATACTAAGTTAATAATTGACAATTCAAAATAATATTTGTACCTTAATTTTTCTTGTTGGGGGTGGGGCAATTGTTTATCAACTGATAGACTCGTGCTTGTCCTATTCTTTCCGGGCAATCTTTTACCAGATGCCTTTGCTTACGACATGATTACGCCCAAAGAATAACGCGGTAGTTGTAGTGTAGCTTTGGGGTGTCGATTCCACAGGGAGACTAAATTAAAAGAATAATAAATAGAATTTCTGAAACTACAGAAAGTATTAAACGGTTAACGAGAAAATAAAAATATATAAAAATAATCTGTGAATGAAAATTAAGAATTAAACAAATTGACTAATGGAAGAAAATATTCAAAATTAACGAACAGTGGAGTGTCGGGAATCCCTTGCACATATATGGTATTTCAATTATTTTTAATTCACAGATAACTCAATTGAGAAATTAAATTCTAAAAAGCTCAATCGGAAGATTTAAAATTATGCATTAAAATTAGACTGAAAATAACCCTTTGAAAAATCATTCAACACTTTTAAATCTCTCAAATTAATATTCACATTGAAAAAACCCAACGACGACAATATACCGAACGAGCAATATTGCAGCAAAGAATTGAATCAATATAAATATTTAATTGTTCCAAAAATAATCAAAACATTAATCCACTCAATAGAAAAAGCATGACTGAATCTATAAACGGACTAAAACCTTTAATTATTCGGACAATAAAATCTAACAATAATTTATGAATGATCAACGAAGGATTTAACAAATTAAAACCATGTACAAGAATCAAAATAAATTAAAATAACCATTTATGGTGCAAAGTAATCCCTAACTCCACTTGAAAATTTAGTTACTCATGTACAGGATGGATAACGTAAATTTTACGGAGAAATAATCTAACATGACATGACTACGACGGATTTTTCTGTTCTGCTCCTCACTGCGCCAGCCTGCACAGCCGTAGCTCTTCCCTCTTCTCTATCTTCCTCCGCCGCAACAGTGCCCTGCGTCCTTGTGTATTTTTCTCCCTTTTATATCAGCTGCCTCTCTCTTTTCGTCTCGGTTTAGGTTTTTTTTGCTTTTTTTTTTTATGCCGCAAGGTCCCACATCAATTCACCAAACAGTCGCAGCCTTGCGCGCCAAACGCCCAGCATCAGCAGCCGCACCATCCAACAAGCCAACGGGCCCCACCACTAAACCAGCAGCCGCATCAAGCCCATTTCCTAACTTAATTCCGCGCCGCACAGCTAGCATAGTGTATGGACTGGCCCCGTTGCTTGACTTGTTTTTTTTCTTTCTGTTTTGATTCAATCCGGCTGCCAAGAAGCAGCTTCCAAGCCTTGTCTCAGCCGCACCAATGGACAAGCCGAAGTCAATTGCGTGGGCCCACTTCTTGTTTCTATAGCAAAGCAGTGCAGCCCCTCACCTCAACTTCAATTTCTTGCTTTTCTTTTGGTCAAATCTCCAAGCACCGGGCCCACACAAAATATAATCAGAATTGAGACTCCCTCCAGCCGTGCAGCCTTGCTTTGAATTTTCAAACTTTCCTTTTTTTGTTTTCTTTCTTTTCTTTGCTATGCTTTTCTTATTCTCGCGCGCAGCTAACAATCGCTAACTTTACACTCCATTTTCTACCAGATAACAACTGAATCTCGACTCGAACCCTTCACGAAAGTTGTAGCCCCGGATGAGTAGATAATTTGTAGGCTCAAGAACCATCTGATTTGAGCTACAGAAGCTCAAGTTATGGCCTCTTCAAGTTGGCTGGACGGAGAGGTTCATAGCAGCTTTCCAGGCCTGTCTTTGAAATAATGTTTGGAGGCCCAGACGAACTCCGATTTTTGCAAACCAGACCTTTTTGAAAAGCTCAAGACGTCCTCTAAATATTTCATGAAAATCACTTTCTCATTCTGAAATTCTAACGCCATCCAAATCTCGATTGAAACTCAATGGTCGAATCTGCCAAAAAGCCAAAAATTATTCCAAAACTATTAAGTGTAAAGCGCAATTGCAAACTATCTCTCGCCAACAAATAATGCAACATTTGAGACTTAAAATCTTATAAAATACCGCTAAAATATATCTCAATGTAAATAGAAATTAAATAAATAATATCAAATATATCTCAATATTCCTATTCACTTTCTAGCAATTTACTCCGATAATAGGGTATTTAGAGTGCACTTTTGTGCACTCATCACGACATCCGAAACAAGCTCCTGTATTCCATCGGCATTGGTCATCGTTGTGGCGACCTCCACATCGCTGACATTTTTCTGGCTTATCTTGTTCCGACTCTTTTCCTCGAGTTTTTGGAGTCTCACGTTTCTTATTTGGAGTCTCCCCAGTTTTCTCAGCTGGTGCACTCCTCTTTTTCTGACTTACTTCCTTCAGGTATTCCTCATTGTTCCTTTCTGAAATTAAAGCCATGTTCACTATTTCAAAATATGATTCAGACTGAAACAGTGATATGTGATCATGAATGTTTCTCCTCAATCCCCACTCAAATTTCCTAGCTTTTTCGGGTTCTTCCTTTACCAGGTCTGGGGCAAAACGAGCTAACTCAATGAATTTGGCTTCATATTCAGCCACTGTCATAGTTCCTTGCTTTAGCTCGATGAACTCTACTTTCTTTCTTTCACGGACAGTTTTTGGAAAGTACTTCTCAAACAGCAACTCCTTAAATCTATCCCAGGCTAAGAATGGCACTCCAGTTACATAATTTCTTTTCACCAAATTCCACCAACATTTCGCTTCTCCTTGTAGTCTAAAGGCAGCAAGTGTGACTTTTTTTCTCTTCAGGACATTCCATTACCTCGAAGATATCTTCCATGCCCATTATCCATGTCTCAACTTCATCCGCTTTAGGGGCTCCTATAAAAGTAGGCGGCTGGAGTTTCATGAATCGTTTCGTCAGACTTTCCTGAATTGTCGGGTTTGCATTGGTCCTTCTATTCTCTCTATTATTCTGTTGCCTCAATTCACGAACTAAGTCACTCAGTGTTTGTTCCATTCTGCCAGGATCCTCTTTGGCATTTTCTCCATGATTGGTATTTGTCCTATCCGCCATTCTTGGTTTCACCTATATTCATACAAACTCCAATCATTAATTCATATGCAACTGATATCAAAAATCTGCATATTCGTACAATATACTTCATTAAAATTTTCAGTTTCATTTGTTCCATGTCATCACTCGTAGGTCATCAGTAAAGGTAATCTAATCGACTCCAAGAGTGATTCAATTAATCACTTTCTATCATTACTCTATCACCCAATCATCAAAAGCCATCAGATTTTCTAGTCTCATTACTAATTCTATTTTTCGGGAAATACTAACTCTAAAATCCAAGTAACAGTCCCTATCTTTCAATGTCTCCCTAGATCTCTAGAG
The DNA here is from genome assembly GCA_008638375.1 of Nyssa sinensis. NCBI lineage: Eukaryota > Viridiplantae > Streptophyta > Magnoliopsida > Cornales > Nyssaceae > Nyssa > Nyssa sinensis. The sequence goes on from CM018049.1 coordinate 8,343,185, forward strand.
TTTCCTATTCTGAGTCACTTAAGAAACCTCAATTCCAATTTTGGCCTTGGTCTTTTCCAAAGACCATTAACCTTAGCTCTGATACTACTCTGTCAAGAACCCAAATTCGGTCCATGCGGATCGAGGGTTCGTTATCGGCCACCGAGGCCTTTTTGCCAATAATCATAATTACCTTTAATCAAACGCAGCGGAATAAATTTTTCTTTTTCTATTACGGAAGCGCTAATCAATACATAAGTCAACATCAGTCATCTATTTCTACATTCCATAGCAATTACAAAAGTACATGATGTAATTTTTCCAAAGCCTGCTGATGTCATATTCAATATACAGTCCAAAGTTTCTAAAAGTAACTACATCATGACTAGCAAAATCCTATTACAAAAAGGGTCCATAGCTTTACAAGCTTCCAACTAGTTTGACTGAACCTGCTATTTCTTGTCCGATATCATCACCTGAAATAGGATAAAAATATCCTATGAGCTCAACAGCTCGTGAGTATCACAGCTCGTAAGCATTCCATAACATTACTCTGATTTAATTATCATAAATTCTTTTTTTTCCTATCTTAGTTACATTTGTTGGGTAGCTTCCTTAAGTTTTAAAGTTTGATTCTATTACCTTACATATTTATGTGTCACATTTTTCCGTACCTTATTTCAACATACGGACCTCACCATTGAGTCCGGAACGTCGAAGAAAGTCGGTTTAGGCTTTTGCGGAATTCCATTTGGACTTTTGTATGAAAAGGGCAAAATGGTCATTTACACTTTTATGGTTCTTACTTCTCGAAATCTCTTTTCGTAAATTGGACCCCACGGATGAGTTCGGAATACTCGAAATAGTAAAAATTCACTATTCATTCATTTTAATCAAAGTTCGTTTGACTACTTTTTGACTCAGGGGTATTTTCGTAATTTTTTATTTAATTAAATATATTAATATTTAATTAATATTTTATTCTAGGGCTCAAATCATAATTATTAACAGTTGGGTGGTCAGTTTGTAATTTTCATAAACTTCTGGGTCAATTTGTAATTTCAGAAAACCTATTCTCACTATGGATAGCCAAACAGTGGCTATCCCTTAAAATCGGAATAGGATATCCCCATCTCCAAACCAATTTCAATTTCAATTTCTAAAACCTGTAACCAAACACTCCTAATTGAATTTTAAAACATTTAAAACCTAACACAAAACTACACCGTTTCACTTATCCGTTTAACTCGGTTGGGCCCTGACCCGGATCCAACCCGGATCCGTCTTCTGTTTTAACCCGAAATGCCCCACCACATTCCGGTTGTCTTCCCCATCACTCTGGTAGGGTTCCGGTGGTAACAGTCGCCTTCTCCGGCAACGGCCACCGGATTTTCACCATTTTTTGACCCTTTTTAAACGCTGTCTTCTACTATTTTTCATGAGGATCTCATCCCAACTATTAGTTTTCAACTTGAAGCATTAGATCTTCACTGAATTTGACCAAAACCGCAACCCCGGTGACCTGAACTTTCATGTTTTTACACTCGGTTCTTAACGATTTTAACTTATTTCTTTTTCATTTTATTTTCTGCACTATATGGGATTAAATCTAAGTCACTTAAACATGGTTTCTCACATAAAATATCAAGAATCCGATTATCCTCCAAAACCTGTAACTCCATTTTTCTCTTTAAATTCTTAACCATTTTTTCTGATTTTTCTTGCATTAGATTCCTTTTTTCATGCTTAACACAGCCTTATAGTTTAAACACTACGAATCATGCTCTTAAAATTAAAAACAGAATGACCCACTTACTTGGTTTTTTTCAGGTTTTCCTCCTAGTGCAGGTCCTCCTTCCTCTCGGGTTCCACTTGGTTCACCTCTGCTTCTTCCCTTTTTAATCATTCTTTTCTGTTTTCCCTTTTTCTCACGGATACACACACACACACACACATATATATATATATATATATATATAGAGAGAGAAGATTCAACCGACTTGAATCTCTTTCTACTTTCTCTCTCTACTAGCCCCTTTCTTTGACTCAACTCTCTGCCCCATTAATTTTCACTTTCTCTTCTTCTAAGAATGCAGTTTTGCATTCAACTCATACAAGATATTTGTATCTTATATATATATATATATATAATATATCTACACACACTAACACACACCCACTTGCACATTGTTCACCTATATACATATATATATATATATACATATTTATATATTTTTAATTATTATTATTATTATTATTATTATTATTATTATTATTTTTAATTTATTTTATTATAGTTCGGGTTTATATGCCATGGCCCAGGTTTACCAGGGTCGGGTACCGGCCAACTCGGGTCGGTCCCACCTAACTCGGGTCGGGGTATTACATACATATCTTGGTGTATATGTACACAAAGTGGTCTGCAGCCTAGTTGGTAACTTTTTGAGTGAAATCACTTTCCTTCCACAGGTCAAGGGTTCAATTCCCCTTGGCCTCATAAGTGGGTATTTTTCCACCATTTAGACTAAGGCCTTGTTTGGTTGGCGCGGTAATTCAGTTTCACTGTTTCTACTCTAACTTTCATTCCAGTAGCTCTTTTTCTGACGCGGTTTCTTCCTGTCACTTTCTATTCAAATCATCTTCATTGTCCAAGGTCTGGTGTTAGTTTTTATTTTCTTGGGTTTCCTGTAGTTAGCTAATTCAAGTTCTATTACTACTAAAAATAGATATTTAATTAGCTAAATACTGCATTACATTCCCAAAATAGTTTTAGTACACAAAATGGACCGGTTAACTAGTTGGGTTGTTACAGTGGCAGCGCCCACATGTGTGTGGTGAACCAAGCATGTGCTAGGTCCTCCCTCTTTCACATAATTTGGGTACCCCTTGGGGCCTTAAATACTCCTCGAAGGTAAGTGTATATATATTCTTTAAAAGCCTTATAACCATCCTATGTGGGACACAAACTTTTTCACAAGCTTCAAGCTTTTGTTACCATTTTCAAGTGGTCATGTTTGGAGGCAATTTCTCATTCACTCCTTAATGGTTTTGAGCAACCCAATATATGATCTTAATCTCCTCATATAGGAGAATATATTCCCATGTGGACCCACTAAAATTAATGTGCGGGACCCACTTTAATTTTAGCTCAAAGATAGCTAATTATTATGCTCAAAAACTTATTTTTTCCAACAATCCCCCACATGAATGAAATTGACTGAAAGTAATGCAAATGATATGCAAACACTAGTTCGAGTATAGTGAAAAGGTTACTACATTGGGTTAAGTAGCTTACTGGCTTTGAACTTGCCCTAGTGAACGACTATCGGATTTACTTAGCTAATCAGTGGACATGAAGTCTTTGAACTATCAGCCGTTTGTGTAAACCAAGACAATAGAAATCATACAGTACCCTTTTGGACATAGTTGGTTCTCACGTTTGTGTTCATTTCGGCCTTGAACACCTCTTGGTTCCGTGAGTGTTTTAGAGAATTCAACCATTCAAATTCCCATAGAAGCGGCCCCTTCTTACTCACATAGGTGATTTCTATGAAGAGTATCCTGCAATACCCTACTTGGACATTTTTCCAAGATATAGAGATCATTAAAGGCGTAACTTATCCTTGGTTCTCACGGCAGATGTGCATTGTCTCATCATAGGAATGGTTAGGAGTAGATATCTCCTCAATGCTTACTGAGTTACTTCATAGTTCAGTTGGCCCTTTGAACCTAGATCTTGGGACCTCCAGTCAACTAGGTTGGGTTACCACTATGACAACTCTTGTTTAGACATAGGCTTTAAACCCATTTCCTTTGATGAACTTTCCACTTACTCTCATTTTAAGCCTTTTGTAAGTGGATCCGCAATATTATCTTTTGACTTTACATAGTCAATGGTGATAATTCCATTCAAGAGCAATTGTCTAACTGGTATTATGTCTTCGATGCCTGTGTCGTGACTTACCATTATACATATGACTTTGTGCCCTTCCAATTGCTGATTGACTATCACAATGTATACAAATAGGGGGCATAGGTCATGACCAATTTGGAATATCCTCTAAGAAATTATGAAGCCATTCTGCTTCTTCTCCAGCTTTATCTAAAGTAATGAATTCAGATTCTATTGTAGATCTAGCAATAAATGGTTTGTTTGGAGGATTTCTAAGACACGACTGCACTTCCTCGAGTAAAAACATATCCACTTGTGAATTTTGAATCTTTTGAATTAGATATCCAATTAGCATCACTATACCCTTCAAGTACAGCTGGATATCTCGTGTAGTTCAGTCCATAATTTTAAGTATATTTTAAATATCCCAAAAGTCTTAATATGGCTTTCCAGTGATTGTTACTTAGATTACTCGTAAATTGACTAAGCTTACTTACAGAATATGCTATATTAGGTTGAGTGTAGTTCATGACATGCATTAAACTGCCTATTATACGAGAATACTCTAATTGAGATATGCTTTCTCTAGTATTTTTAGCAAGATGAAGACTTACATCCACTGGTGTCTTTACTAGATTTTAGTGTTATACTTCTTGAACTTATCAATGTAATGAGATTGAGATAAAACAACTCCATCAGACATTCTAGAAATTTTCATTCCTAGAATAGTGTTTGCGACACCTAAATCTTTCATATCAAATCTATTAGATAACATTTGTTTTGTAGCATTTATCATATCCATGGTGCTACCTAAAATTAGCATATCATCAACATAAAGACATAAAATGACATATCCTTTTTGAGTGGTTTTGACATACACACATTTGTCACACTCATTGATCTTGAATCTATTTGACATCATTACATTATCAAATTTCTCATAACATTATTTTGGTGCTTGCTTTAATCCATAAAGAGATTTGACAAGTTTACATACTTTCCTTTCTTGTCCAGGAGTAATAAATCCTTCGGGTTGTTCTTGGTGCTCTACAGGTTTGTAGGTAGAGAACATCCATTTGTTTGAGCAAATGTGGCATGTAGCCCCAGTGTCTACCCACTATTCCTTGGTGTTTCGCACCAAGTTACATTCGGATACAATAGTGAAAAGATTCATATCACCACTATCAACTGAAAACTTGTCATATTCTGTTATGTTTGCATGAGCATTTTGTTTCTTTGAGTTCTTTGGTTTGCAACAGTCCTTTGAATGATGTTCGGGTTTACCATAATTGTATCATTTCCCTTTAAACTTCTTAGAAACTTGAGAAAGACCTTCACCTTCATGCTTCCATTTATTCTTTGATCCTTGTTCAACAACATTTGCCTTAGCCCCCATGGAATAATTTTCATTTTTCTTTTCAGATCCTTGATTGTCTTCTTCAATTCTTAGTCTCACTATCAATTCTTCAAGATTCATCTCTTTGCATTTGTGCTTGATATAATTCTTAAAGTCTTTCCATGATGGTGAAATTTTTTTAATCATAGCAGCCACTTGAAATGAATCACTTAGAGACATTCCTTCAGCATGGATGTCATGGAGAATCACTTATAGATCTTGAACTTGGCTTATAACTGTTTAACATCTTGTAGTCAAGAAATTTTCCAACTATGAATTTCTTCATGCCAACATCTTCAGTTTTGTATTTCTTGTCCAAAGATTCTCATAGTTCATTTGTCGTTTTGATTGAACAATAGACATTATTTAATGTATTGTCCAATCCATTCAAGACATAATTTCTACACAAGAAACTTTGCATGTTTCCATGCATCAATAGCAGCCATTTTTTCCTTATTAGTATCTCCTTCAACAAGTACAGGAGAGTCTTCATGAAGGAACCTTTCCAAATTCAGGGTTGTGAGATAGAAAAGCATCTTCTGTTGCCGACGTTTAAAATCCGTTCTATTGAATTTTTCGGGCTTCTCTCCATCAGACACATTCATGGTGGGTGCAGTGCTTGTAGAAGCCATTTCTGTTACAAAAACTAAAAGTTTTCTCAATTATACAAATAGATAATAAATATGAAAATAAAGAATGATTTTTGAGGAAACCAATTTGTAAAGTAAAACAAAACTTACTTTATTAAACAAAAAAGTTTATTAAACAGAAAAGTTTATTAAAAACAAATTCAATGTTTATAAAAAAAATAGTGAAGTTTTTCAAATAATAGCAGAACAATATAACATATAATTAAACAGTATCAAAGGCTTTAAGAAAAAATAAAGTTCGTCTTAAGATTATTGGCCTAATATACTGATTATATATATACTGTTACAAGAATTAAAACAGAATGAATAACTATATATATAGAAATATAAACAACAAGAACTCACTGTTATTGAATTTGAACAGAAAGGAAAAATCCGAGCCTTGTGAAATTCACAATTTCCTTAAGACGAATTTTCTCCCTTTCGGTGCTCAAGGTGATGAGCAATCGTTTCCCAAGAAAGAACGGATTTCATTTTTAAAGATGTAACACTTCAATCTTTAAAATCCAACGAACACAACAATGGCAGCAAGCTCAAACTTGACTTATGCAAGGAAGAGATTTGCAGAGAGAGATAATGCAATATTTCGGGATGAATGAATGCAGTGCAAGACTTGAGTATTTATAGACTTCTTCATGGCTGTTTGGTACAATCATGAAGGTTCAGTTGTGTTTGTTCTTGGTAAACAGACACAGTCACACCCATGAAGAAGACGAGTGTTCAGTCAAACCAACGCAATCGCAAAACGATGTCATTTTGGATTTAAACCAAAACCAAAAAACATACTCTCAGAATAGTGACATTTTTAGTTTTAATCAATTTGGTAACTAAACAACAACATTTTGATTTGCTTTTAACAGTAACAAAACGACAACGTTTAATGAAAAATTATTTAAATTAATTTTCTTCAAAAAGATATATATACTCGACAGGCCAAGTCCAAGCCTAAGCCTGAACCCAACCCAGTCCGGTTCGGGGCAGGGTGGGGCACGGTGGTGCGTGCGTGTGTGGTGAACCAAGCATGTGCTAGTTCCTCCATCTTCCACAAAACTTGGGTGCCACTTGGGGCTCAAACCCTCCTCCAAGGTAAGTGTATATATACTCTTTAAAAGCCTTATACCCCATCTTATGTGGGACACTAGCTTTTTCACAAGCTTCAAGCTTTTGTTACCATTTCCAAGTGGTGATGTTTGGAGGCAATTTCTCATTCACTCCTTAATGGTTTTGAGCAACCTAATATATGATCTTAATCTCCTCATAGAGTAGAACACATTCCCATGTGGACCCACTAAAATTAATTTGCAGGATCCACTTTAATTTTAGCTCAAAGATAGCTAATTATTATGCTCCAAAACTCATTTTTTCAACATATGTCCAGCCTTAATTAAGTATCTTTGTCTAAAACGGTTAGTCAATTAATTATAGGAGGAAAGTTTGAAAATTGAAATAAGATACAAATCAAACATATGAAGAATGTTTGACAATCAAATTAGGAAGTTTTAACTATTGAAATGAAAAAGGGAACAAATATATAAAGAATGTTAGACAATCAAATTAGGAAGTTTCTCTCTCTATAAGATAAGTATTTTGAAATACTCATATATATTAAGAATCCCCTACATATTTCAAAATACTTGAATTATATAAAGGTAGCATAAGGAGTTCCAAGAGAATGACATGAGTAACCAGAGAATCCCAAGAATTCAATGCATCGGAATTGGTGTCTTTTGGACTATGAACTGGCCCTAGGATGAGTAACCTATGACTTACAAAAACTTGGTGAAATTTATAAATTTCTATGAACCAATGTTTCTTTATTGTAAATTAAAGAACTTACTACCCTTATTGTCTCCTCAAATGAAGGGTTTATGCTAATCAAGTTGGCACAAATAGGTCGTGCGCGCCTCAACTCTCATGGGAAGTGGCCCCACTTCCACACTCATATAAGTGAATGCATCAAGTGTGCACTACAATTAACACATCACCCATAAGGGCTATAGTATTCATTAAGAGAAATTTCTCAACCTTACACATTGCAATCTCGTACTATCCATACCATAGGGAGGGACTCTCAATATAAAAACTTGATAGTGCGTCACTAGGCCACCTAGTGACTTATTAGTACCCATATGAACCTACTTCCTGGGATCGCCATTCATGTAGGTTGGGTTGCCATCACTATTGACCTTTGTTATAGGCATAAGTCCCATCCCCCTCAATGTGTTTGGTTAGAGGATTGGCGATGATCTATTATGACCTCACATAATCTGGGGATAACAACCTAGTCTCAAATAACAGTTGTTTCACAATATTATGTCATCTGCATATTTGTCTAATTTTTTGCCATTTTGCTTTCGCTATTTCAACTTGGCAATCACATCACATAGAAATAGCCAAAACTGGTCTCTTCCATATTGGGATATCCTACTAATAGCTTAATAAGCCAATTAGCCTTAAATCTAGCCTTTTCTAAGGTTTAATCTTGGATTCCATATTGAACCAAGCTATACAAGTTTACATGTCAAGCCTCGAATTTCCAAAACCCAGGGAGTGATTGAAAGTGGAACTAAAAAGAATTAATTAAATACAATTAAATGGATTTGGTTTGTAAAGATCCGAAATTTTTGGAATAAATTTTTCATTTAAATATGAATATAAATGTGAGTATGATTAAGTGTATATGTATGTGTACATTTTAAGTAATATGGATGCATGTATATAATATACAACATCTATATATATGTATATAGTATTATGTGCTATGTGTATACATGTATTTAAATATATATATATATAGGTATACACAAATCGGGGGGGTGCACGTCTGGCTCTGTGTGTGTGTGTATGCTGCTCTGTGTGTGTGTCGTTGTGTGTGTGTGTAAATAATATACACATATATATATATATATATAAAAATCAAAGGAGCAAGCAAACATTAAATGCATTCTGAAAATGAAGAAAAAGAGGAAATGAATGGACAGTGGGGAAGTCAGAAAAGGAGGGAAGTTATGGGCTGCAGTGACCTTGCGTGAGGTTATGTATATATCTATGTATATGTGTTGGCTGTGTGCGTTGTTTAGGACGAAAATCAGAAAGAGAGGCTGAGTATAGAAGCTGTGTGTATGTCGAGAGGAGGCTGAGGTTAAGCCAAGTTAGAACAGAAGAGAAGGAGGAAGAAACTGCAGCAAGATATTCAAGAATAGGTATGTCCTAGTTCAGTTCTATTTTAAAAATTTAAAGCATGTTAGTTATTTCAAAGTATAGGGTCATACTGAGCATGAAAAATGTAAAAAGTTGCAAAAAGAATCAAGTTAAAAGATCTAGCATTGAGGTAGAACTTGGCAGTTGTAGGTCAAGAGGATAAAAGTTGAACCGTGTGATCTTATGTATCAAACTCGAATTAAACCATGAGGAACTAATCCTTAGAGGTGCAGAAAACTGTTAGGAAGAAAAATGAGTGAAAACAGTGACTGTGAAGTCACGAAAATGAAACCTTAGGCTTGGCTAAAAAATCGGCCGAAGCTGTTTGACCCTCTATTCGTGATGATCTAGTGATCTAAATCAAAAACCAAGGTTTGATATGAAACCCTTATGAAAAATGGGAGAAAACTGCATTTGATTTAGGTCAGAATGTGGCTGAAAAATAGTTGCCATCGCCGGAGATGGCGACGTAACCCTAGGGAAACCCTATCGAAAGTCGGGGAAGAAGAAGGACTGTTCAGGGTTTTGGGTAAGGGTCGGTTCGGGTTCGGGTCAGACCCAACCCACCCGGACATATCGGATGACCAAAGTTGCGTCGTTTTGGTTTATAACTTAAATGAATTGGGGTTGTTTGGAAACAAGTATAATAAATTAGAAATTGAAATTAAATTTAGGAAAGAGGGATATTCTATCCCTGTTTTAGCCTTGTCCACTGTTTGGCTTAGAAAACTTGAAAAAAAATTGCGCAAGGGCGCAGACCCTACGACTCGAACCAAAGATCGGTTGGATGGAAAGGGGCACGTGTAACCCATTAGGACAGGACAATTCCGTGTCCTTTTATTGCACCAATAAATATATATATATATATATATTGTATTGTAACTTTATTTAATTAATTAAATTAAATTAAATATTACGAAATGGCCCGGAGACCAAATGGAATAAGTCATTAGTGTATTTTGACTATCTTGACCATTCTGAACCCAACGGTGAGGTCCGTGACGTTAGATGAGGTCCCAAAAAATAAAAGACCCGTAGTAACATTAAAAATTACCAAAATGCCCCTGAGTTAAAAAGCAGTCAAACGAGCTCCGATTAAAGTAAACAAATAGTGAGTTTTTATTATTTCGAGCATTCTGGACTGAACCACGAAGTCTAATTTGTGAAAAGGAGCCTCGAGAAGTAAGAACCCATAAGAGTGTAAAATGATCGTTTTGCCCTTTTCAGCCCGGACACTCAAATTAAATTCTGTGAAAGCCTAAATCGACTTTATTCGACGTTTTGGACTCAATGGTAGAGTCTATTTTAGTAAAATAGAAACTCATGGAATAAAAAAAAAAATTTGATGAATGGCATGATTCAAATAGCAATAGATTGAGTTATAATGCTTTTAGGAACACTGAAAGGAAAGGAGAAAGCGGCTTAGACCTGCTACATTCTCACTATTTAGTTCAGCTACACAATGAGCACAAATTCCTAGGGTTGAGACAAACCTATCAGGTATGATGTTTTACTAATGTAAGAAATAGGATTAAGTTTAGGAATATTTTATGAGTAAATTGAATGACTTGTATACTTAACTGTTGTTGGGAAATTGTTTGGAATATGTTTATTTGATAACCTGGAGTTGGTTGTTTATGTGCTTATGTGTTTCTTGCATTTGTTGAGAATTTAGTGGAGTGATGAATGTGAACTGTAACCATGTGTTTAGATTGATAACATGAGATATGTATTCATGTGGAATAAGTTTGTGAGTTAAATATATTTGTTGCCTCGGGTATGATATATTGTTTAAAGCATGCTTCATTGAGATTATATTATTGTGTGGTGAAATCAAAGCATCTTGGCATATGGTGAATCCTTTGGAAACATGGTGTGAGTTGAGCATGTGGTGCTATGCATTATGAGGGTGTAGATCTTGTGGTGAAAAACCCAAAATTGGCCATTGCATTGGTGCCCAGATCCATCGAGGGGAGACCCATAAACGGGAGTTGGTACTCAGATCCAGCGGATGCGGTCCGTAAACGAGACATGGGTGTGGCACAGAGTGCATGGGTGTGTCATGCATATTTAACATTGCATTGTATTGATGAATTGGAAAGCATCTAGATTATAAATGTACACTTTGCACATGCCACGCCTTAATCTTGTTTCTTGCATTAATATTATGTCATACCAGCAGTTGAGCTGACCCATTCGTGGGATATCATATTTCAGATGACGACCCTGCTACATGAGACTCGATGAGGTCTAAATGAAAGAAAGAACTTGGAACTACATTTGACTCGTGGGGCGTATTTTGATGTTGTACAAGGGCATAAGCCCTAGACTATTTCATGTTTATTTGTATGTTATGAAACAACGGGCAAGGCATTATGGATTAGTATCGGAACATGAATTAGGTTAGTATTGAAATGCATGTAATTGTCTTTATTTATTTCCTTTTTGTTTATCTCACTCACCCCCCAGGTTTGTGGAATTTCGGGGAGTGACAACGTGGTATCAGAGCATAGGTTCAAATACCTAGAGATTGTGGGGTGTTCTTGAACACCATGAGACCCTAAAAGAAAGAGTGAGAGTTAGTGTGAAATGTCTGTAGTATTCGATAGGATCTTATGTGTATGTGATTATCTATACTTGAAGCATGATTTGTTGTGATTATGTGTTAATTGATACCATATTATGATGCATGATGTGAGTGATGTGTGAGAATTTGTTAAGTGTATATTATGACATGCTATACGTACTACTTGTTAAGTGTAAGTTGTGGATAAGAACAAGACTGATATTCTTTTAAATGCTTATGTCCAAATGTAAAAAAGGGTATTAAATTTTTCTTTCTTGGACTTGTAGACTTATGCCACCGAGACGAGCTCTTGTGAAAGCTGGGCACGTAGGCGGGGTAGACCTAGGGCTACTGTCCCACCTCGGCGTGGCAGACCTAGAGCTACCGCTCCCCACTTATGACACGGTTGAGGAGATTATTGCTCGAGCTGATACACTGGTTCGTAGCACAATTGAGGAGGTAGTTGCTCCTGCTCTTGCTCCTGCACCTGCTCTAGTACCTTCCCCAATGGAGGAGGTAGAGCAGACCATCGGCGCTAGAGATACGGCAACCATATTACAGGAGTGTTTTCGGGCCATATAGGAGACCCGAACTACAGGTGGCGAGACCAGGGATACCTTCGTGATGAAGGCGTTCTAGAGGATAAGACCTCTTACCTTCGTTAGGCAGCCTGACCCATTGGTTGCAGAGGAGTGGCTGAGACAGATTACCAGGATCCTAGACTTACAGGGGATCACTGAGCCACATTTGAGGATCTGATGTGCCACCTTCCAACTTACATATTTAGCCAGTTAGTGGTGGGAGGTAGCTGCCGACAGGCTACATAGGTTCGGTGAGGGATGGGATGCTTTTGTGGCCATGTTCAATGACCACTACTTTCTAGAGACTGCCAGGATCGGGTTTATGGAGGAGTTTGGGACACTACTTTAGAGAGATGTGACAGTGATTCAGTATGAGTCCCGATTTACTACATTGGGGAGATTTGCCCCACACATTATTAGAAAGGAGCATCTGAGGATCTTTCATTTTGTCAAGGGGTTGAAGACCTCTATTAGGGAGAGATTGGCCGGGCACATTATGGACACGTATGAGGAGGCAGTGACCAGGGCCACCAGAGTAGAGAGAGAATTAGCCGACATTAGAGGGATCAGAGAATCCTAGACCCAGCGTAGGATAGCCACATCACAGATGTCTACACCTGCCCAGCCTACTATGCCTACCCTGACTCACACTGGTGGGAGACCATTGAAGAGGTCTTGGACCGGTGCATCTTTCCCATCAACATCACAGAGGCTTGTTCAGTTCTTGGCCCTCTAGCCTGTTATGTCTATTGCTCCTTGAGGGGGGTATCACAGGGACCCATTACATGTTATCGGTGTAGACAGCTTGGCCATAGAATGGCCGATTGCTGATAGAGAGATCCTAGCCAAGGATATGGGGCTGGACCGAGTCAGATGTCAGTTCCACCTCAGGCACAGAGTCAGGGGTGGGGAGCTCCACGACTTCACTACACTTGCCACCAGACAGGCTATGTTAGGGCCAATTGCCCTCAAGGGCAGACCTCACAGAGCACGCCAAGACACCATTATTACCAGCATTCCCAGTTGCCTCTACCACAGTCACAGACAAGCTATAGACCCCCAGCACCATATTTCCAGTCTACACCCTCCGCACTAAGTGTTGAGCTCCCGCACCGAGGGGAGGAGGACAGTAGGGATAGAGAGGGAGAGGCAGGCAGGGCCAGACTATCCAGGGCCATGTTTATGCAGTAGCTGCACTGAAGGCTTCTACTTCTAGACCATCAGTGGTTCGAGGTACATTCCTTATATTTCGTTCATGGGCTAGTGTACTGATAGACTCAAGTGCATCACATTCATTCATATCTACCATGCTTGCCAGGTCATTGGGGTTGGATATAGATCAGTTGGATCCATTGTTGCATGTTGATACACCAGTTGGGGGTAGTGTGATATTGACGAGGATCTGTAGAGATTGCTCGCTAGAGATAGCTGATCACACCCTTTACTTTGATTTCATTTTGCTTGACATGACTAGCTTTGATATTATTTTGGGGATGGATTGGTTGTTTACTTACCGGGCGAGTATAGATTGCTATAAAGGGAGAGTGACAGTATGTACTCCTGAGGGGGATAGTTTTCATTTCACAGAAGATCGTTGGGATTTCTTAGTGCCACCCTTGTACGACTCGAAGAGTTGGGGAGGCCATAGTTACATGTTGGCTAGCTTGGTTGCAGGTGATAGCGGGACTATAGAGATTGTGCTGCCACCAGTAGTGGATGAGTTTCTTGATGTCTTTCTGAATGACTTGACTATTTTACCGCTGAGGTAAGAGATAGAGTTCACGATAGAGCTTATCCCCGGCACTGTACCTATTTCTATTCCACCTTACTGCATGGCTCTAGCTGAGTTGAGAGAGCTGAAGGAGCAGTTGACTGACCTATAGGGTAAAGGGTTTATCCGTCCTAGTACTTCTCTATGGGGTGCTTCGGCACTATTTGCGAAGAAGAAGGATGGGACATTGCGTTTGTGTGTGGACTATAGGAGGTTAAACTGGGTTACTATCAACAACAAGTACCCGTTGTCGAGGATAGATGACTTGTTTGATCAGCTTAGAGGTTCAAGATGTTTCTCAAAGATTGACCTTCGGTTTGGGTATCATCAGTTGAGAGTACGAGAGGAGGATATAGTGAAGATGGCCTTCCGCATCCGTTATGGCCATTATGAGTTTGTAGTTATGCCATTCGGTGTGACGAATGCCCCGGCAGCATTCATGGACTTGATGCATCGCATTTGTCACGCCCTGAATTCCAACGAACCGAGGCGCGAGTAACGAAACTAAAATAAAGTAAATAAAGGACAATCTAACAGATTCAAGTCAAAACTTTCATTCATTTTGTTCAATGTACATCCATGTAAAGCACGATCAATAAAAACATTCAACATGTCATTCGGGTTTAAGCCCTTATACAATATCAATACATCTCGAAATATGCTCCCAAGGGCCAAGATCATTCTAAGCTCATATCTCTTCCACTCTGCAAGACCTCCTCAAGTCTCGAGTGCCGGGAATGTCATCTGTGGGGAGTTATCCCATGTATGGGTCAGCTCAACTATTGGTATGATATAATGCTAATGCAAGGAACAAAATTAAGGGCGTGGCATGTGCAAGTGTACAATTATTTCTATATGTCATTCAATATCATCCATACAACGTGCTAGCAATAATCTACATGTCATCCAACTCATTAATATAATTTAAGGCGTGGCATGTGCAAGTGTACATTTATCTCTACATGCATTCTAAATCATCCATGCAACGTGCTAGTAATAATCTACATGTCATCTAACTCATTAATATAATTTAAGACGTGGCATGTGCAAGTGTACATTTATCTCTACATACATTCTAAATCATCCATGCAATATAATAACAATAATCCACATGCCTTCCAAATCATCCATACCATGTAATAGCAATAATCCACATAACATCCAAGTTATCTATGCAATGTAGTGACAATGCCCATGAAACATCTACACAACTCAATGCCGCAACCATGCCAACTCTATGCCACAACCATGTCAACTTTATGCCATGTCCATGTCAACTCATGTAATGCGATATGATGTAATGTAATGTCCCTTCACGGATCGCTCCCGTTGGTTCGGGTACCAAATGCAATATTATGTCCCTTCACAGATCGCTCCCGTTGGTTCGGGTACCAAATGCAATATCATGTCCATGTCTCATTTTCGGAACACATCCGATGGAAGCTGAGTACCATGTCTCGTTTTCAGAACACATCTGATGGAAGCTAAGTACCATGTTTAGCACCACGTGCTCAACCCAGACTATGCTTTCAATGCATCACACTATGCCAATATGCCTTAATTCCATCATGCAATAATACAATCTCAGATAAGCAATTTTACCAACACATAGAGCATGCCTTTAAACAATGTATTCCACTTAAAGCAATCACAACATCTGAATAACAAAACATCTTCCACATGAATGTATGCAATACGTGATCAACGAAAATACATACTTAAGCCATGTGTTCACAATCTTAACAACTCCCCAAAAATATAATTCACGTATAACCCAACACATAGAACAAATCATATCTTCGTAGAGTAGCAAGAAGCACATAAGCAACGTAAACAATCAACTCAAGATTTCTTTTTAAAGCAACATTCCTTATGTGATTTTTCTAACTTCAAACAAATAATTATATGATTCATTCAATCAACATGCAAATCATTCCTAAACTTAATTCTATTCCTTACTTAGCATAATACACCTTACCTAATGGGTTGGTCTCAACCCTAAGAGATCGTGCTCGCGGTGTAGCCGAACTAATCAATGAGAACGTAGTCCATCTACTGTATCTGTCCAAAGAGTCAATCAGTCTTCTTCCTCTCCCTTCGGTGTTCCTAAAACCAAAAAATGTAACTTAGTCTATTGTTACTTGAGTTATGTTATTTATCAAATTTTATGTCTTTATTTTATGAGTTTCTATTTTGCCAAGTTAAACTTTACTGTTGAGTTTGGAACGTCGAAGAAAATAGGTTTGGGCTTTCGCGGAATTTAATTTGGGTATCCGGGCTAAAAAAGGTAAAACAATCATTTTGCACTTTCACAAGTTCCCATTTCCCGAGACCTCTCCTCATAAATTGGACTCCACAGTTGAGTCCAGAATATTGGAGATAATATTTGTTTACACAATTTGGAATTCGTTTGACTGTGTTTTGACTCATGGGCATTTTGGTAATTTCTGATGGTTCTACGGGTCTTTTATTTTTTGGGGACCTCATCTCGTGTCACGGACCTCACCATTGGTCTTAGGAAGGTCTGAGATAGTCAGAATACATATATGGCTTGTCCCATTTGGACTCCGAGCCATTTCGGGTCATTTAATTTAATTAAACTAATTTAATTCACTAAATTAGGTTAAGTTACAGTGTGTGTATATATATCTATATATATATATTGTTGCGTCATATGGACGGGTGAGAAACTGATGGCACGTTAGCAGTGTGCCACCTCTCCAACCTTCACGTCCTGGCTTCGATTCCCCAGCGCCTCTGTGCGCACTCCCCTTCCCCCATTATTTTTTTTTTTTTTGATTATTTTCTTAAGGATTAGGCCTAATGACCCTTTGGTTGAAACGGGCCCAACCATTTAAAAATAAAACAGGCCCAATATTTTTAAAACCAAACAAGCCCCACCAGTTTAAACAAAAATAGGCCCAAACCCAAAATCAAACAAGGCAGGCCCAACCATTTTAAAAAGAAGCCCAATCACCCTTTGTTCTCTTCTTCCTCGCGACAATCCGGCGACGGCGACCTAACTCCGGCCGGTTTTTCACCTCTTTTCCAATGTGGTTTTCTTTCATTTTTCAAGGAGATCATGTTTTCAATGTTTATTTTTAATTCGGTTCATCAAATCCCCACGTAGACACTCAAACCCGTAGCTCCGGTGAGAACCGAGATTTTTCCGGTGAGTCTTTTTCCTAGCCGTTTCATCACTGTTTGGTCTCCAATATCTTCTCCTAAATATTTCTGCACCCTACACCATGAGTTTCCCATAATTTAAATTGGGTTTTAGGTATAAAAATGAAGCAAACAAAATTATTCTACCAACCTGCAACTACGATTTTTCAATTCAATTCTAAACCATTTTCATTAATTTTTTTCGCAAAGTTTTTCATTTTTCATGTCCTCTTAGGTACACTAACTAAACCTAGCATTCAGGCCAAGAACTCACAAGACAGAAAACTAAACCACTTACCAATCTCCTGGGTTTCTTGGCACAGTTGTCCTTCTCTCTCCTATTCCAACTTCTGGTTCTTCCCAACATTGCAGCTTCCACCCAGAGGATCCCTTCTCTTCTGTCCTCTCTCTAAAACCAAAACCCACTATGGGTATACACACATATACATACGGTTGCTTTATTGCAAAACCACCCTTAGCAGCCCATGGTTTCTCTCTCTTTTCTCTCCCTTTCCTGACTCTCTTTTCTGCTTTCTTCCTGTTTTTCTGACCCTCATTTAATGTTTGCTTATTTGTTGAGTTTTCCACATATAATATATATATATATATATATATATATTATATTACACACACCCACTAGTACACCACTTTCTCTTCCCAACAGCTACGGTTGTAGCCTCACACACATACACATGCAAATACTTAAACACCTACCTGCTGCTACTTTTTCCTTTTCTTTATTTGTTTTCTTTTCTTTGCTTCATTGTCTCACTTAAGACATCATATATATTATATGTAACATATATATATATATATATATATATATGATACATACTCACAATACAATGCACACGCTGCACACTTTTCATTTCCTTCTTTTTTTTTTACTTGAGATATTTATATACATATATTATAATATATATTACAATTACACACCACACCTATGTCACACATAACATACATTTATTTAAAAAAAAAATTTATTCCACTAAAAAAAATTTCAAATCTTTACAGCATTTTTAGTTCTTATATAGATCAGTTTGTCGTGGTGTTTGTTGATGATATTTTGATTTACTCACCCTCTGAGGATGAGCATGCATTTCATCTACGGACTATGTTACAGATTTTGAGGGAGCATCGTCTATTTGCTAAGTTCTCGAAGTGTGAGTTTTGGCTTCAAGAGCTGCAGTTTTTAGGCCATGTGGTGTTAGGTAGTGGAGTATTTGTGGATCCTTCTAAGATTGACTCTGTTATGAGTTAGGAGAGGCCGAAAAATGTGTTTGAAATTCGGAGTTTCTTAGGATTGGAAGGGTGCTACCGTCGATTTATAGAGGGGTTTTATCGTCTTGCCGCACCGATGACTCGTTTGACGTGCAAGGGCATTAGATTTGAGTGGACAGATGACTGTGAGCAGTCATTTTAGGAGCTGAAGAGGAGGCTGAATTTGGAGCCCGTCTTGATTATACCTGAGGGAGGTATGGGCTATATCGTTTATTGTGATGCTTCATGAGAGGGATTAGGTTGTGTGTTGATGCAAGAGGGTAGAGTGGTAGCCTATGGTTCTCATTAGTTGAAGAGCCATGAGAAGAACAACCCCACACATGATTTAGAGTTAGTTGCCGTCATATTTGCACTTAAGAGTTGGCGACACTTCTTATTTGGGGTGAGGTTTGAGGTGTTCTCAGATCACAAGAGCCTTAGATACATTTTCATGCAGAAGGACTTGAACCTTCGACAGAGGAGATGGATGAAGTATATGGAGGACTATGACTTTGACCTTCAGTACCACCTTGGGAAGGCCAATGTCGTAGCAGATGCAGTTAGTAAGAAGCCGATGAGCACTGTAGCTAGCATTGCTATTAGAGAGTGGGAGATGATAGGAGACATTAGAGAGTTTGACTTAGAGCTTGTCGAGTTTGAGGGACATGCCACATTGTTCAATGTGTGTGCACAGCCTTCACTGTTGAGCAGAGTTATTGAGGCACAGTTACAAGACACAGAGACAGAACAAATTAGAGCACGAGTTGCTAGTACCTAGGGCTTTGAGGGGTGGACAGTTCATTCTGACCTTAGCTTGAGGTAAATAGGTAGTCTTTGTTCCAGAGTCTCTTAGGACTAATGTCCTTAAAGATTTCCATCATTCATGCCTAGCAGTGCACCTAGGGGGCACTAAGATGTATCACGATTTACACCGCCAGTATTGGTGGACGGGGATTAAAGGAGATGTGGTGCAGTTTATGTCTAGATGTCTCACATGCCAGCAGGTAAAGGCTGAGCACTAGAGACCTGGAGGTTTATTGCAACCATTGCCCATGGCTGAGTGGAAGTGGGAGCACGTTACCATGGATTTTGTCATGGGTCTTCCGAAGTCACCTAGAGGTCACAATGTAGTTTGGGTTATAGTTGACAGGTTGACGAAGTCCGCTCATTTCCTACCGATTAGAGCAACCGACTCATCGGATGTCCTCAGTAGTTGTATATCTGAGAGATGGTACAACTACATGGGATTCCCGTATCCATCGTTTCAGACAGGGACCCACATTTCATAGCACGATTTTGGCGAAGCCTTCAAACAGCCTTAGGGACTCAGCTACAGTTTAGTACTGCCTTTCACCCTCAGACTGACGGTCAGTTAGAGCGTACCATTCAGATCCTAACATCTTAGGGCCTATGTTATGGACTTCAGGGGTAGCTGGGAGGATCATCTTGCTTTGGTAGAGTTTGCCTACAATAACAATTATTAGTCCAGTATTGAGAGGGCACCATTCGAGGCATTGTATGGTAGGCCGTGTCATTCACCGGTGTGTTGGACTGAGGTAGGGGAGACAGCTGTTTTGGGGCCCGACTTAGTCCGTGAGACCACGAAGAAGATACAGGTGATCCGGCAGCATCTGTTGACGGCACAGAGCCGCTAAAAGAGTTATGCGGACAGGAGGCGACGACTTCTGTCATTTGATGTTGGAGGACATGTGTTCCTCAAGGTAGCCCCACGGCGAGGATTGAGGAGATTTGGGCGCAGTGGGAAGCTGTCGCCATGGTTTATAGGCCCATTTGAGATCCTTGGGAAGGTTGGTAAGGTGGCCTATAAGCTAGCATTACCGCCACAAGCTATCTGGGGTTCACGATGTTTTCCATGTGTCGATGTTGAGGAAGTACGAGCCCGACCCTTCACATGTGCTAGATTGGGTAAATCTTCAGTTAGAGGGCGACGCTTCTTATGATCAGAGACCCATAGAGATATTGGACTCGAGGGACCAGGTTTTGCGAGGCAAGACCATCCCTTTGGTCAGGGTTCGTTGGAACCATCATGGGGTCGAGGAGGCCACTTGGGAACGTGAGGCTAAAGTCCGTGCTAGATATCCCGAGTTGTTTAAGGAGTGAAGGATGTAAAGATCCAAAATTTTTGGAATAAATTTTTCATTTAAATATGAATATAAATGTGTGTATGAATAAGTGTATATGTATGTGTACATTTTAAGTAATATGGATGCATGTATATAATATACAATATCTATATATATATATATGTTTATAGTATTATGTGCTATGTGTATACATGTATTTAAATATATATATAGGTATACACAAAAGGGGGGTGCACGTCTGGCTATGTGTGTGTGTATGCTGCTGTGTGTGTGTTTGCCGCTATGTGTGTGTGTAATATAATGTACACATATATATAAAAACCAAAGGAGCAAGCAAACATTAAATGCATTCTAAAAAGGAAGAAAAAGAGGAAGTGATTGGATAGTGGGGAAGTCAGAAAAGGAGGGAAGTAGTGGCTGCAGTGACCTTGCGTGAGGTTATGTACATAACTATGTATATGTGTTGGTTGTGTGCGTTGGTTAGGACGAAAATCAGAAAGAGAGGCTGAGTGTAGAAGCTGTGTGTGTGTCGAGAGGAGGCTGAGGTTAAGCCAAGTTGGAATAGAAGAGAAGAAGGAAGAAACTATACCAAGATATTTAGGAATAGGCATGTCCTGGTTCAGTTCTGTTTTAAAAATTTAAAGCATGTTGGTTATTTCAAAGTATAGGGCCATACTGAGCATGAAAAATGTAAAAAGTTGCAAAAAAAATCAAGTTAGAAGATCGAGAATTGAGGTAGAACTTGGTAGTTGCAAGTCAAGAGGATAAAATTTGAACCGTGTGATTTTATGTATCAAACTCGAATTAAACCATGAGGTACTGATCCTCAGAGGCGCAGAAAACTGTTAGGAAGAAAAATGAGTGAAAACAGTGGCTGTGAAGTCACGAAAATGAAACCTTAGGCTTGGCCAGAAAATCGGCCGGAGCTCTTTGACCCTCTATTCGTGATGATCTAGTGATCTAAATCAAAAACCAAGGTTTGATATGAAACCCTTATGAAAATGGGAGAAAACTGCATTTGATTTAGGTCGGAATATGGTCGAAAAATAATCGCCGTCGCCGGAGATGGCGACGGAACCCTAGGGCAACCCTACCGAAGAGTCAGGGAAAAAGAAAGACTGTTGAGGGTTTTTGGTTGGGGTCGGTTTGGGTTCGGGTCAGACCCAACCCACCCGGACATATTAGATGACCAAAGCTTCGTCGTTTTGGTTTATAACTTAAATGAATTGGGGGTGTTTGGAAACAAGTATAATAAATTAGAAATTGAAATTAAATTCGGGGAAGAGGGATATCCTATCCTTGTTTTAGCCTTGTCTACTGTTTGGCTTAGAAAATTTGAAAAAAAATTGCGCAAAGGCGCAGCCCTTACGAGTCGAACCAAGGATCGGTTGGATAGAAAGAGGCACGTGTAACCAGTTAGGACAGGACAATCCCGCGTCCTTTTATTTCACTAATAAATATATATTTTGTATTGTAACTTTATTTAATTAATTTAATTAAATTAAATATCACGAAATGGCCCGGAGCCCAAATGGAACTAGTCATTAGTGTATTTTGACTATCTCGACCATTCTAAACCCAACGGTGAGTTCCATGACGCCAGACGAGGTCACAAAAAATGAAAGACCTGTAGTAACATTAAAAATTATCAAAATGCCCTTGAGTTAAAAAGTAGTCAAACGAGCTCCGATTAAAGTAAAAAAATAGTGAATTTTTATTATTTCGAGCATTCTGGACTCAACCAAATAGGGCTTAAGCCCAAAATATGGAAAAATGCCCAAAAATGAGGCCAAGGGGACTTGAACCCTTGACCTAAATGAGCAAGCAAATGGCACCCAAAAAGTTACCAAGTTGGCTGCCAACATCTTTGTGCCCATATATACAACAGAATCGTATATAACTCTGAATTATCCTAAGTCTACCACCCAAATTGGCCAATGGCCATACATGCAAACACTTCATTATTAACTGAATTAGCCACATTACCCCCACCAATTGGATTTCATGCAGCAAAGTAAAAACAATAAAATATATCTACATGTGTGTATGTGTACATAGATAGATGCACTTTGCATGTTAAGTGGGGCTAGAAGAAATCAGAAAACTACTTGAGTGTGTTCTGCATATGGCTGTGGGCTGTTAGAGAAAGAGAGAGAGTGATGTAGAGAGAGAAAGTCCATGTGAGAGATTGTGTGTGCATGCATGTGTGAGATGGTGCTTCCATGGAGATACACAAAAGAGGAGGAATTGAGGGTGCATGACTGAAACTTAGGACTAAGGTGCCAAAGATCAGAACTGAGCCTTGGAAGGGAAAGGTCGACCAAGGTACATGCATGGCACCTAGTTTTAAAATTTTTCCTTTGGATTATTGGCACTGTTCTTGGCATTATTGAGCCCCATTACTGCATGCATGATAAGTTAGACTATAAATCTGGGTTAAATGCGTGAGGGTTAGACCACTGAAACAGGCCTAGAACACCAAATCAGTGAGAACCTGCCATGGATGGACCTTAGTGGTGCAGGTCTGAAACGACCCTCACCAAACTGATTTCTAATGATCTAAATCTGATCTAGACCTCAAGAGGGTTCTAAAATGCCTAAGCTGCGACCCCAAAGACCTAGGATCAACCCTCAAATGGCGAGTTACAGGTTCGGGTTTAAAACCTAACCTCACCAAAATAACGACTAAACTGAAATTTATGAATGGGTGCTTGAACCTCATGATCAGTAGGTCACCCCAGACGAAACCCCATCAACTTTAAGCCAAAAATGGGGATTTACAACTGAGTTGCAGGTTCAGTTATCCTCCATTGGACCGAGCATTTGAGCTTACATTTAGGCATCAAATGAATGCCAAGATGTTGGTCTAACCTGTAGGAACATTTTGGGATGGATAGCAGTAGAAATCCGTGCCTGAAACTCCATGAAAATGGAAAAAATCGAAACTAGAATTAGGGCAAAACTGGGGAAGAAGAGAGGAAGACGATGAACAGTGCGGGCCGGACTTCGGGTCGGTTTCGGGTTCAGGTCGAGACCCGACCCGTCACATAAAAGGATAAGTGGGACGGCACCGTTTTGATGTTTAAAGGTTTTGTTTTAAAATTGAAATCAGTTTGTTTGGTTTCTGATGTAATAAATTGGAATGGGAATTAGGTTAACCCAGAACACGGATAAGGGGCTAAATTGGGATAACTGGGATATGTTATTCCGGTGCTGAATGATTAATTGAATCGGATGGTTTAGGGTTTTTGGACCGGTTCAGCTAGTTGAACCCGAAAACCAAGCGGTTCTGAACCCTTACCCTAGGAAATTTAGTTTTGAACCCCACAACTTTCTGAAATTAGTTTTGACCCCCAACAATTCTGAGTATTTGTACTCTGGCCCAAACTTTTAAGAATTTATGCATATAAGCCCCTAAAAAATAATTAAATAATAAAATAATTATTTATTAATTAGGTAAAATTACTATTTTATCCCTTGGATACTAAGTGACCCAAACGGAGTCCAAATAAAATAAATAAATAGTGTATTTTTACTATTTCGGGCATTCCGGACTCAACGGTGGAGTCCAATTTGGAAAATTAAGTCTCGAAAAATACAGATACGTGAATAGTAAATGATTGTACTATCCCTGATGATACCTAGGCCCAAATAAAAATAAAAGATAGCCCATTCTGAATTATGTCAGGCATTCCGGACTCAATGGTGGAGTCTGTTTTGTGAAACCAAGTCCCGAAAAATACAGACATATAAATTGTAAATGACTGAATTACCCCTAATGATACCCAGGGCCAATTAAACATAAAAGATGGCCTATTTTAACTATATCAGACGCTCTGGACCTAATGGTGAGGTCCGTGAGATCTAAATAAATCTCGAAGAAATATAGTTGGATGAACCAAGTGTAATTCCAGATACGTCCTGATGATCAGTTATGTAATCAGATAGACTCTGATGACTGTAAATTTGGTACTTTAATATTTTAGGACATTCTAGACCCAATGACGGGATTCGTTCTGTGAAACAAGGTCCCGAATCCATAGACACGTGAAACTTCAAAATGACCATTTTACCCTTAGTATTCCAAAAGCTGGATGAATGTCAAAAGGGGCATAGTCTGACTACTCTGGGCACTCTTGGACTCAATGGGGGAGTCTATACTAGCCAACGAAGTACCGAAAAATGTGACACGTGAAATTACTGAAATGCCCCTAGTACAGTACGAAACCCAAATGAAGTCCAATGGGACAAAATTAATACCGATAGAAGCCCGGATACTCGTGAAATTGTACACATGATTAAATGAAGAGTCGGGGTCAGAATCTCACGAAACGTAAGATGACCAAAATACCCCTGAGCATGGTAAGTGCCAAGTAGAGGTCGAATAAAGGTCAATCTGACCTAATAAATTATCATAAGCATAATTATGAAAATCGAAGGGTTGAATAAGACTCCGGAATAATCAACATGTAAAACGAGAAATGATCGATGTGTCCCGATGATCGAAAGCAGATACCAAATGAAGTCCAAAAGACTTAAGAATTTATATATGAGATATATGGGACATTCTGAGGACCACGATAAGGTCCAGGAAAGAATGAAAAATTACCATTTTGCCGATAAGGTTAAATAAGTACTTAACTGATAACAATTGGAGTCCAAAAGACTAAGAACTTTATATTTAAGATATGTGGACTATTCTAAAAACCATGATAGGGCCCGGAGAGAAGAATGGTAAAATTACCATTCTGTCCCTAAGGTTAAATAAGTACTTAACTGATAACAATTGAAGTCTAAAAGACTTAAAACCTTATATATACGGTATGTGAAATATTTTGAGGACCATGACAGGGTCCGGGACAAAAATGGTAAAATTACCATTTTGCCCCTAAGATTAAATAAGTAATTAACTGATAACGATTGGAGTCCAAAAGACTTAAAACTTCACATTTAAGATATGTGGACTATTCTGAGGACCATGACAGGGTCTAGGACAAGAATGGTAAAATTATCATTTTGCCCCTAAAATTAAATAGGTACTTAATTGATAACGATTGGAGTTCAAAAGACTTAAAACTTCACATTTAAGATATGTGGACTATTCTGAGGACCATGACAGGGTCTGGGACAAGAATGGCAAAATTACCATTTTGCCCCTAAGTTTAAATAGGTATTTAACTGATAATGATTGAAGTCTAAATGACTTAGATTATAATCCTGATGACTACTAAGCCTAATTAAAGAATGAAATAGCCTCGAATGAAACCCGATGAAAGGGCAATAGGCTACTAGGCTATCTTAGGTAATCTGGTAGATGCCTAAGATGATGAATAAGACCTGAATGGATGAATTCTGATATGTTTGTGATTGATGATGATTATTCAGGATATGCATGGAGGTACCTAACGTATCTGGAGGTTATCAGATTGTTTGTGCAAGGAGATAAGCGTAAAGTTTGTGAGTAACTTGGAACTTCTGACTTGGTGTATAAGTTACACCGTCTAGTTATTGTATTTTGATTTACTGTACCATTTTGTATACTATACTGTTTAAATGCATACTCTTTTATAATGCATTACACGTGACATGATTTTGTACTGTCCTGCTCTCTTGTTCAGTTCGGGTCTGTCATGTTCCGTTGTATGGTCTGTCCTGGTTTTGTTCTGTACTGTTGCATCTTACTCTTGGTAACATTCCAGTCTTGAGCAGCACGGCATAAGTTTACTGTACTACTTAATTGGCACTATTCTTTTTTGCTGTTCTGTTCTGCTCAATACTAACCTGTTCTATTCTTTGATTTGATTGCCTATACTTTTGAACGATAAACTGGCATTCTGTACTGTTTTGTCTATTCTGGTCTATTGTTCTATTTTGATTTGTTTTGTTATGTTATGTTCTGATCTGCTTGTTCCATTTAGTTCAGTCCTGCTTTATTCTACTTAACCGCATTTAAGTGGATTTATAAAACTACTATTTCAGAAACAACTAAACTACCCTTGTGCTTTGTAAACAAGAAATGGTTTTGAAACCCATGACAGGGAACCTGTGTTACTCATTGGGCTTATTTAAGCTCACCCCATTCCCTAACATTTTTCAGGAATTATCTCTATTGGATTAGAAGGCACTATGATGTGACATGGACAGGCTGAGTGGCGGTCCAAGTAAAGGATCTGATGGCACTGATTTGTGGATACTTGCATTATTGTGGATTGAATCTGGTTCTTCCGGTGAGTGACATGATTACATATGATATGATTAATTTATTGATATTGGGACATGGCTTATGGTAATGGTACTCTAGAGACATTAGATGTACACTGTGTTATATGTTTGATTATAGACGCGCTCTGACGTTAGAGTTATTAGCTGTTTGGATTTTAGACTTGCTCTGTGGTACATACCCTTACGGTAGATAAATGAGTTGCATTCTCGAGATAAAAAAGTTTTAAATTTCGCTGCATCTGACCCTACATTTGGAATGCAATTCATCAATAAGTTTAGAAATTGCCTTTGGTTGGTCACATTATTAGTTGGCAAACTAGCAAGGCAGCTAACTGGCATCACGTCCTCGACATCCGCGTAGGGTGGGGTTCGGGATGTGATAGTAACCATGTGTTTAGATTGACAACATGAGATATGTATTCATGTGGAATAAGTTTGTGAGTTAAATATTATTGTTGCCTCGGGTATGATATATTGTTTAAAGCATGCTTCATTGAGATTATATTATTGTGTGGTGAAATCAAAGCATCTGGGCATATGGTGAATCCTTTGGAAACATGGTGTGAGTTGAGCACGTGGTGCTATGCATTATGAGGGTGTAGATCCTATAGTGAAAAACCCAAAATTGGCCATTGCATTGGTACCCAGATCCATCGGGGGAGGCCAGTAAACGGGAGTTGGTACTCAGATCCAGCGGATGTGGTCTGTAAACGAGACATGGGTGTGGCATGGAGTGCACATGCATATTTACATTGCATTGTATTGATGAACTAGAAAACATCTAGATTATAAATGTACACTTTGCACATGCCACGCCTTAATCTTGTTTCTTGCATTAGTATTATGTCATACCAGCAGTTGAGCTGACCCATTCGTGGGATATCATATTTCAGATGACGACCCTGCTACATGAGACTTGATGAGGTCTTAATGAAAGAAAGAACTTGGAACTACATTTGGCCCGTGAGGCGTATTTTGATGTTGTACAAGGGCATAAGCCCTAGACTATTTCATGTTTATTTGTATGTTATGAAACAACGGACAAGGCATTATGGATTAGTATCGGAACATGAATTGGGTTAGTGTTGAAATGCATGTAATTGTCTTTATTTCTTTCCTTTTTGTTTATCTCACTCATTCCCCAGGTCTGTGGAAATTCGGGCCGCGACATGGTTGATTTCATATTAATTTCCCC
Source organism: Nyssa sinensis (assembly GCA_008638375.1). NCBI lineage: Eukaryota > Viridiplantae > Streptophyta > Magnoliopsida > Cornales > Nyssaceae > Nyssa > Nyssa sinensis. Next base: position 8,371,168 of record CM018049.1, read on the forward strand.
ATGTTTCCCAAACTTACGAATAAAAATTTGCTAACTAGACTCACCCAAGATGAGTTCCAAATAGTAGTTAAATATTTCCTCAACCAATGGTCAAAAGTAGTCTGAGTCATGTCCAGGCATGACCTTCAAGATGGCCCCAAAAATGTCTCTAATGTGCCTTGAAACAATGACCCAAAATGGCCCCAAATATTGTTCAAAAGCAACTTAGAAGGTTGATCAAAAATTATCTAAGACATGGGTAGAAACTAGCCAAAAATGTTTGCCCAAGGTGGCTTAAATTGACAGCTAAAGTTGGCTAAACATTCCCTAAGGCATAGACCAAGGATAGGTAAAAAAGTCTACCAAAAATGGTCTAAGGAGGTAGCCAAACATGGCCTTGAATAATGACTAAAATGTGTCCTAAAAAGTTTTCCAACATGACTTGGTATAATGGAAAAAGTGGCCTAAAAGGGGCTCTAAACATTGGTGTCTAATATAGAAGTGAATGGCCTTAGAGGGCAAGTCATGGCATGCCCATGGCACAGGTGCGCGCAGCAACAAGCGAGCGCAGGGAGAGGCGCAGGGGTGCGGTACCCGTGCGGGGATGGCGTGCAGGCTAGTTGGTCTACTAACTTGTTGGCCTACTATTCATGCTACAGTATTCCAGTAGCTAAATTACTACAGTGCCAAAATTCTAACCTTGGCCTAAAATCTTGATTTTGACTTTTGTATACCCATTTCAATTTATTTTATCACCAAACTTGGTGTGGGACCCTAAAACGTGTAAAATGACCTTTTTATCATTTTTTTCCTTATTTTTCGACCTTAAATAAATTTTGGACTAATTGGCCCCTATATCCATTTCCTTACCTTTCTTTTTTCCTATTAATTCATTTAATTCCTTACTTAGAAATCTAGGCATGCTCTCCCGCTGCACTTAACTTAGTTGCTATTTTTGAAACATTTCACTATAGTCTCTTTTGTTGATTAACCTTTTTCCTTATCCTATTCCTTCTCATCATCCTCCTCAACACCAACAACAACACCTGATAGAACAATTGTTTATTCAATTTTATATTTCTAATATTCACAAGCATATTTCAAAAATAAATAACTACAAGAAGCTCCATGCTCCTGATTTACATTCAATACACAATTACATATAATCAAACATAAAATTAAGTTTATAACTTACACAAGGTCTAAACTTTAAACAAGAAATAAACTTCATGGGACTTATGCCCCTACATACAAAATATGGCCCTTAGGCTAAATATTCTTCAATGTCTATTTCCCCCCTCCATGATTCAAGAATTCATCAAGTCTCATGTGCCGGGAGTCTCATTTGTAATATGTAATCCCATATAGGGTAAGTGCGACAACTTGTGTAACACCCCGACTGTAATACCCCGACCCGAGAATGTCGAGTAATGAGGCATATTTTACGAGGTTATGGGAAAATTGGGAGAATAATTAATCAAGTTAATATAATTAATTAATTAAATATAAGGAAGCTAATTACCATTTAAATTACTAGAATAATGTGATGAAACACACACTCACAAAGTGTATTGTGTGGAAGTACATGTATAAATATATGTGTCTACAAGTATATACATGGAAGTTAAAAATAAATATTAAATAGATAATATAATAATGATAGTAATAATAATAATAATAATAATAATAATAATAATTAAAATACATGTATAAAGGTATAAAGGTGTGTATATGTATATTATATATATGTAATTGTAATTATGTATATATATATATATATAGATATGATTATATATATATTGAGGGACATGCAAAGGTCCAATGTGTACAAGTGTGTGTGAGTGACCATTGTATATTACTATGTGTGAATTATGAGATATATATATATATATATATAAATATATATATACATCAATACAAGTCAAGCACCACACACACACACAACCGGCCACTCAATGGCCTGCCAAACAGTAGCAATTCAGACCCACTCATGAAGAAACATGAATTTGGCTAACCCAAGTAGAGGGGCAATCAGATTTGCCATGATTCACATCTCTATGTACACATATGCATGGTGCTTGTACACACACATAACCATCCGAGAGAGAGAGAGAGAGAGAGAGAGAGAGAGAGAGAGAGAGAGAGAATTCAGAAGAAGAGAAATGAAATCTCAGAGGAAGAAGAAAGAGGAGAAAGCCATTGTTGAAGGTAAAACATCAAAAACTATCATTTTTCTCTCCCTAGAATTTTGATGTATTAGGAACTGTTTTTGAATTATGCATACACATATGATGATAGATATATGTTTATGAGTTTGTCAAGCATGATTTTAGGCTTTGAAAATGACCAAAGACAGTAAACCCATGTAAAGCAGCATTGGAGGACCTTGCTCAAGCAGGTCTGAACCAATGGCAACCAAACCAGGTTTTGATCATCAAGACCTCAACTAGACTCCACAAACATGCCAAAAACCTATAACCGCGATCCAAAACTCAAAAGAATCGAAGCCCAAATATCGAGTTATAGGTTCGGGTTCCAAAAACAAATCTCAAAAATATGAGATTAAATCTACTTTTATGAATGAAAAGTGAAACCCTATGAAGAGGGGATCACAACAAAACAAGTCTTATGAAATTTGGCTAAAAAATGAGCATTTACGACTGAGGTGCAGGTTTGATTATCAAACCTTTACCCGAACGATTAAGCTTGGTTCAAGCTCTCAAACGGATGCCAAATCCTTCCTAGAGTTCCCAGAAACATTTTAGAATGAGAAGCAGAGAGAATGGGTCTCTCAAAACTCACGAAATTAAAGAAAAAGAAACCCTAGAAAAATAAGGTTACAACGATGAAGTTGGGGAAGACGATCTACAGTGACGGGTCGGGTCTTGGACCGGGCATCGGGTCGGGCCCCGACCCAACCGAGAAACGGTTAAAACCCTTTAACCGAAACTACGACGTTTTAAGTTAGGAATTTAAAATTTTAAATTTTAGGGCTGACGTCATCATGACGTCAGCATTACGTGTTGAACCGGCCAAAACCAGTTGGTTCGATGAAAACCCAAACCGGTTCACTTGAAATTGAACTGAACCAACTGGTTCAGACTGAAACTTATGGAAATTAGATTTTGACCCCAACTATTTTTTCTGATTTATACTGTGGCCCAATTTTTGGTAAATTTATGCAATTAAGCCCCTGGAAAAATAATTAAATAATTAATTTAATTATTTAATAAATAAAGTAAAATGACTATTATGCCCTTAAGTCATAAATGAGGCAAATGAAGTCCAAATTAAACATATGAATAGTGTATCCTTACTATTTTGGATATTCTGAGACTAATGGTAGGGTCCGTTTTACGAGACGGGACTCGAAAAAATAAAGACACGTAAAGGGGTAAATGACCAAAATACCCCTTGTCCAAAATTAAACAAGTTATTAGTGTAATCTTACTATCTTGGACCTTCTGAGTCCAATGGTGAGGTCCACGACACGAGATGAGGTCCCGAACATAAAGACACGTAAGGGGTAAAATGACCAAATTACCCCTAGTGCCTCAAAAGCCAAATTAAAATCAGGGAAGGTCTAAATTGATTTTCTTTGACATCTCGGACTCAAAAATGGAGTCCAAATTACGAAACGAAGTATAGAAAAATACGATGTGTAAAATGGTGAATGACCATTTTGCCCTTTTACATACAAAAGTCCAAATTAAAATTTAGGAAAGCCTAAACTGACTTTCTTCGACACTCCGGACTCAATGGTAGGGTCTATTGGACCAAAAGAAATGTCTAAATAAAAAGACATAAAATTTGATGAATAGCATCTGTTAGATGATTATGAATTGAGATATTGCCAAAGAACTAAACTGAGGCAAATACGAGAAAGGAAATACGAAAAGACACGACACGTAAACGTGTCAAATAAATAACTCAAATTCAAAGTTAATGGAGCTACCAGAAGAGTATAAATTGAAATAAATTAAATTTCTAACACATTAAATTGTGTCATAGGTTAAGAATACGAGTTAAGTTAAGTACATATGAATTATGAGATCGTTGTAGGATCTAATACGAGCTAAGCATAAGTTAAGCAATCAACAATAGGTGTTATTATGGTGAATGTGAAGTTAATGAGGTTATTATGAATTGTCTTAGGAATTACAGAGGAAGTGGGAAAGCGCATTTTTAGCACTAACCCTACAGACCGAGGTGAGTAACCCTACATTCGAAGTGGAGATTTAACTCCATGAATTTCAAAGAAGTTTGAGTTCAAGTCATGAGAAGTATTTGAATATCGAATTCAGTTTTCATACGCCTTCTGTTTTAAATTAGTCTGTTCAGATATCAGATTTACTTACAGTTTCCTTTAAATATGCCTTAGCATGTTTGAGTTTTAAATTGCAAACTCTCTGAGATATATTCTGGATTCGTATATTCTGAGAATTGAAAGTTCTATTATGAAGTTATGTACTTTATGTTTGAATACTCTTAATAGTATTTCTGAGAAGTCATGAGATAAAAGTAGTTTCTTGAAATACAAGATAACTGTGCATAAGCACGAGACGGGGTATTGGGGTTCGCAAGGGACTCCATTATCCTATGGAGCCGACAAGCTTTTGGGTTCTACGAAATCCAATTGATTGTCAAATGCCTAGTAGCAGGATCTAATCCCACAGGCAAAGAGATATCTCGACAAGAGTAAAACGAGAGTCTGATTCGAAACAGATTCCAAGAGCAAAAGTGAGAAGAAAAGATATTTGAAAATGAAAGCAGATTTTAATCCTCATTTTCATATTTACATGTTTAAGTTTACATATACTCTATTTAAAGAAGAACACATTTCTAGCTTGAACACTTTACATGTTTCAGAGTTATGATTTTATGGAATGCATATATTTTGTATTCAGAGTTACAAGTTTTATATGGAAAAGCATATGTTAGCTTGAATGTTTTAAATGTTTCAAAGCTATGAGTTTTATGAATGCATATATTCTGTGTTCAAAAGATATTAACAATTGACAGTGATTGATTTATAAACTTTTATAAACTAAAACCATTGTTAATTGAAAACCCCATGACGAATGTTGGAATTGCTCACAAGCTTAGATTAGCTTACCCGGACTTTGTTCGGACCCCCCTTTTAGGTGATTCACAGCAGACAGGGTCTTGAGGACGATGGTGATGAGTCTAGCTGTTTTTGAGAAGATATGTTAAGTAGTTCTTTTGAGAAACCTTTGAACTCTAGTAGTACATTTTGTATTAGTAGACAATGTAAGAATATGTATTAAGCCCTCAGGGCAACCGAATATGTATTGTATTAATGTTATAAGTCCTTAAGTTTTACTTATACTCTGAATGTGTAACCATGTATGCTATGTAAGAGCGGCAGTATCGGACGGATGTGCGTAAATTTAAATAAGAAAAGAAAAGAAAAAGTTTTTCACGCTTCCACAAAACGTATGTCGGACATCTATTCGATATCGCTGCTTATGTGAGCCTTTGCCCAAGGGTTCTCGGGCCTGAGGCTGGCGGTCGCGATGCGAGATCCGCACAGGATGGGTTTCGGGTCATGACACCGACCCTGTTTAATTAATAATTAAATTATTAATTATTAATTAGTACCGGCTTAGAAAAAAAAAAGGGGCCAAAAGAGCAATGGACAAGTCTTGAACCCTTGACCAAGTAAGGCAAGGTTTTAAAGTCCCAAAAATTTACCACTTGGTCCATAAGCACTTTTGTGCTATAATGTGCATAAGATATGTACATATGTCATGTAATGCCCCAAATTTTGAATATCAAGATGAGGTGGCAACCCCTCATTGGACCACCACACCCACCAATTGGCTTTCATGCACATCAAATCAAATATATGAAAAATATAATATATGATGTATAGTTGTACCTCATGTTGCGTGTGTGGTATGGAAATGCAGAAATCAGAATTGATGTATGTTTATGGGTGCAACTGTTGAGAGTGGGTATGGCAGTATGCGGGTGATGATGTAGAGAGAGTCTAGAGAGAGAAACAATGAGAATACAACCTTGTATGTCCATGGTGTGTGCATACAAGTGATGTCTCACTCATATGCAGCATGAAGGAGGCGTGACTGCATTTGGAAAGACCCAAAGACCAGAACTGAGCCATGAATGAGGGAGCAGTGGTCTGAACGAAGGTAAAACCCTTCAAATTGAAAATTTTTCTGTTTGAGAATTCTGGTACTGTTTTGATGTATTGAGCCCCATTACTGCATGCATGATAGTTAGATTGTAAATCTAGGGTTAAATGCATGAGTTTTAGACCACTGAAATAGCACTAAACCCACTGGCCGTACGTAGGCAGCCATTAATGACCTTTAATAAGCAGTTCTGAAATGGCTAGCACAAAACAGATTCCTGAGCCTTTGGAACCTGATCTAGACTTTTCTAGGATCTCAAAAACATTGATCCGTGACCTGGAAACCCAGGTTTAGACCCTCAAAACCGAAACTATTTGTCTTGGCCATGAAACCCAAATTCTGTAATGGGCTCTTAAATTGAAATTTATGAATGGGATGTTGATCCCCATGGACATACAGTCACAACCAACCAAGAATCATGAACTTTGGTTGAGAAATGAGGCCATACGACTGAATTGTGTCCCCTCACGATAATCGGGCTAAACAGAGCTCAATCCTTGGATTCGAGGCTCTAAACTCATGCCAAAAGTTTGGTTAAACTTATAGGAATATTTTAGAAGCAAAAACAGAGAGAATCGGTACCTGAAATGTCATGAAAATGGAAAAGAAATTCCCTACAACTAGGGCAACAGTGCCCTGCGCTGATGGGGAAGACGGAGTCGACTTGGTCGAGTTGACCGAGTCATGCCAAGTTGAGGAACGGCTATTGTGTTGATGCTACGCCGTTTTGGGTTTGAAAGATTTAAAAATTTAACTGAATTTGACCTGTTTGGTTATGGGCTTTAAAAATTAAAAATTGGATTTGGCTAATCCTGAACACGGATAAGGGGGCAATTGGGGTTAACTAGAATATTTAATTCCGGTTTCGTGAAGAACAGTGAACCGGTTGGTTCACAGTATTTTTGGACCGGTTCAGTTCTTGAACCCTAGAACCGGATGGTTTGAACCCCTAAATTACAAAATTAGTTGTGAACCCCTGAATATTTTCTGAAATTACACTTTAACCCCAACTGTTTTGGGGAATTGTACTGTGGCCCAGATTTTGGGAAAATTGTTCATTTAAGCCCCTGAAAAATTAATTAAATAATGAAATAATTATTTAATTATTTTATTAAATAGGTAAACTTACAATTTTACCCCTGGACATTAAATATGTCAAACAGAGTCCAAATAAATTAAATGAATAAGTGTATTTTCACTATTTCGGGCATTCCAAACTCAATGGCGGAGTCCGATTTTGGAAATACAGTACTGAAAAATACAGACCTATAAGTGACAAATGACTGTACTGCCCCTGATGGTACCCAGACCCAAATAAGAATAAAAGATAGCCCATTCTGATTATGTCGGGCATTCCGGACTCAATGGTGGAGTCCGATTTAGGAAATTAAGTCCCGAAAAATACAGACACACAAATGGTAAATGACTGATTGCCCCAGTGATACCCAGGGCAGATTAAATATGAAAGATAGTCCAACTTAATTATGTCGGACACTCTGGACCCAATGGTGAGGTCCATTTTATGAATTGGAGTCCCAAAAAGTTTGGTTACACAACATGTAAAATTACCAAACTTGTCCCTGATGCTATACGAGACCTAAATGAAGTCCGATTGGGACGAAACTGATACCGGTAGGAGCCCAGATACTAGTGAGACTGTATACCTGAATAAATGATGAACCGGAGTCAGAATCTTACGAAATGTAAAATGACCAAAATACCCCTAAGCACTGTAAGTACAAAGTAGAGGCCAAGTAAAGGCCAATCTGATTTGATAAATTATCATAAGCATAGTTATGATAACCGAAAGGCTGAATAAGACTCCGAAACTGTCAACGTGTAAAATAGAAATGACTGATGTGTCCCAATAATCTAAAACAGATATCAAATGAAGTCCAACGGACTTAGAAAATTATATCTAAGATATATGGGATATTCTGAGGGCCTTGACAAGGGTCCGAGGCAAGAGATAAAATGACTATTTTGCCCCTAAGGTTAAATAAGTACTTAACTGATAACAATTGGAGTCCAAAGGACCTAGAACTTTATATTTAAGATATAAAGACTATTCTGAGGACCACGACAGGGTCCGAGACAAGAATGGAAAAATTACCATTTTGCCCCTAAGGTCAAATAAGTACTTAACTGATAACGGTTTAAGTCTAAAAGACTTAGAACTTCATATATAAGATATATGAGATATTCTGAGGACCATGAAAGGGTCCGGGGCAAGAATGAAAAATGACCATTTTGCCCCTAAGGTTAAATAAGTGCTTAATTGATAACGATTAAAGTCTAAATGACTTAGATTATGATCCTGATAACTGCTAAGCCTAAATTAAGAATGAAATAGCCCCGGAGGAAACCCGATGAAAGGGAAATAGGCCACTAGGCTATCTTAAGTAATTCGATAGACGCCTAAGATGATGAATAAGACCTGAGTGGATGAACTTTGATCTGTCTGTGATTGATGATTATTATTCAGAATGTACATGGAGATGCCTGAGACAATATCTGGAGGTTATTAGATTATCTGTACATGGGGATAAGCAAAAGTTTATGAGTAACTTTTGACACTGTACTGTATTTTGATGCACTATCTGTCTTTTTGTGAGTAACCTAGACTTCTGACTTGGTGTATAAGTTACTGTCTAGATACTGTATTTTGATGCACTGTACCGTTTTGTATGTTATACTATCAAAATGCATATTTTTAACTGCAACCTATTGTACTGCATTACATGTGGCATGATTTTGTTTTGTCCTGCCTAATTAGCGTCTTGTCCTGTCTTGTTTTGACCTGTTCCGTTCAGTTCCGTTATGTTCAGCTCCGTTCATGATATGCCTGTGTCTTATTTTGTCCTGTTCCGCTCAGTTCTGTCATGTTCAGTTCTGTTAATGATATACCTTGTCTTGATTGATATATTGATTCCGTTCAGTTCCGTTATGTTCAGTTCCGTTCATGATATGCCTGTGTCTGATTGATATAGTGTTTCCGCTCAGTTCCATCATGTTCAGTTCCGTTAATGATATACCTGTCTTTGATTTGATATATTGTTTCCGTTCAGTTCCGTTATGTTCAATTCCGTTAATGATATACCTGTCTTTGATTTGATATATTATTTCTGTTCAGTTCCGTTATGTTCAGTTCCGTTCATGATATGCCTGTGTCTGATTGATATAGTGTTTCCGCTCAGCTCCGTCATGTTCAGTTCCGTTAATGATATACCTGTTTTTGATTTGATATATTGTTTCCGTTCAGTTCTGTCATGTTCAGTTCCGTTAATGATATACCTGTCTTTGATTTGATATATTGTTTCCGTTCAGTTCTGTTATGTTCAGTTCCGTTCATGATATGCTTGTGTCTGATTGATATAGTGTTTCTGCTCAGTTTCGTCATGTTCAGTTCCGTTAATGATATACCTGTCTTTGATTTGATATATTGTTTCGTTCAGTTCCGTCATTTTTAGTTCCGTTAATGATATACCTGTCTTTGATTTGATATATTGTTTCTATTCAGTTCCGTTATGTTCAGTTTCGTTAATGATATACCTGTCTTGATTGATATTATTTTCGTTCAGTTCTGTTATGTTCCGTTGATGTTATACTTTTGTCTCTAACTGACATATTGTTTCACTCAGTCCTGTCTTGTTCCGTTCCGTTAACGTTATGCTTTTGTTCCTGACTGATATTGTTTCCGTTTAGTTCCGTTATGTTCCGTCCCATTATGCCTTTGTCCTGATTGATATATTGTTCCACTCCGTTCTATTATGTTCCACTCCGTTATGCTTTGTCTTTGATTGATGTATTGTTCCACTCAATCCCGTTATGTTTTATTCTGTTAATGACATACTTGTCTCTGATTGATATATTGACATCGTTTACTGTTTTGATCTGGTTTGTTATGTTAGGTTTTGTTCGGTTCTGTTCAGTTATGTTTTGTCATGATTTGTTATGATCTGTTCTATTCTGATCTGTTTGTACTGTTTAGTTCAGTCCCGTTTTATTCTACTTAAACTGCATTTCAAGTGGATTTATAAATGTTATTCTAAAGCGATTGAACTATCCCTGTGCTTTATATGCATAAACTGGATTTGAAACCCATGATAGGGAACCTGTGTTACTCACTGGGCTTATTTAAGCTCACCCCGTTATCCTAACATTTTTCAGGAATTATCTTCATTGGATTAGAAGACACTATGATATGGCATGGATAGGCCGAGTGGCATTCTAAGTAAAGGATCTGATGGAACTGATCTGGGAAGACTTGTATTCTGGTGGAACAAATTCGGTTATTCCGGTGAGTGACATGATTACATATGATATGATTAAATTTACTGATATCTGGACATGGCTCATGGAAATAAATGGTACTCTAGAGATATTAGATCTGCTCTGTGTTATATGTCTGATTATAGATATGCTCTGAGGTTAGAATTGTTAACTGTTCGAATTTTAGACTTGCTCGGTGGTACATATTCTTACGGTAGATAAGTGAGTTGCATTCCCGTGACAAAAAGTTTTAAATTCCACTGCATCTGACCCTATAGTCGGAATGCAATTTGTCGGTAAGTTCAGAATTTGCCTTTGGTTGGTCGTGTGGTGGCTGACTGGCATCACGTCCTCGACATCCGCGTAGGGTAGGGTTCGGGATGTGACAAATTGTATGACATAGTGCTAATATAAAGAATAAAGGTAAGGTGTGGCATGTGCAAAGTGAACATTTATGAGCTATAATCCATCAAATTCACTGATGCAATGCAATGACAATATGCATGACACACATATGCAACTCTATGCCTAACCCATGTCTTGCTTCACGGTCCTTCTCCGTTGGAACACAAATACCAATCATATGTCTCGCTTCACGGTCTATCCCGGTTGGAACACTGAGTACCAATGGCCAGATTTTAGATTTTTCACCACAGGATCTATCATGACCCGAAACCCACCTTGTGCGGATCTCGTATCACGACCGCCACCCTTCGACTGAGGCCTTAGGGCAAGGCTCACATAAGCAACAGCATCAGACAGTGGTGCGGCCTGTGTTTTGCAGAAGCGTAAAAATTTTTCTTTTCTTTTTTTATTTAAATCTTTCGCACATCCGCCCAATATTGCCGCTCTTCCAAGTTGTACACCTGAATATACATTCAGAGCATAATAAAATTCTAAAGTTTTATACACGATTTATATATTCATTTGTCCTTCGAAACTTAATTACATAACATTTACATACTTTCTATAACCAAAAACGACTAACTATTAGTCTTGGTGCTTCCCAAAATCAGCTAATCCTGCAATGAACTTCCTACGCCCTTGCACAAAATGAGCATTGATCAAACACTTTCTTTATCAAAAACCCGAACTTGCTTTCTATTACTTGAAAGGGGGACGGATAAAAATCTGAGTAAGCTAATCTAAGCTTGTGAGTAATTTCTGCATTTGTCATGGGGTTTCAATTGACAGTGGTTTAGCACATGAGAGTTTATAAAATACTCACTACCAATTGCTCATACATTTAGAACACAGAATATATGCCTTCTTTAAACAGATAGCTTTGAAACATTTAAAGTATTCAATCTAACATACATTTCTTCAAATAGAGTATATTCACTTCAAAACATATAAGCATGTATAATAAAATGTGGGTAAAAACCTACTTCCATTCTCAAAAGTGTTACTTCAAAAGATATAAACATGCATAGTGAAAATGGGGGTAAAAACCTGTTTCCAGTTCTCAAAAGCAGTTACTTCAAAAGATATAAACATGCATAGTGAAAATGGGGCTAAAAACCGTACTTCCATTCTCAAAAGCGTTACTTCAAAAGGTATAAACATGCATAGTGAAAATGGGGGTAAAACCTTGCTTCCATTTCCAAAAGTGTTACTTCAAAACATATAAACATACATAATGAAAATGGGGGTAAAACCTGCTTCCATTTCCAAAAGCATTTGTCATCTTTTCTCTTTGATTAGATGGAATTTGTTTCAAACCAGACTCCCGTTTTACTGCAATGCTACAATGGAGATATCTCGTTGCTTGGGGGATTAGATCTTGCTGCCGGGCATTTCTTCATGTCATAGTTGAATTCTGAAGGATTTCAACGTTGCAAGTGGTGCTTATGCACCGTTTATTTTGTAAAACATTTATCACATGGTTTCTTCAAATAAATACTTTTCATGAGTATTTAAAATATAATGTTCATGACTTCAGAACAAGAAACTTCAAAATATGTAGACATGTTAAATACTTTTAAAGAAGACAGTAATATTTTAAAACAGGAATCATGTAATATGGAATTTAACATTCAATGCTTTAGATATTTTGAAGTTTAAAACATCTTCAAATCCATGGAGTTAAATATCCACTTCAAATGCAGGGTTACTCACCTTACACTCCAAGATTGGCGTTTACTGCGACGCCTTTCCTTTTCCCTTCGTAGCTCCTAAGAACAATTAATAATAATCTATTAACTTTAAATGTATCTCAAATATCTCCTATTGATGCCCCTATTTTATGCTTAGATCGTATTAAATCCTAACTTTCATTTTAATCGCTATCCTCTTAGTGTATACTCTTCTGGTAGCTTCGCTAACTTTTAGGGTTGCTTTGTTAACTTCACCTATTTACATGTCATATTTTCCATACTTCGTTTCATAGTATGGACCTTACCATTGAGTCTGAAACGTCGAAGAAAGTCAATTTAGACCCTCTCGGACTTCCATTTGACTTTAGGGGCACTAGGGGTAATTTGGTCATTTAATACTTAAACGTGTCTTAATTTTTTAGTGTCCCGTCTCATGAAACGGACCCCACCATTGGGTTTAGAACTTCCAAAATAGTCAAAATACACTATTTATTTATTTTATTTGGACTTCGTTTGCTCCATTTATGGTCTAGGGGTATTTTTGAAATATTTCTTAAAATTAAATAAATTTCGGTTGGGCCATAGTACAATTATCCAGAAGTTCAAGGGTCAGAATCAAATTTTCTTAACTTTTGATCCAGGCCAGTTGGTTCAGTTCAAATTTAAGTGAACCGGCTTAGGTTTTCATTAAACCAACCGGTTTGGTCGGTTTAGCACGTAATGCTGATGACGTCAGCCCTAACATTTAAATTTTAAATATCTCTGCACACGAATCTGAAAACAAAGGCAACTATGCCCATGAATAGGACAATAATAATGAAATAATACAAAAATAAAATGAAAAGACGATTGATAAATCATCAAGAAATGAACATTGTTTGAGAAATCAAAAATGGAAAGTTCAATAAGTTTGAGGACGCCGAGCAAGGGATAAATAATGTAGTGCAAAGAGAATACAAGTAAATTGTCCTGATACGAACCAAAAGATACTCATGCAAACAAAAAGGAATAAGATACTCTATCCTTAGTAAAACTTAAAGTACTTGAATGAGAAGTTCAAAACACTCTAAATGATAAAAGAGGTGTAGTCGAGTTACACCATTAACTACCTATGACCACTACCAAAGAAACGGATTGAAAAAAAAAGATCAAGGTACTAGATACCTTTACCTGGCACATGATACATTGTACGATGTCAATAGAAGTTGAGAGACCATAAATAATAAGGTAATCACGACCTAGTACCAAATGAGATGAATAAACGATTAGACGTGGAACTCGTCACGATACTGGTAGCGAGGGGAAATAATCAAGTAATTGAAAAGATGACTCAGGGTGAGTAATGGAAGTAACAGACCCCTAGCCGTAATATTAATACTAAAATTTGGAGATGATGAGTTAAAAGTTTCGGGGAAGTTAAAAGGTCAAGCCTATGACTCTCACATTCACTATTAAATTAAAACGAAAGGGAAAACAAAAGAACTGTGAACCTTGTATAAAGAAATTTTCTTCCTCGAGAACATAGTAGCTGAATACTAGAGATAAGTCCAAGAGACAAGTTACAAAGGGAATTATGATGATGGAATTGGCGAGATGGGGTGACAGAGTGTCATGGGTTATGAACATTCGAGTTTTGGGGACAAAACTCAATTTAAGGGGGGTAGAATGCAACACCCTAACCTAGATGTGACCGAGCGGACTATGTAAACCGAGTCGTTAAAGCTTCTCGTTTAATATTGAATAAAATGAAACGGTTGGAAATTCAATGGTTTTTTAAGTATGAATAGTTTCCGAGTGATGCCGAGCAAAATCACGAATGGATACCGGAATATAAAAAAAAATGACAATGAAAATAAATAAGATAAATTAAATTAAAATAAAAAAGGGGGGGAACATAAAGGTTAATTCTAAAAAAAAAGAAGATAAAGGGATGAGGGGGCATAACTAGATGGGATTAGAGGGAGAGAGAGAAATGATGAGACGCGCAGAAGGGGAGAGCAGTTACGGGTCAAGAAGGGAGAGAAGGAAACAAAAGAAAGAGAGAGCAGGAGTGGGCACTGAAGGGCCGGTGGCCATGGCTGAGAAAGAAAAGGAAGAAAAAGAGAGAGAGAGAAGAGAGAGAGAGAGAGAGAGAGAGAGAGAGAGATTTAGGAGAGTGGAACAGAGGAGGTGACTTAGAGGTGTGAGTCGTAGAAACGAAGGGGTGGCATAGACTAGGGACTGCGGGGGATCGAGGTAGCGGGCGATGGAGGTGCTGATGGCACTGAGCACTGATCCAAATGGTGATCGGAGCTATAACCAGTAGCAAAGCCAGGCACTATTGCACCAGACACCGAAATAGTGATCGTGAGGGCGATGGAGCAGCGATGGGTTTGGGATCGCCGATGGCAGGATGGGACGATCGTCAACGGTGTGGCATTGGAGGCCGTTGATCGGACGGTGGTTGAGATTAAGGGAAAGGAAGATTTCGAGGATGGCACGGTTGTGTGAGTTTTGGGTCTCTTGTTTTGGGGCAGAGGAAATATGAGAGTCGCAGAATGGTGAGCAGGAGGATTCAGACTTCGACTTCGGTCGTGTCGCTGGGTTGTGATCTGAATTCAATTTCTGCTTTAAGTTTTGGTAGTCTGGTTCGAAAACCTGTGGTTGGAGGAAAATAGGGCGACCATGGTGAACTTTGACATGGACAAGGATGAGGATGAGTCCTCTTCGCGATCAAGCGTTGCTGATGTTGCAGCTTCGCCTGTTATGACACGAAAAAGATTGAGGATGGGTTTGCAGTAGGTGTGAGAGACTAAACAAGTAGAAAGAGAGGGAGGCGTGTGTTGTATGTGATGCCGGGTACTGTAGCAATTGTGTGCTTAAAGCCATGGGGTCAATGCCAGAAGGTCGAAAGTGTAGACGCTGCAACGACATCCTATTTTCTGGTATAATCCTCATCTCATCACCCTTCTTCAGATACTCAAGAAGTGTTGCAGTATTCAAATATATATATATATATACATACATAAAAGAAGAAAAGAAAAAGAGGGGGGTATATTTTGTGGTGCTGAACGTGTAATTCATGAAGATCTAGATTTTCTTTTTAAGGGAACTTTTGTGAATTTACAACTGAGAGTTAAATCCAAAAATAAGTGTTTGAAGTGCTCTTGGGTCACTACTATTATATTTTTGGGTTATGTGAGGTTATAGCTTTTTTGTAACACTGGTTTCTCTATCATTTGTATTTGAGTTTTGTGATTTATTTTGGGCCAAACCGGGTCAAGGTCCGACCCAATCCACCCATTCAGATGGTTGCCCAACATTGTTACTCTATAGGTAAAATTTTAAATTTGGGTTTGGGGGGTGTTTGGTTGAAAAGGAGAAGCTATCCAAATGATTGGCTTACAACATACAAGAAATGGAAAAACAACGGAAAAAGAATGTATACAAGAAATGGAAAAAAAAAAATTATATCAAGGGGGAAAGGGTGAGAAGCTTAGCCCACTGTGTCACCAAGACACGTGGTCTGTTTGGGCTCAAATCCTATATGTATTAGCTACAATTAATTAATTTAATAAATTAGTTTAAATTAATTAATTTCAAATTAAATTCTGATGCATAAATTAATCGAATGAATAATGAAAACTTGCTGTTTTGGATCTTTTGGATTTAATGGTGAGGTCCTTTTCACGAGACAGAGTCCCAAGGAAATAAGATATCCGTAGAACGCTAAAATGATCAAAATACCCCTACATCGAAGGTGAGTCAAACGGACTCTGATTGAGTTAAGTAAATAGTAGATTTTTATTATTTCAAACCTTTTGGACTCAACGGTGAAGTCCAAATTATGAAAACAGAACCCGAAAAATAGAGACGCGTAAATGACCATTTTACCCTTGGGTAAATTAGATCAAATTGGACGTCGTAAAAGTATTGAGTAATAAAAGAGATATTTAGAGTAGCGAGGCATAATTTGATAAATGACATTAAAGCTAAAACATGTTTACTGATGTATAGGAGACTCGAAAGGGAAGTGGAAGATCACGGATTACTAAGACACATTGAAATGGTAAGTAAATTCCTATCTTTGATACGTGGTTTCCAAGCCACGATCTTTCCATTACTGCCAACCTTGTACTCATATATGTATTCACTGTCATTGTTCCCCACCGTGGATATTGTTCTACCTAATGGATGCCTATTGGTTGATGTTGCATGACTGATTCATTTCATTGATGTCTATTTACTATATGTTATGTTATGATGTTCCATGTTTTATACATTCATATGGAATACTATAGAATCTTAATTTATGTTAAATACCGGGTTTTATGCGCAGTCACATTACCCATCGGATGCTATCTGATTGACTGGGACCTACGGGTCAAACGCACATATGGCAATTATGGCGTTTTTACGCAATAAGGTTAATGGGCATTTTATATGCATTATGTTAATGGGGGGTATGCCAGGCCCTAAAAGACCGAGGCTCTGCCAAACCCTAAACAGAGTAAAGGCAACATCCATGTTAATTGATATAGTTCTATGTTGATTGGTTTTGATTTATTGGACTTGATTGTGACCGTTTCATTGTGGCAGTATTTATGTTGATTGTGTTCATTGAGCGTATTCTATATTCATGCTACGTTGTTACTCTTGACGGTTATTGTACGTTGTCATTCATCGGTTACCCTTGACTGTTATTGTACCTTGCATTCATTAGCCATTGTGGCATTTTACAGTTGACTGAAATCGTTGTCATGATTGGCTATCATGTTACCTTGACTTGTATTCATCTATGTCATCCCCACCCGTATCGGGGATAGGCTTTTACTTACTGAGCTTCGTTTGCTCACCCCCTTCATTATATTTTTTAGGTGAGAATGCTATGGAACCACAGTAGGAGATCCAGAGCATAGGGAGATAGTTAAGAAGCACAGTAGAATACAGTAGTTCTCCCATGCACTCACCACCTAAAATAATGTTTTATGTTTAAGTTATGTTGGTTTATGTTTGGTTATTATCAGACTTATTTTTAGTTTTTGGAACACTGTTGTAATAAGGCTTCCGTACTTTAATGTCATGTTTACATTGCTAATTATTATTATTGGTAAAGAATGGAAAAAGTAGGGACGGCCATTAGGTCGGCCCCACGACACGAGATTCGCATAGGGTGGGTTTCAAGTCATGACAGTGTACACCTCATGCTTATTATTTCCCTTCTTCACATGGCTGTTGACCCTCCTTTACCATATGGAGAACAGTTGAAGGGCTGTTCACCCCACTAATTCTCTCTCCTAATTGTTCTTCTACTTTCTACAATATTTTATTACTTCCTGATTTCTTTCATTCTCTTAATTACATATATTTATACATATATAAATAACAACCATTCATGCATATATTTATATTTAATATGTAGGTATATATACATATACACTTATATTATATCATCATTATTTATTCTTATATGTTTTCGTTTTATTTTTTATTTTTCACTTTGTTAATCGATCTGACGTAATACTCTCTTTTCATGTCTAAACTTATCATTGTAATTAAAGGTTGGTGATTACAACAAAAGTGATGTACAGTCGTCTTGGTTTCTCGGGACTTTTACTGAAAGTTCGCATGTTGGGGTTCGAAACCGACCTTGTTGCCTAAGGTCTCATTTACTAATTAATATTTGGTGATTTAATAATTCTTTGTCGGGTTGGGATGTTACATTCTTCCTTCCTTAAAAGAGTTTTGTCCTCAAAACTCGAGTGTTCTTTAGTTCAAGAGTTCTAGTCTCCTTACGTTATCTCTGTTACAAAAGAATAACAGTTCTTAGTTTATCTTCATGTACGTAATACATAAGGTTATATTCATTTACTTAGTGATTCCGGAGATGAACTTTGATTCATTATTTTCAGATAGATAGGAGGTTAACTCGTATCACTATTTGCTTTTAATTTACTATCGTACAATTTTTAATTCTTTATGTCACATACTGGATTTATGTCTTCCAACGATTTAAGGATTTTGCTTGATCAGGTGAGATAAGGTAGCACTGCGTGTTTTTTAGTTCCCTTAGTTACATGATAAGGTGGCCATTCCTTACCGGTAACAGAGGTCCTGATAGCATACTAGTAACTGTCAAAATATTTTTCTTTTCTCTTTTTACAATTATCATTTACTTCTAATCTTCAAACTTTATTCTTTCTATTCTACTGCGGGTCCCATACCCCGCCTTCCTATTACGTACTTCAAAATACCTACTTCATGTTACTATGGGTCCCATACCCCGCCTTCACATCACATCATTTACTTCACATGTTTACTTCATGTAACACGGGTCCCATACCCCACCTTCACATCACGTCATTTACTTCACATATTTACTTCATCTAACGCGGGTCCCATACTCCGCCTTCACCTCATGTCATTTACTTCACATTTCTTAGGTAGCCTAGAACCTACCAAACTCATAGTTCTATTCCAAATTCTTCTAAGGTCACTAAGATTGTTCAAGTTAACTAAATCCTAATTATTTCCTAACCTCAATTATGACTTGATCTTTCCCAAAGACCAAATAACCTAGAGCTCTGATACCACACTGTCACGACCCGAAACCCACCTTGTGCGGATCTCGCATCGCGACTGCCACCCTTTGGCTGAGGCCTTAGGGCAAGGCTCACATAAGCAACAGCATTGGACAGCGGTGCGGCCTATGTTTTGCGGAAGTGTAAAACTTTTTCTTTCCTTCTCTTCTTTAAATCTTTCACACATCCGCCCGATATTGCCGCTCTTCCAAGCGGTACACCTGAATATACATTCAGAACATAATAAAATTCTAAATTTTTATACACGATTTATATATTCATTTGTCCTTCGAAACTTAATTACATAACATTTACATACTGTCTATAACCAAAAACGACTAACTATTAGTCTTGGTGCTTCCCAAAATTAGCTAATCCTATAATGAACTTCCTACGCCCTTCCACAAAATGAGCATAGATCAAACACTTTCTTCATCAAAAACCCGACCTTGCTTTCTATTACCTGAAAGGGGGACGGATAAAAATCCGGGTAATCTAATCTAAGCTTGTGAGTAATTTCTGCATTTGTCACGGGGTTTCAATCGACAGTGGTTTAGCACATGAGAGTTTATAAAATACTCACTACCAATTGCTCGTACATTTAGAACACAGAATATATGCCTTCTTTAAACAGATAGCTTTGAAACATTTAAAGTATTCAAGCTAACATACATTTCTTCAAATAGAGTATATGCACTTCAAAACATATAAACATGCATAATAAAATGGGGGTAAAAACCTGCTTCCATTCTCAAAAGCGTTACTTCAAAAGATATAAACATGCATAGTGAAAATGGGGGTAAAAACCTATTTCCATTCTCAAAAGCGTTACTTCAAAAGATATAAACATGCATAGTGAAAATGGGGGTAAAAACCTACTTCCCTTCTCAAAAGCGTTACTTCAAAAGGTATAAACATGCATAGTGAAAATGGGGGTAAAACTTGCTTCCATTTCCAAAAGTGTTACTTCAAAAGGTATAAACATGCATAGTGAAAATAGGGGGTAAAAACCTGCTTCCATTCTCAAAAGCGTTACTTCAAGAGATATAAACGTGCATAGTGAAAATGGGGGTAAAAACCTGCTTCCATTCTCAAAAGCATTACTTTAAAAGATACAAACATGCATAGTGAAAATGGGGGTAAAAACCTACTTCCATTCTCAAAAGCGTTACTTCAAAAGGTATAAACATGCATAGTGAAAATGGGGGTAAAACCTGCTTCTATTTCCAAAAGTGTTACTTCAAAAGGTATAAACATGCATAATGAAAATGGGGGTAAAACCTACTTCCATTTCCAAAAGCATTTGTCATCTTTTCTCTTTGATTAGATGGAATCTATTTCGAACCAGACTCCCGTTTTACTGCATTGCTACAATGGAGATATCTCGTTGCCTGGGGGATTAGATCTTGCTGCCGGGCATTTCTTCATGTCATAGTTGAATTTGAATTTGAAAAAGCCAGACCAACACATTCAGTGGACTGAGTTCACCATTCAGTCGACTGAGTTCACCATTCAGTCAACTAAATCATAGTTCGGTTGATTGAAGGACACAACTGAGTTGTCTACAGGGTAGAGGTCGTTCTTCGTAAAAAGCTATTCAATTGACTAAGTTTTAGGTTCAATCGACTTAGTATTAGGTTCAGTCGATTGAATCTTCCATTGTCATTTTGTTGAGTAAAAAGGCTTATGTAATTCAGTTGACTGAATGTACATTTTGGTCGACTGAATTTGATAGTATGTTGAGGCTTTAAGAACAAAATGCTTTGTTCAGTTGACTAAATCTTGGGTCCAAGTCGATTGAATCTTCCATAGACAAAATAGACATGTTTTTGTGAACACAATTCATTTGATTGAATTGGAAACCTAGTTGATTGATTTTGTCAATTTAGATTTAATGCCTATTTTGTTCATTGTTTTTCCTTTTTCAAGTCTTCTGATTTTTCAAAGCTTAGTTTCTAACTTTGTTATGCTTTTAAAAACTCATTTGTTTGATTGATTTTAATTGATCACTTAAATACTTTAAGCATTATGTTTTGATCAATTAGTTTTAGATCACTCGAACACCCAACATAAAAGTAAAAGTCTCCACTGATTTCTTTAAAGCGTGAGTGCTTTTTTTTACTTTGACTTGATGCTTTGATCTTGTGAGCATGATTCCATGATGTTGATCCTCTTCATCTTTAGTCAATTCTTTGGTCAACCATCTCCTGATTTCATTAACCTATATGCTTTGGCACTTAAGATAAATCATTAGTCCACATTATCAATGCCTTGTTATCATCATAATTACGAGAATGCCATTGGTTGAAAACCTTTAGGGCCTAACAATAACAAACATACTATAGACATGGATGATGATGAGTTTTAAAAATCTATGATTTCTAAACTTGTTAAAAGAAAAATAAAATAAAATATTACTTGTCAAAGTGAATGACTTAGAACAAACTAAGTACTCCTTTAAATCTACTATAGATGAACTGAATACTCAAGTGAACATATTAGTTAATGAAAATTCTAATTTAAAAGATAAGTACTATCACATCCCCTGACCCACCCCGTGCAGATTGGGCGACTGTGACCTCTGCCCAGGTGCCAGTTAACAGAATCGGAGTCGGGCGGCAGTGCAAACATAACATAAGTAATTGAAAAGTTTGAGGAAGCATGAATACAAATGCACAACCGTCCAACCAAAGCTTCTTCTAAAATTTTTAAATATTTTTTTGAAACATAAACTTAAGGCAAACTTAAGCATATTACATAATCATTGTTCCTGCAGAATTTAATTACATAATTAGTTCCAAACATTACTACAAAAGATGTGGACGATTTACATGTCTTGGCATTCCAAAATTTTTCTTGCTAAAGATCTGACTCTAGCTAATTATCTTACATAAAAAATGGTACCAAAAAAGTGAAGCTCATGATGCCCTTCACTAGTACGGGTAAGGCTCTCATTCGTTATCATTGCCTGAAAAGACATGGTTAACAATCCATGCGATCCTTATAAAAAGCTTGTGAGTAATTTCGGTACCTTGTCATGGGCTTTCAACTAATAGTGGTCTAAGTATAAGAGAGTTTCTAAAAGTGACTACTACCAATTGTTTGCACAATTCAAAACACGAAAAATAGAATCTTTGAAACAGAAAGCATGAAGCATTTAGGGCATTCAGGCAAAGCATTTAATTTCTCAAATACAGAGCAAGTGGATACAAGTTTCATTAAAATTCAAAGCATAAATCTTTAAATCATAAAATATGAGGATATAAATCATAGTTAGAGTAATGGGCGATAAGCCTTCTACCATTTTAGGATGTAAGATCTTTTCTCTTTTTTACAAGAGGGTCCATATCGGTCCAGACACTTAAGCTTAATAGGAGATCTGTCACGCCCCGAATTCTGACCGAACCCGAGGCGCGACTGACGAGACAGAAAGTAAAATAAATAAAAGGACAAAAGTAATTAAATTCACTAAACATGCGTCCATCATCATCCATACATAAAATAACATCGAATATATTGTTCATCAGTCATTCGGGCTTAAGCCCTTACATAACAAAATACAAGTTTCATGGATCACAAATACATCACAGGCTTCACCCTATCAGGGCATCACAGAGTCTCTAGTGGCTGGAGGATCCTCATCTGAAAATGTTGCCCACGAATGGGTCAGCACAACTGCTGGTATGATGAAATGCTAATGCCAGAAATAAAGCTAAGGCGTGGCATGTGCAAAGTGTACATTTATATCTAAATGACAATCAAAGCATCGCAGTAATACATGAATGATATGCATGACACACCCATGCACAACTCTATGCCATACCCATGTCTCGTTTACGGGTACTCCCCGATGGCTCGAAGTACCAATGCAATGGCCAATTTTGAGTTTTTCACCACAGGATCTACACCCTCATAATGCAAAGCACCACGTGCTTACCCACGCCATGTTCTCAAGGAATTCATCATATGCCAATATGCCAATTCAATCTCAATGAACATGAATCTCAATAATATAACATGCTCGGACAATAAGAAATAAATCACTAGTCAGTTTCATATACATGCATATCTCATATGTTCGTACATCATGATTCATGTTCTTCACTTTATTAACTTGCAAGTAACACATAACATGTGAACAACCAATTCCAAATAAACAGGTAAACACATTACAGATAAACACATACAGCATTCCAGTCATTCACAAATATTCCTAACTTAACTTCATTTCTAACACTAGCAAAACACCATACCTGAAGGGTCAGTCACAACCCTAAGAAGATCGTGCACTATATGTAACTGAACCGGCGGATGAAAATGCAGGAGATCAGATCGCCCCCTCCTGTCCTGTCAGTGTCCCTAAAAGTAGAAATTTCAACTCAGTCTATTGTTATTTGAATTTATGCTATTCATCAAATTTTATGTCTTTGATTCATAAGTTTCTATTCTGCTAAATTAAGCTCTACCATTGGTTCTAGGACGTTGAAGAAAATAAGTTTAGGTTCTCGTAGAACTCAATTCGGACACTGGGTTTCAAAAGGGCAAAACGGTCATTTTGCACTTTACACGTGTCCTTATATTTCGTGACCTCTTTTCACAAATCGGACTCCACGGTTGAGTCCGGAATGTTCGAGATAATAAAATTTCACTATTTGTTTACCTAATTCGGAGTTCGTTTGACTGTGTTTCGATCTAGGGGCATTTTGGTAATTTTAAAGGTTACTGCGGTTCTTTTATTTTTTGGGACCCCGTCTCGTAAAACGGACCTCACCATTGGTCTTAGAAGGGTCGAGATAGTCAAAATACACTAATGACTTGTCCCATTTGGACTCCGGGATATTTTTGAATATTTAATTAATTTAATTAATTTAATTAAATAATTAAATAATTAATATTTAATTAATTAATATTTTATTAATAATTTAATCAGGTGGGTAAAAGTAAAATTTCTAACAGTTGGGGGGTCAATTTGTAATTTCTGAAAGTTCTGGGTTAAGGTTCAAATTCCAAAAGGTTCAAGGTTCAAATTGAAATTAGTTTAATTTGCTATTCTCAATTAGGTTAACCAAACAGGGGCTAATCCGAGAACAGGGATAGGATATCCCTGTTTCAATTTAATTCCAATTTCCTAATTTCTTATCCTTGCAACCAAACGGGCCAAATTAGGTTTTTAATTTAAAACAGTAGGCCGACACGTGGCAGGGGCGGTCCACACCCGCCCGAACCGGACCCGACCCGACCCGGAACAGTCCCCCTTCGTCCCCGATTTTCCGGTGATGGACCAGTAGGGTTCCGGCGCCTTCTCCGGCGCCGGCGACCGATCTCCGACGAGTTTTCTCAGTTTTCAAGATGCTATTTTCTCCCCCTTTTCACGTAGATCACATCCCCAACCTCCATTTCCCTCAAAGCCTCCTCCATCTCCACGAAATAGAGGGTCAAACCCTCGGTCAACTCTCCGGCCAACTCCTCCCCTTTCATTTTTGTCACTGTTTGGTCACGGGTTTCCTCCCATTTTCATCCTAAAGGCTTCCTGTGTTCAAGAGGAACACTTCCTCATGATCTTAGCAAGTTTTTAAACACAAAACCCTTAAAACCCAATTATTGCCCCCGACCTGTAACCCACTTTTTCTCTCTCATCTCTCACCCATTTTAGCCCATTCTTGTGGTGTTGTTTCCCATTTTTCATATCCTACAAGACCTAGGAATTTAAATCGACAGTATGCTACAAAACAGATGGTGCATATATATTAGGTTTCTAGAGAGAGAAAGTAAGTGGGTTGAGGTGTTTACCTCAACAATGGTGCCTCTCTCTTGCCTTGCCTCCGTTTCTCAGCCTCTACTTCTCTTTCTTATCTCCTCAGCCTTTCTTTCCTTTTTCTTTTCTCTCACCCGAGACACACCATCATATGCATAAGTTCACTCTCCCTCTCTCTCTCTATCATTTTTCTCTCTCTCTCTCTCTCTCTCTCCAAGACCAGCCTTTCTGCATCAGAACTGCCCCTCCCATACCCTGATCTCTCCTTCTACACTCCACCAACCATACCTGCCACACCATCCCTTGTTGAGTGTGTAACACTCAACACATGCACACACACACACGGCACACGCACACACACACACACACTGTTTTATACACATGTATATATTTATATACACTTATATATTTACACATTTTATACACACACTCACATGTATACACATATACACAACATATAATTTAAATTATATATACATATATATATATATATACACATACACACACATCCATCATCATAATAATAATAATAATAAATTATATTTACAAGGAATAAATAATAATAAAAAAAAAAAATTTCATGTTATAACAAGATCAATATAAACATGACCTAAACAAAAGAAATCTCTTGCCTTCTAGCGGGCGTTATAGGAGCGAATCCCTAAGGATCCACTAATTTCGAGTGCTTATGCACTACTTATCTTGAATTACCAATTATCAAATAGAAAGTATTTGAAATGTTATTTTTCAACATAGATGCTTTCCAAGAGTAGTTAAACATAGCTAAGATGAGAAACATTCATTTTTGAAAAAGATATTTAATACAACTTTGAAGTCTAAGATAGGCATTTAAAACAGGCACTTTTGTAGTTCATGATAGTAATTTGAAAATAGAACGGGTATCATGTTTGAAACACGAGTTACAAAAGTATGGAATTTGAATTAAAACATTTTAGAGACCAAGGAGTTAAAACCTCCACTTCAAAGTATAGGATTACTCACCTTGGGTTCTGAGGTTGGTGCTACTGGTGGGCCTTTCCTTTTCCCTTGTAGCTGATAAAAATATATTTCACGAAAGCTTATTAACTTCATATTTAACTTAAGTTACTTCTTAATCGGTGTTCTTAATGTATCCTTAGACTTGGTGATTGCTATTTTCTCAGAAAAAGTCTTGTTTCTTTTAATCGTGTTTATTCGTAGTCAAGTCTAACTCTTAGGGGTAATGTAGTAACTTATATTTTTATGTGTCTTATTTTTTAGTACTTAATTTAGAAGTATGGCCTCACCATTGGGTCCAGAACGTTGAAGAAAGTCAAAATAGACCCTCTCCGACATTCAATTGGCTTCGGGTGTCATTAAGGGTAAAATGTTAATTATTGCAGTTTATAGGTCCTAATTTTTGGAATTTCATTTCATGAAATAGACCCCGCCATTAGGTCCAAAATGTCGAAAAAGGTCAGAATACATACTTCTTTTATTTTTATTTCAGACACGAGAAGTATTTATTTTAATTAAATTAAATTAATTAAATTTAAATTTTATTTAATATATTATATATATATATATTCTATCAATATATATACACATGTGCGAAGTTGGCATAGTGGCCACGTGTGTGAAGATAAATCTCTCATGTGTGAGAGGTCTTGGGTTCGAATCTTGGGGAGTTACGGCTCTTTCTTTTTTCTTCTGATTTTTTCTTTACTAAACAACGAACAAGAACAAGGACTAGGGATAGGATTTCCCAAGTTCAAACAGGCTTATTAAATTAGTCCTTTATCCCCTTTGCCAAACAGACCAATTTTTATTTAAAACATTGAAAACAAAAGGCCCAAAATGACGTAGATTAATTAACCGTCACTGCACCTGGGTGGGTTCCAACCCGAAACTGAAACTGACCCAACCCAATTGACCTGTTATTGTTCATCGTCTTTCTCATATGATGAATAGTAACCCTAGAAAATGCAAATTTTTAAGCTTCTATTCATGGGATTTGAGGTACGTTTTTGACCTGTTTTCGATCCCAAGGGGTTTCTAGAAGATCAATGCAGATTTTGGAGTTAGGGTTTATGGATTGAATTAAGCTTAGAAGTTGGGTTTTGATGTTCATGCTCAATCTGGATAACAGATTAGTTCATGATTGTTTTTCTATAAAAATTAGTGATTCTTGGCTGCTTGTGATCGCACACTCAAAGGGTTTCTTATTCCATTCATAAAAGTGAGTTTGGTGTTCAATTTGAGGTACTCAATGTCAAAACCGTGACTTTCAACTCGTTCTTTCTTCCTCATTTTTGGTATATTTTCAAACAGGTTTGGTGTTTTGAGATCCTTGGGACACTTAATTTAAATCCCAAATGACAGAAATTGGTTTCTCTTCGGTCAATTCAGACCCACCTTTAAGGTGGTTGTTGATGGCGATTCAGACATGGTACCTTGTTCTGGGTCTTCCCTACTGGTTTTCTTTACATATAACACACACATAGACACACACACACACACACACATATATATATCATTGCATGTACATTTAACCAAAAAATATTGCCTAAAATAGTGAGTTCCTAACTAAACTTTTTAGAGAGAGAAAGTTACAGTTTTGTGTTTACCTTCTCAACAGTAGTGTCTCTTCTACTTAGGCTTGGTTCTGGATTTCTCTAATCTCTTATTCGATCCTTAGGTCGGTTCAGGGTGCATGCAAAGCTCTTCACCCTCTCTTCTTCTTCTTCTTCTTCTTCTTCTTCTTCTCTTTCTCTCTCTCTCTCTCTCTCTCTCTCTCTCTCTTTATTTTTAGTCAAAACAAAATTGTTTAGTTCATACGTATGGTTTGAGTTTTCCCCCATATACACTCAGGGCCTAAATATACACATCATGAGGGGTTTGGTTGCATGTAATTCCATTGGCTAGTTTCCTACCTAGTTCCATTTTATATACATATCTTTTGGCCATCATAGCACATAAGTGTTGATAGACTGGTGGGTTTACACTTTGGGTAAGTTTCTTTATGGTTCAAGGTGTTGGGTTCAATTTGTTGGGCCAACATTTTTGGCCTATTCTTCCTCTTTTTCTTTTTAATTGCCTTGTATTAAGTTTTCTTGTCATTTGTGTATTAAACTTCTTTACTAATTTGCTAGCATTATTCTGATTACTTGTGTCGGCCTCACTAGTAGGTGAAGTTATAATTTCACTACTCTTAGTAGTCTTTATCTTTTTATTTTAACTAGGGTTTAATTATTCTCTAACTATTATTTTACTTATTAAAGTCTCTAATATTTATTTAGCGACCCTAATTACCTAGTAATTAGATCGGGGTGTTATAAGTACACAATTTTAGAGAATAAGTTTCTAGAAAGAATGTCATGCCCCGAATTTTCACAAACCTAGGGAGTGAGTGAAATGAATTAAGAAAAGAAAATAAAAGAAAATTTAATGGGTTCAATTGATCATTCATTTATTTTCCCATGTTTCACCAAAATGAAAAATGAAAAATTGTTAATTAGACTCACCCAAGATAAGTTCCAAATGGTAGTCAAATATCTTTCCCAGCCAATGGTCAAATTAGTTTAAGTTATATTCAAAAATGGCTCCCAAAATAGCCCTAAGGTCTCTCTAAACATGCCTTGAAAAAATGGCTCAAATAGGTCCCAAATGCTTTAAGACATAGGCCAAGAATAGATAAAAAAAGTCTACTAAAAATTGGTCAAGTAAGTGGCCTAACATGGCTTGGTATGATGGCCAAAAAAGGGCCCCAATAGGTAGTGTCGAACATAAGATCAAATGGCATTTAAATGACATTGAAAGGTAGGTCATGGCATGGCATGACATGTCTTGGATAGCAGCTGCACAGCAGGTAAGGCAGCAAGGCGCGCAGGAGGGGCAGCAGGGGCTGGCATGCGCACACAAGGGCTGGCAGCACGGAGCGCGCGCGCACGGGCTGGGGCTAGAGTGCGGCTGGGGCATGGCTTGGCATGCTTGGGCTGTTTTTCTGCAATTTCACTGTAGTTGGCTACTGGCTAATTTTTCCATTTTTCTATAGAAACACTGTAGCAATTGCAGCTAATTTTTTCAAGTTTTGGCCTATTTCCTCAAGGCTTTTAACCCCCACTTTGTGGCACTTTTTCTCACTTATTCATGAGAATTTTAGACACCTAATGGCTCTTTATTTTATAAGCATTTTTTTACCTAATATTTTGCAACAATTTATATATATAATACCATCACAATCCATCCCCACTCGATGGCCACAATTCATGGGAATTAAACATACATTCATTTCGTTCAACATATATACATGTAAGGCATGTTAAATAAATATATCCTACATGTTATTTAGACTTAAACCCTTACATTACAAA
Source organism: Nyssa sinensis (assembly GCA_008638375.1). NCBI lineage: Eukaryota > Viridiplantae > Streptophyta > Magnoliopsida > Cornales > Nyssaceae > Nyssa > Nyssa sinensis. The sequence goes on from CM018049.1 coordinate 8,400,358, forward strand.
TTTGCCCAAGGCCTATAGTTCACCATTCTTCCAAGTTAAAACACAAGTCTTTTGGGCTTATACCCATACATACAAAATAAGCCCCAAGGGCCAAATATCCTTCCAAGTTCTTTTCTCTTCCTTCCTTCAAGACTTCATCAAGTCTCAAGTACAAGGAGCCTCATCTGTAATATGAAGTCCTACAAGGGGTCAGCTTAATTGTTGGTATGACATAATGCTCATGCAAGGAACAAAAATAAGGCGTGGTATGTGCAAGTGTACATTTATAATCTATATGTATTCCAATGCATCAATGTAATTATAGAGATCTGAAAAATGAGAATAATTTTTTCGTTTTTGCTGGTAGGGCACTATTCATGCACCATTTTCCGATAGGGCACTTGTAATATCCTGAAAATTTAAAAATAAATAAAAAAGTCCCATTTTGCTTGAAAATGGTGTGTACAAAATTGTGTGCACAAAACAACAATTAAATAAGTTAAAAAGATGAATAAATAAATAAATAATATATATATATATATATGCAACAACCTCTTTTAAAAAAGGAAATAAAACTAAGATATATATATATATATAGGAATTGAGTCACGTGTGAGGAAAGATCAGGAATTTGAATTATGTAGAATATTCTAGCAACAGCCACGTGAGGCCACCGACATACCCCTTTCCAGATTCTTCCATGCGTTTATAAATCCTACTGAACAGTGCCAAGAGGGATTTGGATTTCCAGACCTTCATAATCTGATACGCACCTTCTGTTCTTCATCCATCTTCCGATTTTGCTGCACTCCTTTTCTCTGCTATATCCACAATATTGATTTAGGCCAGCTGCTACTCCCTGATAGACCTTTCTATAGTTATTTGAGGATTGGCCAATTTGGTAGATTGGAATAGTATACAATAATAGATTTATACAGCAGCACAAATCCTTGTTGGGGGCGCAAGAATCAGCCGACTGTTGGTGTTGAAGCAGGACGGAAGTGGAGCGGCTGTAGCTCCAGTTTTCTGGAATTTTCCCTCTCCAACGACTTATCCAATCTGAGACAGGTATAAATCTGATTCCTTGTAACTATTGCAGAGAAATTTATTATTATTCTGCTGTTGAATTCCTCGAGTAGCATGGGATTTAAATAAAAGAAATTGAGTGGGATTGGTGCGGCTGTTGGTGCAGCTGATTTGAAATGCAATTCAGCTATTAATTGGATAGAGTTCAACCATTATTTAAATATAGTCTAATTATTAAATTGAATATAGTTCAATTGTTAGACTAAATATAGTCCAACTGCTGGGTAAAATTTTTATGAAGAACAAATTCTGTGCAGCAGTTGGACGGCTGATCCTTTACTTCAAGAAAACTCCACCAGAAGAATATATCTACAAGTGAAAATAAAATAAAATAATGGTCTAGAAAAATCCTTATGAACCAATATAAATTTTTATTGATATGTATTGGTTTTAAAGAAACTGATTGTAGAAGAATATAATATATATTATATTATCTTGATTGTGTGAAGGACCTTTAAAGAAACTGATTTGTAGCAGAATATAATATATATTATATTATATTGATTGTATAAAGGACCTTCGTTGGCAACTACCACTTGTAATTGGCTTCATTTGGAACTGCCGCAACCTGTGCTCAAGTGTTCTATTTGATGCTATTTTATTAACTGGTCCAGCACATAGAGCAGTCTCCAATTATTAATAAACCACATGATCAATTTACTTCTACCTATTGGTGTTATGTTTCAATTTCTTTTGGATGAGATCTATATTATCTAATTATAAATTGACAGCAACCATAATTCCCAACAAACCAGTAGCCGCATGTGTGCTATAAGAGGTTGAGTTTTTGTATTGTCCTCTGCAGGTTCTGGGAATTCTAAGAGAACTCCAACTTTAACAGATATACATTCTGTTAATTATTTCTCTCTACTACCTTGTACTGAGACTGAATTAAGGTAGATAGTTGGGCAAAATAGATGATCTGATATTGAGTTACATTATAGTGGCATTGAATTCATGCACATCTCACTTGGATCAAAATAATTACAAATTGGTTAAGCAACTAGTTTCCTATTTAGCGGCTGCAGGAAATTAGTGAAATAGGTAGAAACACTATCATCAATAATTGATGTCTGTGATTATTGTTCTACGACTTTCGGATCTAGAATCAGCTGAAAGGGAATCTGAACTAGTTTCAACTAACGGTGAGTAACTCGGACTCCTGACTTGGTGTATATTTTCTGTATACTATACTGCTTTATATGCTGAACTGTTTATACACTGAACTGTTTTAAATGCATATGCTTTCATGCATACCTCTTGATCTGCATTACTTGTGGCATGATCTTGTTCTATCCTGCCTTCTGATATATCCTGTTGATTCTGTTGAAGTCTATTGTTCTGTTACCTGTCCTTTGGAGTCTGTTTGATTCTGTTTGTCATGTCGAGTCTTATCTGGGGCCCACCATGGGATTGAGTACATCAGTGGATGGATGGCTGGCTATGAGGCGTGGTGAACTCAGCATCCGCTCAATCCTGATCTGTTCCGTTCTGATGCTGGGATAGCTGGTTATGAGGCGTGGTGAACTCAGAATCCCAGTATTCAGACATCTGTTAGATCCTATCTGTTCTACCCTGATACTAGGATAGCTGGTTATGAGGCGTGGTGAACTCAGAATCCTAGTACTCGGGCATCTGGTCCATGTTATCCTGTTCCGCTCTGATCTAACCCCAGAGGGTGGATAGCTGGCTAAGAGGCGGGATGGCTGGTTATGAGGCGTGGGGAACTCAGGATCCCAGTACTCAACATCTCACATTACTGGGGAAGGATCAGACATACTTGCTCATGCTCTTTGATTGTTGATCTGTTCTATCTCAATTTGATTTACATGTTATATTTTATCTTGCTCTATTATGTTGTTTTACCTGAGTTACATTTGAGCATGCATGTATATATATATAAACTGGTTTTGAAACCCATGGCAGGAACCTATGTTACTCATTGAGCTTGTTTAAGCTCATTCCGTTATTTTAACATTTTTCAGGTGAAGGCGTCGATGGCAAGGATTAAGAAGGATTTAGAAGATGGATAGGCAAACATAATGATGATAAACCCATTTTTGTATTCTATGTCATTTTTGGACATTTTGTGAACACGTGTAAAGATGTACTTCTTTTACTGACTTGTGTATATAAATACAGAAATTAGTTAGATGCTCTGCCAAGTTAAATTGCATTCCTCGTTTTAATTGCCGCTGCTTTATATTTAAGTAATGAAGGCGTTATACTTGGGAATCTTAAGTGAATGGCCTGGGGTTAGGTTACCTATTGATATTTTCAATAAGTGTAAACCATGAGGGGTGCCTAACTGGCCGGTCGCATACCGTAATCCGCATAGGGTGGGTTATGGGATGTGACAAAATTGGTATCATAGCATTAAGTTGTATCCTACCGTGCTAGGAAAGCAAAACCTCAGGATAGGAATGCTTAGGGTCGCTAACATGTCTCATTGATACGTGAATTGGCAAACGATCTGACGCTGGAATAAGATTACTAAATTAATTCTTATTTTGTCTCAGATGCCGCCACGTACCAAAAGTAAGAAGACGAACGTTCAAGCACCGGCGGAGAACGCGACCTTGCAGGCGATACAAGCAACCTTGGCCTAGTTTGGCCAAGCAATGGAGGGGCTGACTAAGGCTTTACAAAGTAATCAGTCCACTTCAACAAACGGTTCACGGGGGACACCGACAGTGCAGACGGTGCCACCTATGCCAGCCCCAGTGCAACCGGTTGGAGGCATAAGTAATGAGTTATTGGATCGGTTTCATAAACTCAAGCCTCCTACCTTTGATGCTGTGACTGATCCGGATCAAGCATAATGTTGGATCATGGCTATGGAAAAAGCCTTCAAGCTTTTGCCGTGTACTGAGGAGCAAAAAGTTCAGTTGGCCACCTATATGTTACAAGGGGAATCGTATCAATGGTGGCTAGAAATGCAAAATGAGGATCCGCACATGACCTGGAGTAAATTTGTAGAAAAGTTCTACAGTATGTATTTCCCTCCAACAGTGCGAGAAAGAAAGATCTAGGAGTTTATGGAGCTAGCTCAAGGAGACATGACGGTGATCCAATACGCCGCCAAGTTTTCAGCACTATCGCGATTTATACCTTCTCTCGTGAAAGATGAACGGCACAAAGCAAGAAAGTTCCAACAAGGCCTTCGTATGAACATTCGCATACGAGTTTCTGCTTTTGAGTTACATACCTACACGGATGTTTTAAATAAGGCGCTGGTTATCGAAAAGGATATAGAGGAATTCAATCGGTTCAAAGATCTGGAACGAAAAAATGGAAGAAATTCCAGAAAGGAACCGTCGTCTAAGAGACAGAAGACGGAAGATACAAGTAATAGCAACAAGAACCAATGGAAGGGTACTGAGAGTTCCCCATGTCCCCAGTGTCATTCGGTTCATAAAGGAGAATGCCACCGGGTTACAGGCGCTTGCTACAGATGTGGAGAGAAAGGACATTTAATCAGGAACTGCCCTCAACCACCACAAGACATGAAAGTTTCAACTTCAGTCACCAACAATGTGAAACAAGGACCTGCTACTACTACTCCTGCATGGAATACAGGCAAGGAGACACAAGGACGACCAGGACGGGTGTTTGCTTTGGAGCCCGGAGATACATCCACTACAGACACCGTGGTAGCAGGTATACTTCTCATTTGTGGACTCTTTGCGTATGTATTGATTGATTCTGGATCCACGCATTTCTTTGTGTCTCCACTTTTGTTGATAAATTACATAAAACATCTTAGCCCTTAGATGATCTTTTAACAGTAAAAATTCTGTCTGGACCTTCTATGATTAGATCCACAGTATTGGAGAACTACAATGTGGTGATTGGAGACCCAGAACTCCTGGTGGATCTAATACCTTTAGCTATAAGAGGGTACGATATAATCTTAGGCATGGACTGGATATCTCTCAATCATGCCACTATTGACTGCTCTGAAAGGAAAGTATTGTTTCAACACCTAGAGCGACCAGTGTTCACATTCAAAGGGAAAGACGGCTCTCTAAGATTGTGTGATGATTATTGAGAACTTAACAAGGTGACGATTTAGAATAAGTAATTAGGTGAGACAAATTTGTGCTAAAGCTAAGTCTCGGTTGAATCACGTTAAAGGTTACATCGTGATCTAAACGTGGCTGGTTGCCAAGAACACGGCGTGATGTGTAAATTCGACATGACATGTAATCTTTGTTCCATATTGGAGTGAATTTGATTGCTTTTTAAATTCGGTTGGTGGATATCTTTGACAATTGTTCCTATCTGTCATCATTCCGGCTAGTGGTGGTAGTGTCTGGTATTTTGAGTTTAGTAGGAATTTAGGATTTATCTTAAGGTGCTCTTTTGTAGTTATTGGTTGAGGATTCAGTATTCTTATTAAATTTGTCACGTTTTTAGACACGCTAGACATTAGACTTCCCGTAGATAAATCCGACTGCTAAATGATTACTTTACTATACGACTAGTTGAGTTTTGGGGACAAAACTCTTTTGAAGAAGGGAAGAATGTAATATCCTGAAAATTTAAAAATAAATAAAAAAGTCCCATTTTGCTTGAAAATGGTGTGTACAAAATTGTGTGCACAAAACAACAATTAAATAAGTTAAAAAGATAAATAAATAAATAAATAATATATATATATATATGCAACAACCTCTTTTAAAAAAGGAAATAAAACCTCTTTTAAAAAAGGAAATAAAACTAAGATATATATATATATATATGCAACAACCTCTTTTAAAAAAGGAAATAAAACCTCTTTTAAAAAAGGAAATAAAACTAAGATATATATATGCAACAACCTCTTTTAAAAAAGGAAATAAAACCTCTTTTAAAAAAGGAAATAAAACTAAGATATATATATATATATAGGAATTGAGTCACGTGTGAGGAAAGATCAGGAATTTGAATTATGTAGAATATTCTAGCAACAGCCACGTGAGGCCACCGACATACCCCTTTCCAGATTCTTCCATGCGTTTATAAATCCTACTGAACAGTGCCAAGAGGGATTTGGATTTCCAGACCTTCATAATCTGATACGCACCTTCTGTTCTTCATCCATCCTCCGATTTTGCTGCACTCCTTTTCTCTGCTATATCCACAATATTGATTTAGGCCAGCTGCTACTCCCTGATAGACCTTTCTATAGTTATTTGAGGATTGGTCAATTTGGTAGATTGGAATAGTATACAATAATAGATTTATACAGCAGCACAAGGGGCGCAAGAATCAGCCGACTGTTGGTGTTGAAGCAGGACGGAAGTGGAGCGGCTGTAGCTCCAATTTTCTGGAATTTTCCCTCTCCAACGACTTATCCAATCTGAGACAGGTATAAATCTGATTCCTTGTAACTATTGCAGAGAAATTTATTATTATTCTGCTGTTGAATTCCTCGAGTAGCATGGGATTTAAATAAAAGAAATTGAGTGGGATTGGTGCGGCTGTTGGTGCAGCTGATTTGAAATGCAATTCAGCTATTAATTGGATAGAGTTCAGCCATTATTTAAATATAGTCTAATTATTAAATTGAATATAGTTCAATTGTTAGACTAAATAAAGTCCAACTGCAGGGTAAAATTTTTATGAAGAACAAATTCTGTGCAGCAGTTGGACGGCTGATCCTTTACTTCAAGAAAACTCCACCAGAAGAATATATCTACAAGTGAAAATAAAATAAAATAATGGTCTAGAAAAATCCTTATGAACCAATATAAATTTTTATTGATATGTATTGGTTTTAAAGAAACTGATTGTAGAAGAATATAATATATATTATATTATCTTGATTGTGTGAAGGACCTTTAAAGAAACTGATTTGTAGCATAATATAATATATATTATATTATATTGATTGTATAAAGGACCTTCGTTGGCAACTACCACTTGTAATTGGCTTCATTTGGAACTGCCGCAACCTGTGCTCAAGTGTTCTATTTGATGCTATTTTATTAACTGGTCCAGCACATAGAGCAGTCTCCAATTATTAATAAACCACATGATCAATTTACTTCTACCTATTGGTGTTATGTTTCAATTTCTTTTGGATGAGATCTATATTATCTAATTATAAATTGACAGCAACCATAATTCCCAGCAAACCAGTAGCCGCATGTGTGCTATAAGAGGTTGAGTTTTTGTATTGTCCTCTGCAGGTTCTGGGAATTCTAAGAGAACTCCAACTTTAACAGATATACATTCTGTTAATTATTTCTCTCTACTACCTTGTACTGAGACTGAATTAAGGTAGATAGTTGGGCAAAATAGATGATCTGATATTGAGTTACATTATAGTGGCATTGAATTCATGCACATCTCACTTGGATCAAAATAATTACAAATTGGTTAAGCAACTAGTTTCCTATTTAGCGGCTGCAGGAAATTAGTGAAATAGGTAGAAACACTATCATCAATAATTGATGTCTGTGATTATTGTTCTAGGATTTTCGGATCTAGAATCAGCTGAAAGGGAATCTGAACTAGTTTCAACTAACGGTGAGTAACTCGGACTCCTGCCTTGGTGTATATTTTCTGTATACTATACTGCTTTATATGCTGAACTGTTTATACACTGAACTGTTTTAAATGCATATGCTTTCATGCATACCTCTTGATCTGCATTACTTGTGGCATGATCTTGTTCTATCCTGCCTTCTGATATATCCTGTTGATTCTGTTGAAGTCTACTGTTCTGTTACCTGTCCTTTGGAGTCTATTTGATTCTGTTTGTCATGTCGAGTCTTATCTGGGGCCCACCATGGGATTGAGTACATCAGTGGATGGATGGCTGGCTATGAGGCGTGGTGAACTCAGCATCCGCTCAATCCTGATCTGTTCCGTTCTGATGCTGGGATAGCTGGTTATGAGGCGTGGTGAACTCAGAATCCCAGTATTCAGACATCTGTTAGATCCTATCTGTTCTACCCTGATACTAGGATAGCTGGTTATGAGGCGTGGTGAACTCAGAATCCTAGTACTCGGGCATCTGGTCCATGTTATTGTAGAGATTTGAAAAAAAAAAAAAATAATAAAATTAAATATAGGGAATATAACATGGGACCCGAACGATATCTAATATTGGTAAATAAATAATTAAATTGAGCCCCGACTTTATATCAAATTACTAGCATTTTATAATATTTTGTGGCATAAAAATATTTATAAAATATTTAATATGGTAAGATAGAAAAAAAAAAAAAAAAAGAAAGAGAAAAAGAAAATGGGAAGATAAGAATTAGGAAAGAAGAAACCGTGAAGCTTCTAGAGAAAAAGAAGAGAGTCTGTGCTCTCTGTAGAAAAGACGCAAGAACTGGAGTGCTAGAGAGGGGCGTGCCTACTGTTGAGGAGAGAAAGAAAATTAGAGGGAGAAAGACGGGTCCTTAGAGAGTTGCTGCGATGGGTGTTCGAATTGGGCAGCGGCACAGAGATATAAAATATTTGTTTGTGTTTGTATAGCGGTGTAGAAGGGAACGGCAACATGGGTACAGCGCTTGGAGGAGTTCAGTTGTCGGACCAGGAGCGGTTGAATGATGATGTTGCGGCTGTAGTGGATGGGTTCTATGAGGTATATGGGTGAAGTATTTGGTGATTGTGATGCCGAACTAATGGTAGATGATTGGATGGGAGAGGAACTGATGTGCAGCAGGAGTATGTGTAAATATATACGTGTGTGCGTGTTGGAGTAGCAGTGTAGCCGGTGGTCTGTATGTATATGTGTGTTGTACAACGGTGTAGAGGGGGCGGTGTGATGGTGTTTTGTGGGTCTGTAACGTTGAGGCGTGATTTGGTGTTGGTAGTGATGTTGGTTTGGGGGTTTCATCTAATGCCGTTTCCAATTGAGAACAGGTCGATGACGGCTGAAATGGTGATGAGTCCTGGAATGGAGTCTGGCAGTAGGTGTAACGATGCAGAGATGTATATCTCTATGAGTGTGTAGCGTTGGAGCCAATTAAGCCGTTGATCCTTTCTCAGTCTGGGCAGTAAGATGGTATATTGCGGCTTAATTCAGTAACAATGGGAATTTCCGTGATGCTTGGGTGGAGCTTAAATGGAGGTGTGAGGCAGAATCCAAGAGAGATGGAAATGCAGTAGAGAGGGAGCTGTAACAGCAACGGTGCGGCAGCAACGGTGCAGCAGCAGCACCTGCTACAGAATTGGGGACTGACCTGAATGGATAGAAACTGAGCAGGTTGGATCGCTGATCTGGTTGTGTCCGTGTTTGGAGGTGAGGTTAGGAATCCTCACACTATGTTTGGTCTGAAGATGGTATTTTTAGTTGTATAACTTGCTTTGTTGAGGTTTGAATTGGGGGAGAAAGCAGCAGCTAGGGAAGTGAGACAGTGAAGTTGCGGTTTGGTGAAATCCCAACTCGCGATGGTTTTCCTCTCGGCTTGATTACGATGCATAGCCCACAACTCGAATACTCTGTTCTCTCGACTGGAAGAGCTATGCAAAAGGTTAAATAGCTGACAGAGAAGGGTTTTGAAGGGGCTTGAGGAACTTGATGAAGATTGAAGAAGGAACGCGAAACAACAGGGTAAAACACTGAACTTTAGTCTTGAAAGTTTAGAAACATGAATAATTAAATTGATTGTGGGATTTCGTTAAATATAGAAATTGTTTTAGATCAAATGGGAATGCAGAAAAATAATCTGAACAGAATTTAACGATTGAGTTTTGTATTTTTATTCGGGCCAAACCGGGTTGAGTCCGACCCAACTCAACCATTCAGATAGCTGCCTAACAATAGTACTATATGGGTAAAATTTTAGATTTGAGTTCAGGAAGTGTTTGGTTGAAAAGGAGAAGCTATCCAATAATTGGCTTAAATTGGAAACGTACAGGAAAAAAAAAAATAATATAAACTTATATAGGAATTGGAAAAATTATGGGCAATAAATAGAACCTTGTAAGATTTTAATTATACCCAGAAATTAGGATTAATTGTGAATTGACCCGAGTAAATGACATAATATTTAATTAAATAATTATTTAAAGGGGAAATAACCAAAATGCCCCCAGGTCAAAGAGTAATCGAACGGAATCAGATTAAAGTAAACAAATAGTGAATTCTAATTATTCCGAGCATCCCGGAATCAACCGTGGAGTCTGATTTGCGAAAAGAGACCTCGGGAATTGGGAAATTGTGAAAGGACCAAATGACCATTTTACCCTTTAGGGTACAAATGTCCAAATTGAATTCCGCAAAAGCCTGAACCGACTTTGTTCGGCGTTCCGAATTCAATGGTGAAGCCTAATTGAGTAAAAGAAATACCAATCATAAAAAGACATAAAATTTGATGAATAGCATCATTCAAGTAACCAACCGACTGAGTTACATTTTGTGGTTTTAGGAACATCGAAGTGAAAGGCGAGGACTCTCTAAACAGCTACAGTAGGAGGACTGAGTCATTCATCAGTTGATTGGACTACTTAGTGGATATAGCTTCTTGGGATTGAGATAACCCGATCAGGTATGGTACTTTACTAAGTAAGGAATAGAATTAAATTAGGATTGATGTGCATATTGGTTGCATGATTTTTGTGCTTATCTGTTGATAGGAGATCACATAGGAATTATTGCTTCTTTGAGTTGATTGTTTATATGTTTCCATGTTCTTTTTGATTATTAGGGAGTTGTGATTTACTTCTTGAGTTATCGTCCCATGTGATTTATGTTTTAGAAGGATTGTTGATATTGTGACATGTGGATTTGCATAAGTGTTGAGATTGATCGAGCATGACACGTAGATTGTGGATGAAGTCTTGTGATTTGATCTTCATTGTGATGAATTATTTAAAGTATGTTGCATATGCTTATGAAAGTGACGTTTCATTTGGACTGTATTATTGCATGATGAAAGCATGGCATCTTGGCATTGCGTGATTCCTTGAAAGCATAGTGTGGGTCAGCACGAGGTGTTGGTGCATTATGAGGGTGCAGATCCTGTGGTGAAAAACCCAAAATTGGCCATTAGGTACTCGCAGGCCTACGGGGTCCGGACCGTAAAGCGAGACATATATTGGTACTTGCATGCCAACGGGGAAGAACCGTGAAGCGAGACATGGGTGTGACATTAAGATGCATGGGTGTGTCACGCATGTTGCCTGTGCATTGTGTTGATGAATTTGTGAACGTGATATAGGGTTTTATACAGATGTGTAGTTTGTATATTGCCATTATATTGTATGAATGATTAGGGAGGCATGTAGATATACATGTACACTTGCACATGCCACGACTTAATTTTATTCCTTGCATTAGTATTGTACCATACCAGCATGTTGGCGCTGACCCATTCGTGGGCACAGGTTTCAGATAAAGCATCCTGGTACGCGGGACTTGATGAAGTCTTGGAAAAAGGAGGGGAAATAAATTTGGAAGAATATTTGGGCCCTTGGGGCGTATTTTGATTTTATAAAGGATTGGTGTGTTTCTAAAAAGAATGGAAATGGTATTGTATATTGTAATAAATGATCTTTTAGTTTAAGTGTAGGAGTAGATGTGATGGATTGGATAATTAGACAATGTATATTTAACTTTGATAAGGTTATGGCCATCGATTGAGGATGGATTGTGATGTATTTATATTTATATGATGTTATATGATGCATTGTGATTATCAGGGGGAAAAAGGTTCAAAAAACAAAGGAGGTTCTGCCGAAATTTTTATAAAACGGGAATGTATGTGTATTGATGGATGTATAGTTCTGTTAGTGGAATAGGCTTGTATCTATATTAGTTATAAATTAGTTAAATTGTTATCTAAATCAGTTAAATTGTTATGTATTTATTTACTCGTTTATTTTATTTTCTTCCTTTTCTTTCGCTTGAGTCGCGTCCCCGGGTTCGGTCGGGAATTCGGGGCGTGACAATTATCCTGTTCCGCTCTGATCTAACCCCAGAGGGTGGATAGCTGGCTAAGAGGCGGGATGGCTGGTTATGAGGCGTGGGGAACTTAGGATCCCAGTACTCAGCATCCCACATTACTGGGGAAGGATCAGACATACTTGCTGATGCTCTTTGATTGTTGATCTGTTCTATCTCAATTTGATTTACATGTTATATTTTATCTTGCTCTATTATGTTGTTTTACCTGAGTTACATTTGAGCATGCATGTATATATATATATAAACTGGTTTTGAAACCCATGGCAGGAACCTATGTTACTCACTGAGCTTGTTTAAGCTCATTCCATTATTTTAACATTTTTCAGGTGAAGGCGTCGATGGCAAGGATTAAGAAGGATTTAGAAGATGGATAGGCAAACATAATGATGATAAACCCATTTTTGTATTCTATGTCATTTTTGGACATTTTGTGAACACGTGTAAAGATGTACTTCTTTTACTGACTTGTGTATATAAATACAGAAATTAGTTAGATGCTCTGCCAAGTTAAATTGCATTCCTCGTTTTAATTGCCGCTGCTTTATATTTAAGTAATGAAGGCGTTATACTTGGGAATCTTAAGTGAATGGCCTGGGGTTAGGTTACCTATTGATATTTTCAATAAGTGTAAACCATGAGGGGTGCCTAACTGGTCGGTTGCATACCGTAATCCACATAGGGTGGGTTATGGGATGTGACAGCACTACATATGCATCATTTAGCTATAAGTCATGTTTAGGCGCATAGTTTGAGTATTCCATAGAAGCAAAATATGCTTATAATCTTAAAATACACCTTTTGTAAAAAGTTGAGCCAATTTGGAGACAGTTTCAAAAATTAGACCAAAAGGGCATCCGAGTGGATCCGACCAAACCTGGCCACAGGCGAAAATTTGTTTTTTGAAAGATTTCATTTAAAATAATTTTAAGAACTTTGGCTAAACAAAATATCGAATTGAGGCGTTTCGGGACGGGTTGTAGTGTAACGGGGCCTTAGATTCACTAAGGGCAAAATGGTCATTTTACACCTTTGCCCCTCCACTATAAATACAGCCCCCTTAGTGTAAAAATATCATTCTTTGGTATGGAGAAAGAGCAGAACACGTTCATGGAGAGAAAGTGAAGAAAACTCTACTTTCTCCAAGCTTCAAGCCGCCAAAACACACTCCTAGGCCAAGATTCTTCCAAGACTTCCTTCTAGGAAGTTGTTCCTCTCATCAAGGGCTATATTCTCACTGATCAGTTCATCTGCATGGAGAACACAACACCCTCGGTTTGAGAAAAACCATTTTAGGTATGATATCTTGCTAAGTTAGGAATAGATTTAAGTTTCTTTGCTTTTCTATGTGTTGATTGAATGGTTTAGGTGTTCACTTGATGTTAGAAAATCACTTAGGTGCTAGTTTCTTTGAAAACTTAGAGTTGGTAGTTTAGGTACTTTTGTGTTCTTTGAGTTTCTTGACATTTTGTTACTATGATGAAGGTGTGCCTTGAATATGTGTTGGATTATTATATTTCTAGCTTATGTTCATGTAGAAAAATTCTTGTGGTTTGAGAGTTATGATTTATTCCATGAGTTGGTAGTTTGTGTATTTTTATTTTCTTTGAGAAATTGTTAAAGTTATGAACATGAAACTTGATCATATGTTTAATTCATTGAATTATGACTTACATTCATGTAGACAAAGTGTTGTGAAATTGAAGTTATGCTTTACTTTATGAATGAGGCATTTTTTACGTCATGCTCCATGTGTTGATTAAATGTTTCATTGAATTGCATAAGAACAAAAATCAAAGCATGTTGGCATAGTGTGAATCCTTGGAGGCATGGCGTGAGTTGAGCACTTTGGTGCTATGCATTATGAGGGATGTAGATCCTATGGTGACAAACCCAAAATTGGCCATTGGTACTCATGCCAACGGGGATGGACCGTGAAGTGAGACATACGATTGGTACTCGTTCCAACAGGGAAGGGCTGTGAAGCAAGACATGGGTGTGGCATAGAGTTTGCATGTGTGTGTCATGCATATCACCTTTGCATTGCATTGGTGAATGGAGGGGGGTATGCATAGCTTGAAAACGTACACTCGCACATGCCACGCCTTAAATTTGTTCCTAGAATTAGCATCATGTCATACCAGCAGTTAAGCTGACCCATTTGTGGGATATCATATTTCAGATGAGGCTCCCAGTGTTTGAGACTTGATGAAATCTTGAAGAATAGAGGAGACATTGACCACGGAGGATTTTTGGTCCTTTGGGCATAGTTTGAGTTGTATGAGGGCATAAACCCTAAGATGTAATGAATTTGTAATAGTCTTGTGAAGTGTAAACAAAGTGGGCAAGGCCCTATAATAGTAATGAAAGTGAGAATGTGATGTTTTAAATTCCAAAAGTATATGTGTATGTGTGGGGAATTGTATACTTAGATGATGTATATTTAATTTGTGTGAGATTGTGGCCGCCGTGTAAGGGTGGGTTGTGACATGTTTATACATATGAAGTATCATGAATATTAGGTGGGAAAAAGGCTTAGAAAACAAAGGAAGTTATGTCAAAATTTTAGTTAAATTAAGGAAAAAAAATTAAGTGTGTAAAACACCATTTAAATAGGTGAGAAAAGTGCTCAAAACGGAGGGTTAGAAACCTTGAAGAAATAGGCTAAATATGGGAAAAAAGAGGCTTTCAAAACTTGGGAAAAAAATTTACAAAATAGAGAAAATTAATGTAGCAAATAGAGAAATTCACTTGCAGTAATTACACTGTTGCTACAGTGTTTCTACAGAAAATCAGAAACTAGTTCTCTGTCGCTACAGTAACAAACCTAGCATCCCGCAGCCTGCCGCGCACCTCGTTCGCCGTGTGCCCAGTGCCATGCGCACGCCCAGCCTGCCTGCCTGCTGCCCCCTTGTGGGCCCATGGCCTGCATCTGTCCGCTTGCTGCTTGGCAGCTATGACACCAGCCTTGACAGCCCCTTTTTGAGCCATATTTTGGTACCTTTTTTAAGCCATTTTTGACCACTCTTTAGGGCCATGTTTGGCCACCCTTTAGGCCATGTTTGGCCACTCTTATGGGCCATGTTTGGCCACTTACTTGGACCACTTTAGGTAAGATTTTTGACCTATTATGGGCCCATACCTTAGGGCATTTTGGGGCCCATTTGGGATCACTATTCCAAGGCATATTTAAAGACATTTTGGGGCCATCATGAAGACTACAATTGAACATAACTTAGACTAGTTTGAGCCATTAGTTCGGGCAATTTGTGACTACCATTGGTAACCCATCTTAGGGTAAACCTTGTATTCGATTTTTTTTTTTTTTTTTTTGGGGAAACTTTGGGAAATAAAATAGGGAATTCAGCCAAATATATTTAATTATCATTTATTAATCCTTTTTAATATCAATTTCACTCACTCCCCGGGTTTGTGAAAATTTGGGGCATGACAACGTGGTATCAGAGCTCAAGGTTCGAATACCTAGAGACCGTGGGGTGTTGTTGAACACCATGAAGCCATGACACATGACTTGAATTCTTTTTTTTGGTAAACATTGTGTGAAGTGTAAGGACTTGTTATGTGTATGTTCATATGTAAATTCTTAAGTCCTTTGGACTTCGTTTGGTATCTGCTTTTGATCATCGGGACACATCGGTCATTTCTCGTTTTATGCATTACTGTCCCGGAGTCTTATTTAGCCCTTCAGTGTTCATAATTATCCCTATGATAATTTATCAGATCAGTTTGACCTTTATTTGACCTCTACTTTGCACTTACTGTGCTCAGGGGTAATTTGGTCATTTTACGTTTCATATTTTTCGACACTTCAGTTCATAAAATGGACCTCACCATTGGGTCCAGAGTGTTCGACATAATTAAGTTGGACTATCTTTTATGTTTAATCTGCCCTGGGTATCACTAGGGGCAGTTCAGTCATTTTATAATTTATGTGTGTATTTTTCGGGACTTTGGTTCGTTAAACGGACCCCACCGTTGAGTTCAGAACGCCCGACATAGTCAAAATAGACTGTCTTTTATTTTTATTTGGGTCTGGTGCCATCAGGGGCAGTACAGTAATTTATCACTTACAGCTCTGTATTTTTTTGGTACTGTATTTCCAAAATCAGACGGTACCATTGAGTCCAGAATGTTCAACATAGTGAAAATACACTATTTATTTAATTTATTTGGACTCCGTTTGACATATTTAATGTCAAGGGGTAAAATCGTAATTTTACCTATTTAATAAAATAATAAAATAATTATTTTATTATTTAATTAATTTTCCAGGGGGCTTAAATGAATAATTTCTCAATGTTCTGGGCCACAATACAATTTCCCAAATTAGTGGGGGTTAATCCGTAATATCAGAAAACTCCTAGGGGTTAAAAACTAATTTCATTCTTTAGGGGTTCAAAATATAATTTCATAATTTAGGGGTTCAACCCAAGGGTTCAAGGGTTCACCAAGTGAACCGGTCCAAATCACTGTGAACCAAACAGTTGGTGACCCTCAGAAAATCGGGATAACATATCCCCCTTATCCATGTTCAAGATTTGTCTAGTTTTAAATTTTAATTTGTTATCACCGTACCCAAACAGGCCGGATTTGATTTTAAACAAATCAATCTACACCCAAAATGGCGCAGTTTTATTATTTCGGTGGCAACCTCACAGGCTGACACGCGTCCGAGTCGACTCGCCAACTCGGTTGGAATCGCGAGTTGACTCCATCTTCCCCAATCCTTCCACGTACTGTAGCCCTACTTCTGCAGATTTTCTTCTTCTATTTCGTGATGTTTCAAGGGCTGTTTTCAATCTGATTTGGCCCCAAATGGTTCCTGATGGTCATGCCAACCCTTTGGCATCGATTTCACGGTTCGAATCAAGCCCAATAGCTTGATATATGGAGGAATAGCCGAAACAGTAATTTGGCTATTAAACCCTCGTTTCTCCACCAAAACTGATGCGGTTTGTCTCCAAATGATCCTTGTATCATGGGTTTGAGGTCCTTATTACGAACATTCAGTGTAGGAGTCGATTACAAGGTCTGGGTTTCAAACCCGAGACCTGCATCTGCAGTTTTGAGGGTCTTTCGGTTTGATTTTGGGTCGCTAAACTAGATATTTGAGAACCTCGAAGGGTCTAGAACAGACCCGAACATGCAGAATGTGATTTAGTTGAGGTCAATTCAGACCTGCAACTGGAGGTCGTCCATGGCAGCCTGGGCTCGGTTTGGTGTATTCAGGCTTATCCGACCCTTCTCAATTGTTCTATAATAAGTCTATGCCTCACAGGAAGATATATATACGGTTCATATGGATTAAAACCATCAGAAACAGTTCCAGATTTAAACAAAAAATTATGGCAGTTGGTTGGTTTACCTTGGTTCGGTGGCTTCCTTTCCTCATGGCTTGGTTCAGGCAAGACCTCAATGGTTGCCTCAGTTCAGTCAGAATGCTCAGTCCTCCTCCTCCTCCATAGTGCGTCTCCATGGGACACACACACCATGCATATACATGCACAACATCTCTCATACAAGTAGCTTTCTCTCTCTTCACCCATGGCTATGGCCCTCACACTTGGAAGATCTCACTCTAACAGGTCAGTCCTCACACACCCACGGCTACACAGTTTCCAGATTTCACACAACTTAATTATTTCCCAAGATTTTCCCCCAATTCATTACATATTAGGTATAGTATATACACCTATACATAGCCATATATGTACATGTTGTAGGATTCAGTATAGGGCAGAGAAATGATAGGGCTAATTCAGGCAATCATGTGGGGTTTGCATGGATGGCCATTGGTCAGTTTAGGTGGCAGCCTATTCAGAATTGTATGTATATACATTTCATTGTATATATGGTCACAAAGATGCCACCAGCCCAGTTGGTTATTTTTTGGATGAGGTTTCTTTTCACTCAAAGGTCAAGGGTTCAATTCCCTTAGCCTCCCATTTGGCCATTTTTCCCATATTTTCGGTTAAGGCCACGTTTGGTTGCGCAAAAATTCAGTTTTCAATGTTTGCTACATAACTTTCATTCGGTAACTCCTTTTTCGACGCGGTTTCTTCCGGTCAGTTCCTATTTCAGTCATCTTCAGTGTCAGAGGTTCCGTGTCATTTATTAATCATTCGGGATTTCCCGGGTTAGCTAATTCAGGTTCCGTTAGTATTAAAACAGCGTTATTTCACCGAATTAATCAGTAATTTGGGTTCGGGTAAAATACCCTTCCCTCCAGACATTTTCTTTATTTAATCGGTCTATGGCGACCGTCGGGATTTTGATTAACGCCCTAAATCATTCTGTAAGTCGGTATTAATTAATAATTATTAATTAATTATTAATTTCACGGGGTCGGGGTGTTACATCCTACCCCTCTTCAGAAAAGTTTTGTCCTCAAAACTTGGTTGGTCTTATCTAGGAGGTCCTATCGTCATAGTCTCCCTTTCTAATTCGTCTATCGGATCATCATATCATTCCAGATATTGCTCTCTATCGAGAAGATATTTTATATTAGTTTCACACAGATTCTATGTCAGATACAGATATTCCCATTTGGTCAGATTGTATAACCATAATGGTATAATCTCTTCAAGATTTGATCATCAGACCCATATTACATCAGATCAACCAGGCGATCATCCTCAAATAGGCAGAAATCATCTACTCAGATCACTTAATCACATATGATCCCACAAGTGATTCATCTGATATCCCTAGTCACAAGCATCATTGCTAGAGTTAACAGACATACAGTCATTTTCCTATTGGTTGCTATGTCCATAATCATTCGTATGGATATGTCTCCAAATATCATGAGTCTACAACCTCAAATCACACCAGTTCAGATCAGATTCAGAAAATTCAGTCCTCAGATACTTCAGAATTATAGGCCTATTGTCTATTATGAAGACTCTTACAATTCCACGTCAGATCTCCAAAAGTGGAACTCAGTATTTATGGCTCAGGTACTCTGTGGTCCTTAATTCATAACCTAATGCTCTGATATTGCTCTGTGATACTAGTTGATCTCTAAAATTTCACCAACTTCAGTTATGAGAATCTTAATTATCTCCAACCTTTGCTCTGATACCACCTTGTCACGTCCTGAACCCCACCCTACGCGGATGTCGAGGACGTGATGCCAGTCAGTCGCCACGCGACCAACTGAAGGCAAATTTCTGAACTTTCCAGTGAATTGCACTCCGACTGGAGGGTCAGATGCAGCGGAATTTAAAACCCTTTTTTTTTTATCACGGGAATGCAACTCATGTATCCACCGTAGGATATGTATCACATAGAGCAAGTCTAAAATCCAACAACTAACAACTCAACCTCAGAGCATATCTATAATTTGACATATAACAACAGAGTAGAACTATAATCTCTAGAGTACCATCTAAATCCATAAGCCATACTATATTCAGTACATATCAGTCAAGTCAGTCATAGTACATCACTCACCTGATTAAACAGATTCAATCCTCAGTAATCCAGTCTCCACAGATCAGTGCCATCAGATCCAACAGATATTATTCCTGAAAAATGTTAGGGAATGGGGTGAGCTTCGAAAAGCCCAATGAGTAACACAGGTTCCCTGTCAAGGGTTTCAAAACCATTTCTTGTTTACAAAGCACAAGGGTAGTTCAGTTGTTTCTGAAATAGCAGTTTTATAAATCTACTTTAAATGTAGTTTCAGTAGAATAAAACAGGACTGAACTAAACGGAACAACAAATCAAAACAGACGGAACAGTGCATGATGCCAATATCAATGAGAGTATAGGCAATTAATTCAAATATCAGAACAGATCAGTACTGGGCGGAACATAACAGAGCATAACAATAATATATCAGTTAGGCGCGTAATCAAGCCTACTTATGCCAGACCGCTCATAATCAGAATGGTACCCAGAGTCAGACACATCATAGCAGAACGAAATCAGATAGACCATAAAACGGAACAAGACAGACTGAACAAAATAATAGTAGGACGGGACAAAATCATGCCGCGTACAATACAGTATAAAAGTTTGCATTTAAAAACATGCATTCAGACAGTTTAACTTTTAAAACCGTACAGTGCATCAAAATACAGTATCTATGCAGTAACTTATATACCAAGTCAAGAATTCGGACAGATCATAACGGAACTGGACCATATATCAATCAAGACAGACAGATTATTGACGGACGGTACATAACGGGATCAGAAGGAACAAAACACCAGTTCAAGTCACAGGCATAATCAAGGACAGAGGCATAACAGGACGGATCATAACGGGACAAAACAGAGCAATACATCAATCAGAACAAGACATATCGGAACTGAACATGGCGGATCAAACGGTACAATATCAATCAGGTCAAGTCATATCGGAACTGAACATGACGGAACAAAACGAAACAATATCAATCAGGACAAGTCATATCGGAACTGAACATGACGGAACAAAATGAAACAATATCAATCAGGACAAGTCATATCGGAACTGAACATGACGGAACAAAATGAAACAATATCAATCAGGACAAGTCATATCGGAACTGAATATGACGGAAACAAACGAAACAATATCAAACAAACGAAACAATATCAATCAGGACAAGTCATATCGGAACTGAACATGACGGAACAAAATGAAACAATATCAATCAGGACAAGTCATATCAGAACTGAACATGACGGAACAAAACGAAACAATATCAATCAGGACAAGTCATATCGGAACTGAACATGACGGAACAAAACGAAACAATATCAATCAGGACAAGTCATATCGGAACTGAACATGACGGAACAAAATGAAACAATATCAATCAGGACAAGTCATATCGGAACTGAACATGACGGAACAAAATGAAACAATATCAATCAGGACAAGTCATATCGGAACTGAACATGACGGAACAAAATGAAACAATATCAATCAGGACAAGTCATATCGGAACTGAACATGACGGAACAAAATGAAACAATATCAATCAAGACAAGTCATATCGGAACTGAATATGACGGAAACAAACAAAACAATATCAATCAGGACAAGTCATATAGGAACTGAACATGACGGAGCAAAATGAAACAATACATCAATCAGATCAAGACATATCGAAACTGAACATGTCGGAACAAAACGGAACAATACATCTATCAGAACAAGACATATCAGAATTGAACAGGACGGAACAAACTGGTACAATATCAATCAGGACAAGGCATATGCTACTTTAAATATATACTTTTTTTTTTTAACAGTATAACGTTCAAAACAGTACAGTGCTTCAAAATACAGTATCTAGACAGAACTTATACACCAATTCAGGAGTCAGGTTTACTCGCAAGACGCAACAGTACAGAATAAAACCAGGACAGACCATACAACAGAACAAGACAGACCCGAACTGAACAGGAGAGCAGGACAGTACAAAATCATGTTACGTGTAATGCAGTATAAAAAGTATGCATTCAGACAGTACAGTATACAAAACAGTACAGTAAATCAAAATACAGTAACTAGACGGTGTACTTATACACCAAGTCAGAAGTTCCAGGTTACTCACAAACTGTTAGGGTTATCTCCTTGCGCAAACAATCCGATAACCTCCAGATACGTCAGGCATCTCCATGTATATCCTGAACAATAATCATCAATCATATACAGGTCAGAACTCATCCATTCAGGTCTCATTTGTCATCTTAGGTATCTATCGGTTTACCTAAGATAGCCTAGTAGCCTATCGCCCTCTCATCGGGTTTCATCCGGGGCTATTTTATTCTTAAATTAGGCTCAGCAGTCATCAGGATTATAACCCAAGTCATTTAGACTTCAATCGTTATCAGTCAGTTACTTCTTCAGCCTTAGGGGCAAAACGGTCATTTTATCACTCTTGCCCCGGGCCCTGTCAAGGCCCTCCGAATAGTCTTTATATCTTAAATATAAAGTTCTACGTCTTTTAGACTCCAATCGGTATCAGTTAGGTTCTTATTTTAACCATAGGGGCAAAACGGTAATTTTGTCATTCTTGCCCCGGACCCAGTCGTGGTTCTTAGAATATCCCATATATCGTATACATGAAGTTCTAAGTCTTTTAGACTTGAATCGCTATCAGTTAAGGGCTTACTTAGCCTTAGGGGCAAAATGGTAATTTGTCATTCTTACCCCGGACCCTGTCGTGGTCCTCAGAATGTCCCATTTATCTCATATGTAAATTCTTAAGTCCTTTGGACTTCGTTTGGTATCTGCTTTTGATCATCGGGATGCATCGGTCATTTCTCGTTTTATGCATTACTGTCCCGGAGTCTTATTTAGCCCTTCAGTGTTCATAATTATCCCTATGATAATTTATCAGATCAGTTTGACCTTTATTTGACCTCTACTTTGCACTTACTGTGCTCAGGGGTAATTTGGTCATTTTACGTTTCATATTTTTCGGCACGTCAGTTCATAAAATGGACCTCACCATTGGGTCCAGAGTGTTCGACATAATTAAGTTGGACTATCTTTTATGTTTAATCTGCCCTGGGTATCACTAGGGGCAGTTCAGTCATTTTATAATTTATGTGTGTGTATTTTTCGGGACTTCGGTTCGTTAAACGGACCCCACCGTTGAGTTCAGAACGCCCGACATAGTCAAAATAGACTGTCTTTTATTTTTATTTGGGTCTGGTGCCATCAGAGGCAGTACAGTAATTTATCACTTACAGCTCTGTATTTTTTTGGTACTGTATTTCCAAAATTGGACGGTACCATTGAGTCCAGAATGTTCAACATAGTGAAAATAGACTATTTATTTAATTTATTTGGACTCCGTTTGACATATTTAATGTCCAGGGATAAAATCGTAATTTTACCTATTTAATAAAATAATTAAATAATTATTTTATTATTTAATTAATTTTCCAGGGGCTTAAATGAATAATTTCTCAATGTTCTGGGCCACAGTACAATTTCCCAAATTAGTGGGGGTTAATCCGTAATATCAGAAAACTCCAGGGGTTAAAAACTAATTTCATTCTTTAGGGGTTCAAAATATAATTTCATAATTTAGGGGTTCAACCCAAGGGTTCAACCCAAGGGTTCAAGGGTTCACCAAGTGAACCGGTCCAAATCACTGTGAACCAAACAGTTGGTGACCCTCAGAAAATCGGGATAACATATCCCCCTTATCCATGTTCAGGATTTGTCTAGTTTTAAATTTTAATTTGTTATCACCGTACCCAAACAGGCCGGATTTGATTTTAAACAAATCAATCTACACCCAAAACGGCGCAGTTTTATTATTTCGGTGGCAGCCTCACAGGCCGACACGCGTCCGAGTCGACTCGCCAACTCGGTTGGAATCGCGAGTTGACTCCATCTTCCCCAATCCTTCCACGTACTGTAGCCCTACTTCTACAGATTTTCTTCTTCTATTTCGTGATGTTTCAAGGGCTGTTGTCAATCTGATTTGGCCCCAAATGGTTCCTGATGGTCATGCCAACCCTTTGGCATCGATTTCACGGTTCGAATCAAGCCCAATAGCTTGATATATGGAGGAATAGCCGAAACAGTAATTTGGCTATTAAACCCTTGTTTCTCCACCAAAACTGATGCGGTTTGTCTCCAAATGATCCTTGTATCATGGGTTTGAGGTCCTTATTGCGAACATTCAGTGTAGGAGTCGATTACAAGGTCTAGGTTTCAAACCCGAGACCTGCATCTACGGTTTTGAGGGTCTTTCGGTTTGATTTTGGGTCGCTAAACTAGATATTTGAGAACCTCGAAGGGTCTAGAACAGACCCGAACATGCAGAATGTGATTTAGTTGAGGTCAATTCAGACCTGCAACTGGAGGTCGTCCATGGCGGCCTGGGCTCGGTTTGGTGTATTCAGGCTTATCCGACCCTTCTCAATTATTCTATAATAAGTCTATGCCTCACAGGAAGATATATATACGGTTCATATGGATTAAAACCATCAGAAACAGTTCCAGATTTAAACAAAAAATTATGGCAGTTGGTTGGTTTACCTTGGTTCGGTGGCTTCCTTTCCTCATGGCTTGGTTCAGGCAAGACCTCAATGGTTGCCTCAGTTCAGTCAGAATGCTCAGTCCTCCTCCTCCTCCATAGTGCGTCTCCATGGGACACACACACCATGCATATACATGCACAACATCTCTCATACAAGTAGCTTTCTCTCTCTTCACCCATGGCTATGGCCCTCACACTTGGAAGATCTCACTCTAACAGGTCAGTCCTCACACACCCACGGCTACACAGTTTCCAGATTTCACACAACTTAATTATTTCCCAAGATTTTCCCCCAATTCATTACATATTAGGTATAGTATATACACCTATACATAGCCATATATGTACATGTTGTAGGATTCAGTATATGGCAGAGAAATGATAGGGCTAATTCAGGCAATCATGTGGGGTTTGCATGGATGGCCATTGGTCAGTTTAGGTGGCAGCCTATTCAGAATTGTATGTATATACATTTCATTGTATATATGGTCACAAAGATGCCACCAGCCCAGTTGGTTATTTTTTGGATGAGGTTTCTTTTCACTCAAAGGTCAAGGGTTCAATTCCCTTAGCCTCCCATTTGGCCATTTTTCCCATATTTTCGGTTAAGGCCACGTTTGGTTGCACAGAAATTCAGTTTTCAATGTTTGCTACATAACTTTCATTCCGTAACTCCTTTTTCGACGCGGTTTCTTCCGGTCAGTTCCTATTTCAGTCATCTTCAGTGTCAGAGGTTCTGTGTCATTTATTAATCATTCAGGATTTCCCGGGTTAGCTAATTCAGGTTCCGTTAGTATTAAAACGGCGTTATTTCACCGAATTAATCAGTAATTTGGGTTCGGGTAAAGTACCCTTCCCTCCAGACATTTTCTTTATTTAATCGGTCTATGGCGACCGTCGGGATTTTGATTAACTCCCTAAATCATTCTGTAAGTCGGTATTAATTATTAATTATTAATTTCACGGGGTCGGGGTGTTACAGATATGACAGTGACTTAGTATGAGTCCTAGGTTTACTCCATTGGAGAGATTTTTGCAACATGTTATTAAAGAGGAGTAACTAAGGGTCCTTTATTTTTTTAGGGGGTTGAAGACCTCCATTAGGGATAGACTGGCAGGCCACATTATTGAGACCTACGATGAGGCAATGATCTAGGGCCACCGGAGTAGAGAGGGAGCTGGCTGACCTTAGGGGGATCAGGGAGTCCTGGACATAAGGCAGAGTAGTTCCAGCACAGATCTCTATGTCTTCCTTGACTTACACTAATGGGAGACCATCGAAGAGGAGCCGAGCTATTGCTTCTTCTACATAAACACCACAGAGGCCCATTCAGTTTTCGGCCCCCCGACTTATTATGCCCATTTCTTCCTAGGGGGGAGTACCCCAGAGGTCTCTGACTTGTTATAGGTATGGACAGCTTGCCATAGAATGGCCAATTGCCCCCAGAGGGACCCTAGTCTGGGACAGGGGACCGGATCTGACCAGGGGTCATTTCCACCACCGGTACAGGGTCAAGGGTGGGGAGCTCCACAGCTTTGCAATACCTACCACCAGATGGGCCATGTTAGGGCCAACTGTCCTCAGGGGTAGACTTCACAGGGCTCGTAGAGGCCACCTTATTATCAGCCCAATCAGCCATCTCTACCACAACAATAGTTGGGCCATAGACCTCCAGAACCATAGTTCTAGTCTGCACCCTCTGCATAGAGTGTTAGAGCTTTTGGACAGAGGGAAAGAGGTCAGCAGGGATAGAAAAGGGGGTAGGCAAGGCCAGATTACTCAGGGTCGTGTTTATGTAGTGGCCACACCAGAGGCATCTACTTCTGGACCTTCAGTGGTTCGAGGTACATTCCTTGTGTTTAGTTCATGGGCCAGCGTACCGATAGACTCGGGTGCATCTCATTCATTCATATCTACTATGCTTGCCATGACATTGGGGTTGGACATAGATCAGTTAGATCCACCATTGCATGTTGACACCCTAGTTGGGGGTAGTAGTGATATTGACGATGATCTGTAGAGATTGCTCGATAGAGATAGCTGATCGCATCCTTTATTTTGACTTTATTCTACTTGACATGTCTGGTTTTGATATTATTTTGGGGACGGATTGGTTGTTTTCTTTTCGGACGAGGATAGAATACTATAGGGGGAGAGTGACAACGTGTACTCCTGAGGGAGATAGCTTTTATTTCACGGGAGATTGTGGGGATTTCTTAGTTCCACCCTTGTATGACTCGAGGAGTTGGGGAGGTCATAGTTACATGTTGGCTAGTTTGGTAGCACATGGGAGTGGGACTACAGAGAGTGTGTTACCACCCGCAGTGGATAAGTTTCCAGATGTCTTCCCGGATGACTTGACTAGTCTACCGCCGAGACGACAGATAGAGTTCACGATAGAGCTTATCTCGGGCACTGTGCTTATTTCCACTCTACCTTACCATATGGCTCCAGCTGAGTTGAGAGAGCTGAAGGAGCAGTTGACTGATTTACAGGGTAAGGGTTTTATTCATCCTAGTACTTCTCCGTGGGGTGCTTCAGCACTATTTGCAAAGAATGAGGATGGGACATTGCGTTTGTGTCTGGACTATAGGAGGCTGAACCGGGTCACTATCAAGAACAAGTATCCGTTGCCGAGGATAGATGACTTGTTTGATCAGCTTAAGGGTTCGCGATGTTTCTCGAAAATTGATCTTAGATCGACGTATCATCAGTTGAGAGTACGGGAGGAGGACATGGCAAAGAAAGCCTTTCGCAATCGTTATGGCCATTATGAGTTTGTAGTTACGTCATTCGGTGTGACGAATGTCCCGACGGCATTCATAGACTTGATACATCGCACTTTTAGTCCTTATTTAGATCAGTTTGTTGTGGTGTTTGTTGATGATATTTTGATTTACTCACCTTTTGAGGATGAGCATGCCTTTCACCTATGGACTATGTTACAGATTTTGAAGGGAGCATCGTTTATTTGCTAAGTTCTCGAAATGTGAGTTTTGGCTTCAAGAGGTGTAGTTTCTAGGCCATGTTGTGTCAGGTAGTGGGGTATCTGTGGATCCTTCTAAGATTGACTTTGTTATGAATTGGGAAAGGCTTGAAGAGTGTGTTTGAGATTCAGAATTTCTTAGGATTGGCTGGATACTACCATCGATTTGTAGAGGGATTTTCTCATCTTGGCCACGTCGATGACTTGTCTGACGCGCAAGGGCATTAGATTTGAGTGGATAGATGACTGTGAGCATTCATTTCAAGAGCTGAAGAAGAGGCTGACTTCAGCATCTGCCTTGATTATACCTGAGAGAGGTATTGGCCATACCGTTTATTGTAATGCTTCACGAGAGGGATTAGGATGTGTATTGATGTAAAAGGGTAGAGTGGTAGCCTATGGTTCTCGTCAGTTGAAGAATCATGAGTCGAACTACCCCACACATGATTTGGAGTTAGCTACCGTCATCTTTGCACTTAAGAGTTGGCGACACTACTGATATAGGGAGAGGTTCGAGGTGTTCTCAAATCACAAGAGCCTTAGATATATTTTCACGCAAAAGGACTTGAACCTTCGGCAGAAGAGATTGATAGAGTATATAGAAGACTACGACTTTGACCTTCAGTACCATCCTGCGAAGGCTACTGTTGTAACAGATGCACTAAGTAGGAGACCGAGGAGCACTGTAGCTAGCATTGCTATTAGGGAGTGGGAGATGATGGGAGACATTGGTGAGTTTGACTTAGACCTTGCCGAGTCTGAGGGACACGCCACACTATTCAGTATGTGTGCACAACTTACACTATTGAGTAGAGTTATTAAGGCACAATTATAGGACACAAAGGTAGAGTGATTCGAGCATGAGTTGCTAGTACCGAGGGCTTTGAGGGGTGAACAGTTCATTCAGACCTTAGCCTGAGGTATATGGGTAGAGTTTTTGTTCCAGAGTCTCTTAGGGCTGATGTTCTTAGAGATTTCCATCATTCACGTCTTGTAGTGCACCTAGGGGGCACTAAGATGTACCATGATTTACGCCGCCAGTATTGGTCTACGAGGATGAAGGCAGATGTTGTACAGTTCGTGTCGAGATGTCTCACGTGCCAGCAGGTTAAGGCTGAGCACCGGAGACCTAGGGGTTTATTACAGCCATTGCCAATGGCCGAGTGGAAGTGAAAGTTTATTACTATGAATTTTGTGATGGGTCTTCCGAAGTCACCTAGAGGTCATGATCCAGTTTGGGTTATTGTTGATAGGTAGACGAAGTCCGCACATTTCCTACCGATTAGAGCGACTGATTCGATGGATGTTATCAGTAGGTTGTATATCCGAGAGATAGTATGGCTCCATAGGAGATTCCTGTTTCCATTATTTTGGACCGAGACCCACGTTTCACTGCACGGTTTTGGCAGAGTCTCCAGACGGCCTTTAGGACTCAGCTATTGTTTAGTACTGCTTTTCATCCTCAAACTAACAGTCAGTCAGAGCGTACTATTCAGATACTTGAGGACATGCTTGGAGCATGTGTTATGGACTTCAGGGGTAGCTGGGAAGATCACCTTGCTTTAGTAGAGTTTTCCTACAACAACAGCTATCAGTCTAGTATTGAGATGGCACCTTTTGAGGCGTTGTATGGTAAGCTTTGTCGTTCACTGGTATGTTGTACTTAGGTAGGGGAGACAACTACTTTAGGGCCTGACATAGTCTGTGAGACCACAGAAAAGATACAGGTGATTAGACAACGTCTGTTGATAGCACAGAGCCGCTAGAAGAGTTATGCAGACAGGAGGTGGCGACCTCTATCATTTGATGTTGGGGGACATGTGTTCCATAAGGTAGCCCCACGACGGGGATTGAGGAGATTTGGGCGTAGCGGGAAACTGTTGCCGCAGTTTATAGGACCATTTAAGATTCTTGGGAAAGTTGGTGAGGTGGCCTATAAGCTAGCAATGCCACCACAGTTATCAGGGGTTCATGATGTCTTCCATGTGTCGATGTTGAGGAAGTACGAGCCTGACCCTTCACATGTACTAGATTGGGTAGATCTTCAAGTGGAAGGTGATGTTTCTTATAATGAGAGGCCTATGGAGATATTGGACTCGAGGGACCAAGTTTTGTGTGGCAAGACCATCCCCTTTGGTCAAGGTTCTTTGGAAACATCACGGGGTCGAGGAGGCCACTTGGGAGCGTGAAACTGAAGTCCGCGCTAGGTATCCAAAGTTGTTTATTCATAGAGGTACATTTCCAAATTTTGGGACAAAATTTCTTTAAGGGGGGAAGGATGTAGAGATCTGAAAAATGAGAATAAATTTTTTGTTTTTGCCGGTAGGGCACTATTCATGCACCATTTGCTAGTAGGGCACTACATATGCATCAGTTAGCTATAAGTCATATTTAGAAGCATATTTTGAGTATATCATAGAAGAGAAATATGCTTATAATATTATAATAAACCACCTATAAAAATTTGAGCCTATTCAGAGACAATTTCAAAAATTGGACAAAAAGGGCATCTGGATGGCCCGGGTGGATCCAGCCAAACCCGGCCACAGGTGAAAATTTATTTTTAGAAAAATTTCATTTAAAATAATTTTAAGAACTTTGGAGAAAACAAAATATCGAATTGAGGCGTTTCGGGACGAGTTGTAGAGTAATGAAGCCCCGGATTCATTGAAGACAAAAGGATCATTTTGCACCTTTGCCCCTCCACTATAAATACAGCCCCCTTAGTGTAAAAATATCATTCTTTGGTCTGGAGAAAGAGCAGAACACGTTCATGGAGAGAAAGTGAAGAAAAACCCTAAGTTCTCCAAGCTTCAAGCCACCAAAACACACTCCTAGGCCAAGATTCTTGCAAGACTTCCTTCTAGGAAGTTGTTCCTATCATTAGGGGCTATATTTTCACTGATCGGTTCAGCTACACAACGAAAAAAACTCCCTCGGTTTGAGAAAAATCATTTTTGATATAATATCTTGCTAAGTTAGGAATATATTTAAGTTTCCTTGCCTTTCTATGTGTTGATTGAACGATTTAGGTGTTCACTTGATGTTAGAATATCACTTAGGTGGTAGTTGCTTTGAAAACTTAGAGTTTGTAGTTTAGGTACTTTTGTGTTCTTTAAGTTTCTTGACATTTTGTTACTATGATGAAGGTGTGTCTTGCATATGTGTTGAATTATTATATTCTAGCTTATGTTCATGTAGAAAAACTCTTGTGGTTTGAGAGTTATGATTTATTCCATGAGTTGGTAGTTTGTGTATTTTTATTTTCTTTGAGAAATTGTTAAAGTAATGAACATGAAACTTAATCATATGTTTAATTCATTGAATTGTGACTTACATTCATGTAGACAAAGTGTTGTGAAATTGAAGTTATGCCTTACTTTATGAATAAGGCATTTTTTACGTCATGCTCTATGTGTTGATGAAATGTTTCATTGAATTGCATAAGAACGAAAATCAAAGCATGTTGGCATGTGTGAATCCTTGGAGGCATGGCGTGAGTTGAGCACTTTGGTGCTATGCATTACGAGGGTGTAAATCCTGTGATGAAAAACCCAAAATTGGCCCTTGGTACTCATGCCAACTGGGACAGACCATGAAGTGAGACATACGATTGGTACTTGTTCCAACGGGGAAGGGCCGTGAAGCGAGACATGGGTGTGGCATAGAGTTTGCATGTGTGTGCCATGCATATCACCTTTGCATTACATTGATGAATAGAGGGGGGTATGCATTGCTTGAAAATGTACACTCGCACATGCCACGCCTTAAATTTGTTCCTAGCATTAGCATCATGTCATACCAGCAGTTGAGCTGACCCATTCGTGGGATATCATATTTCAGATGAGGCTCTCGATGTTTGAGACTTGATGAAGTCTTGAAGAACAGAGATGTTATGACATGAAATATTTTTTTTATTATTATTATTATTCTTGATTAATTAAATTATTATTATTATTATTATTATTATTATTATTATTATTATCATGGTTATAAATTTTGGTGCATTAGTATTTTAATTATGCATAGTATATATGTGAAGGTATGTGTGAAATAATGTGTGTGCATGAATGTGTAAAATGATATGTGGGAGAAGATGTGGCAGTGCATGGTGTGTATGTGTGACTGGGCGTGTGTGTGTGTGTTTGTAACCAAACTAGATGGACAGCCGGTTGGGAGTGTGTGAAACTAGTGTGTGTGTGATGATATATATATATATGTGTAGATATGTAGTAGCAGCTTTGCATTAAATGCAAAGCTGCATTTGGGGGGAAACAAAAGGTGGCTGACGGTGGAGAGAGGGTCAAGAATAGTGGCTATGAGGGAGAGACGTGAGGGATTTGGTTTGTGTGTGTGCATAAGTGTAGTCTCGGGTGGGGAGAAAAGAGAAGGAAAGAAACAGAAAAGAGGGAGAGAAATAGAGCTCTGAGAGAGAGTTTGAAGCTTGGTTCGAGCTCGGAGCAAGAGGGGGAAAGAAGGCACGGCTAGAGAGAGAAAGCTCAGAAAATCCGTAAGTGCAACCTTTCTGTTTTATTTTTTTTGAGGCATGATGATTTATTTGATACATAGGGTTTTAAAGTGTATGTTATGAGGATTGTTTTGCAAAAAGAATGAAGGAAAATGGTTGAAAAATGAGGGAGAAAAAGGGGTTTACAGGTCACGGTCATGGGGGGGTTAGATTGGCATTTTATGTACAAAGCATGAATCTAATGAGATAGAAATAACCCTAATAAGTGCAGAAAATGAAATGAGAAAGAAATGATGGAAAACCGTGAATAACCGAGTGAAAAATTGAAGATATTCACTTGGCCGGAGATTCGGCCATGGGCCTTTGAGCCCTATTTCGTGAAAATCCGTTGGTCTAAACTGAAAATGGAAGATGGGAGTGAAACCTACTTGAAAAACTCTAGAAGATGGCATTTTGAAAACATGAAAAAGCCGCCGGAAATTGGTCGCCGGCGCCGGAGGAGGCGCCGGAACCCTACTGGGCGTCACCGAAAAATCGGGGAAGAAGGGGGGGGTCTGCTCCGGGTCGGGTCGGGTCGATTCGGGTCCGGTTCGGGCGGGTGTGGACCGCCCCTGCCACGTGTCGCCATGTGTTTTAAATTAAAAGATTTAAGGGAGGTGTTTGGTTGTGGATGTATGAAATTGAGAATCTGAGATAAACAAGAACAGGGATATCTTATCCCTGTTTTAGGCTAATCCTTGTTTGGCTGTCCGAATTAGGAATAGGAGAATTCAAATTTACAATTCTGCCCCTGAACTTTTGATAATTGAAAATTAACCCAAGACTTACGAAAATTATAAATTGACCCCCCAACTTTTGATAACTCTGATTTGACCCTCCTGAATAAAATATTAATAAATTATTAATTAAATTAATTAATTAATTAATTAATTAAATTATTTAAATTATTTAAATATTCAAAAATATCTCGGAGTCCAAATGGGATAAGTCATTAGTGTATTTTGACTATCTCAGCCATTCTGAGGCCAATGGAAAGGTCCGTTTTACGAGACGGGGTCCCAAAAAATAAAAGACCCGTAGTGACATGTAAAATTACCAAAATGCCCCTGAATTAAAGTACAGTCAAACGAACTCCGAATTAAGTAAACAAATAGTGAAACTTTATTATCTCGAACATTCCAGACTCAACCGTAGAGTCCGATTTGTGAAAAGAGGTCACGAAATGTAAGGACACGTGTAAAGTGCAAAATGACTGTTTTGCCCTTTTGAACCCAGGTGTCCGAATTGAATTCTACGAAAGCCTAAACTTATTTCCTTCGACGCTCCGGACTCAATGGTAGAGTCTAATTTAGTAAAATAGAAACTTATGAATTAAAGACATAAAATTTGATGAATAGCATAATTCAAGTGACAATTAAACTGAGTTTCGTGTTATGAATTTTAGGGACACGGAAAAGTAAAGAGAAGGTGACCTGACCTTCGGTATTCTTACGGTGGTTCCACTTTACTACGAGTATACTTTTCCGGTTTGAGATCGATTACCAAGTACGATATATTGTGCTAAGTAAGAAATAGAATTGAGATTAGGAATACTTGCTTTGCTGCATCGATTGTTCACATGTCTGCTTGAGTGTTCACATGTTTACGTGCTACGTGCTATCTTGTTAAGTTGCATGATGATTGTGGGTACACTGCATGTGTTGGTGTAGTGTGTGAATAATATGTTTTGAAGAACTGCTGATATTATGAATTGTGTACTTGAAGGCATGTTTTATGTAGGAATGAGATGCATCATGACATGATGAGATCAGAGCATATTGGCATAGTGAAATTCTTTGGGCATGGCGTGGGTAAGCACTTGGTGCTTTGCATTATGAGGGTGCAGATCCTGTGGTGAAAAACCCAAAATCGGCCAATAGGTACTCGTAAGCCTGACGGATTCCGGACCGTGAAGCGAGACATACGCGGCGGTACTCATGCCAGCGGAGAATGACCGTATCATGAGACATGGGTGGCATAGAGTTGCATGGGTGTGTCACGCATACAGTACATATACTATATACTGTTCATATACTGTCATCACGACATTGAATGCCATATAGAAATAACTGTACACTTGCACTTGCCACGACCTTAGTTTTGTTTCTTGCATTAGCATTATATTGTACCAGCATGTTGAGCTGACCCCTTCAATGGGGCAAACATTTCAGATGATGTCCCAGCAGTACGAGACGTGGAGATGATCTGATTAGGGACCAGAAGAAGACATGGACCACGGAGGATTTTTGGCCCTTTGGGCATAGTTTGAGTTGTATGTGGGCATAAGCCTTAAGACTTATGTAATGAATTTGTAATAGTCATGTAAAGTGTGAACAAAGTGGGCAAGGCCCTATAATAGTAATGAAAGTGAGAATGTGATGTTTTAAATTCCAAAATATATGTGTATGTGTGGAGAATTGTATAATTAGATGATGTATATTTAATTTGTATGAGATTGTGGCCACCGAGTGAGGGTGGGTTGTGACATGTTTATGCATATGAAGTATCATGAATATTAGGTGGGAAAAAAGCTTAGAAAACAAATGAAGTTATCTCAAAATTTTAGTGAAATTAAGGAAAAAAAATTAAGTGTGTAAAACACCATTTAAATAGATGAGAAAAGTGCTCAAAACGGAGGGTTAGAAACCTTGAAGAAATAGGCTAAATATGGGAAAAAAGAGGCCTTCAAAAATTGAGAAAAAAAGTTGCAAAACAAAGAAAATTAGTGCAACAGACTAAGAAATTCACTTGCAGTAATTACACTGTTGCTACAGTATTTCTACAGAAAATCAGAAACTAGCTCTCTGTCGCTACAGCAACAACCCCAGCTGCCCGCAGCCTGCCGCGCACCCCACTCGCGCGTGGACCTAGCCTGCCTGCTGCAGCCCTTCCTGTGCGCCCATGGCCTGCACCTATCCGCCTATTGCTTAGCACTTATGACACCAGCCCTGACAGCCCCCTTTTGAGCCATGTTTTGGTACCCTTTTTAGGCCATTTTTGGCCACTCTTTAGGGCCATGTTTAGCCACCTTTTAGGCCATGTTTGGCCACTCTTATGGGCCATGTTTGGCCACTTACTTAGACCACTTTAGGTAAACTTTTTTACCTGTTCTAGGCCCATACCTTAGGGCATTTTGGGGCCCATTTGGGGTCCCTATTCCAAGGTATATTTGAAGACATTTTAGGGCCATCATGGGGACTACACTTGAACATAACTTAGACTAGTTTTAGCCATTAGTTGGGGTGATTTATGACTACCATTGGTAACCCATCTTGGGGTGAACCTTGTATCCGATTTTTTTTTTTATTTTTATTTTGGGGAAACTTTGGGAAATAAAAAGGAAAATTCAGCCAAATATATTTAATTATCATTTATTAATCCTTTTTAATATCAATTTCACTTACTCCCTGGGTTTGTGAAAATTCGGGGCGTGACAGTAATGCAATGGCAATATGCGTGACACACACAAGCAACTCTATGCCACACCCATATCTCATTCACGTATCGCTCCCGTTGGGTCAGAGTACCAATGCAATGGCCAATTTTGAGTTTTTCACCACAGGATCTACACCCTCATAATGCATAGCACCTAGTGCTAAACTCACACTAAGTTTTCAAAGAATCCATATGCCAATATGGTTTGATTTTTCCATGCAATTCCAATGAAGTATTTCATTAATCACATGGTATATGCCATAAATAATGCAATGTACTTAAAGCAACTTTTAACTTTTATATCACAAAACTTTGTCTACATAAACCTAACGTGTAATTCAATCAATTTCACATATAAACACATTACACATTCACAACCTTAACAATTTCTGAAAGATAATAAAATACATAAAGTACCAACATATGGAATAAATCATAAGTCTCAAACCACAAGAGTTTCTCTACATGAACATAAGCTAGGATGCAATGACTCAAACATATAAACAAGTTACATGTTCATCACTTTGACAAATTCTCTAAGATCGCAAAATACATAAAGCACCAAAAGCTTGAATAAATCATAACTTTCCAACTACAAGATTTTGTTTACATGAACATGAGCTAGAATACAATGAATTATACATATAGTGATGGTTCATGTTTATCACTTTACCAAATTCCCAAAGAATACAAAGAACACACAAGTACATAAACAACCAACTCTAGCTTTTCAAAGCAACTATATCCTAAGTGATTTTCTAATAGCAAATAAACATATAAATCACCCAATCAACTTATAAAACACTCCTAAACTTAACCATATTCCTTACTTAGCAAAATATCATACCTAAAAGTGTTTTTCTCAACCCTTGAGAGTTGTGTTCGTTGTGCAGCCAAACTGATTGGTAAGAATGTAGTCCTTCACATGGGGAACAACTTCCTACGAGGAAGTCTTTTGAGAATCCAAGCCTAGAAGTGTGTTTTGGAAGCTTGAAGATTGGAAAACCTAGGTTTGTCTTCCTCTTTCTCCTATGCACGGCTACTACTACTTCTTCAGACCATTTCTATCATTTTTTTACACTAAGTGTTGTATTTATAGTCAAGGGGCCAAGGGGGGAAAATGACCCTTTTGCCCTTAATGAGTTCGGGACCCCGTTACACTACAACCCGTCCCGAAATGCCTCAATTAGAAATTTGTTTTAGCCAAAGTTCTTAAAATTATTTTAAATGAAAATTTTCAAATAAATTTATTTTCGCCTATGGCCAGGTTTGGCCGGGTCCACCCTGGCCACCCGAGATGCCCTTTTGGTCCAATTTTTGAAACTATCTCCAAATAGGCTTAACTTCTCACAGGAGGTGTATTTCAACATTCTAAGCATGTTTCTCTTCTATTACATACTCAAAATATGCTTCTAAACATGACTTATAGCTAAATGATGCATATGTAATGCCGTACTAGCAAATGGTGCATTAATAATGCCCTACCTGCAAAACGAAAAATTTACCTTCCTTTTTCAGATCTTTACAAAGAATTAATGAGAAAAAACAACAGAGAATAAGTTGAAAACTACTCAAATTGATTTATAAAAATCTAGATAAGCTAGGATCTATGAAGCTAATTGAAATATTTGAAAATTTTAGGACTGCTAATGACAAAATAAGTTTATGGTATGTCGAAAAAGGATATACCTCGAAGCAAAATACCCTCGTTAAACCCAAGTATATTAAGAACAATATTAGTCAAAAGCATATTGAGTCTAG
Source organism: Nyssa sinensis (assembly GCA_008638375.1). Lineage (NCBI taxonomy): Eukaryota > Viridiplantae > Streptophyta > Magnoliopsida > Cornales > Nyssaceae > Nyssa > Nyssa sinensis. The sequence goes on from CM018049.1 coordinate 8,437,044, forward strand.
CTCAAAGAACTTAAATAAACCTCCTAAAGGTGAAAATGTTGTGCCTACCTATCATCACCATGCTATTAAGGGTCATATAAGGCTTTATTATTTTCAATGGTAAAAACCACAAAGAAAGTTAATTCTTATTTGTCATCATTGCAGAATACAATGACACCTAATTATCATAAATTTTAAAGTGCAAAATTGTAGAGATCTGAAAAAAAAAAAATCAAGGTAAATTTTTTGTTTTTGCCGATAGGGTACTATTTATCAATGTTTGCCGGTAGGGCGCTAAACATGCATTATTTAGATATAAGTCATATTTAGAAGCATATTTTGAGTATGCCGTAGAATATAAATATGCTTATAATGTTAAAATACACCTCTTGTGCTAATTTGAGCCTAATCAGAAATAGTTTAAAAAATTAGGACCAAAAGGGCATCCCGGGTGGACCCGGCCGCACCCAACCATAGGAAAAAATAAATTTTTTAAAAAAATTTCATTTAAAATAATTTTAAGAATTTTGGGTTAAAGAAAAATGTCGAATTGAGGTGTTTCGGGACGAGTTGTAGTGTAACGGGGTCCCGGGTTCATTAAAGGCAAGAATGTCATTTTATCCCTTTAGTCCCTTTACTATAAATACAGAAATTAGTGTAAAAAAATCAAAGAAATGGTCTGCAGAAGCAGCAGCAGTCGTGCATGGAAAGAAAAGTGAACGAAACCTAGGGTTTTCCAAGCTTCAAGCCACCAAAACACATCTCTAGGCTTAGAATTTCACAAGGTTTCCTTCTAGGAAGTTGTTCCCTACATCAAGGGTTACATTCTCAATGATTGGTTTAGTTGCACAGCGAACACAACTCCCTAGGGTTGAGAAAAACCCATCTAGGTATGATATGTTGCTAAGTAAGGAATACATTTAAGTTTCTTTGTATTTTTTTAGGTTGATTGAATGATTTATATGCTTACTTGTTGTTAGAAAGACATTTAGTTGGTAGTTTGTGTACCTATATGTTTTTTGAGAATTTGTCAAAGTGATGAACATGTAACTTGTTTATATGTTTGATTCATTGCATTCTAGTTTATGTTCATGTAGAGAAATTCTTGTGGTTTAAGAGTTATGATTTATCCCATGTGTTGGTACTTTATGTATTTTATGATCTTTGAGAAACTATTAAGGTTGTGAATATGTAATGTGTTTACATGTGAAATTGATTAGATTACATGTTAGGTTCATGTAGATAAAGTTTCGTGATATAAAGTTATAGTTGCTTTAAGTACATTGCATTATTTAAGGCATATACCACGTGTTTGATGAAATGCTTCATTAGAAATTTCATAGAAAAATCAAGGAATATTGGCATATTGTGATTCTTTGAAAACATAACGTGGGTTAAGCATTTTGGTGCTATGCATTATGAGGGTATAGATCCTATGGTGAAAAATCTAAAATTGGCCATTGCATTGGTGCCTGATTAACCCAACGAGAGCGATCCGTGAAATAGGTAGTGGTACTCGATTGACCCAACGAGAGCGATCCGTAAAAGAAGACATGGGTGTGGCATAGAGTTTGCATGGGTGTGTCACGCATATTGCAATTGCATTGTATTGATGAATTGGAAGACATGTAGATTATAAATGTACACTTGCACATGCCACACCTTGAATCATGTTCCTTGCATTAGCATTATGTCATACCAGCAGTTAAGTTGACCCCTCGTGGGATATCATATTACAGATGAGGCTCTTGGTACTTGAGACATGAGGAAGTCTTGAAGAGCAGAGGAGACATGGACTTTGAAGGATAATTCTCCCTTGGGGCATATTTTTGTTTGTATGGGCATAAGCCCAAAAGACTTGTGTTTTAATTTGAAAGAACAGTGAACTATAGGCTTTAGTTCATTTTGAAATGTAAGGGTTTAAACCCAAATGACATGTAGGATATGTTTGTTTAATGAGTATCATATGTATATGTTGAGAACATTAGATGGACGTTTAATTTTAATGAACTTGTGGCCATCGAGTGAGGATGTAATATGTAATGTTTGTATACATGAATGGTTGCAAAATATTAAGTGGATAATGTTTAGAAAATAAAGGAGATTATGTCAAAATTTTAAGAAATTAAAAAGATTTGTTAGGTGTGTACAACACCCTTTAAATAGGTGGGAAAGGTGTCAAAAATAGGGGGTTAAAAACCTTGAAGAAATGGGCTAAAATGAGAAGAAAGTGGCCTTCAAAACTTGGGAAAAAAATTGACAAGGCAGGAAAAATTAGTGCAGCAAATAGAGAAATTTAGCCGTAGCAATTAAATTGTTGCTATAGTGAAATTGCAGGAAAACAACCTAGGACAGCAGGTCAACCCCAGCCCTAGCTGCGCGCCAGCCCACTGCCTCGCGTGCCCTCGCGGGCGTGCTGGGCCCCGCACGCCTACCTGCCAGCCCACGTTCCGCCCTGCCGCCAGCCTTGCTTGTACCCCCTGACACTTGCCCCTTTGGCCACCTTTTTGAGCTATGTTTGGGCACCTTTTTGGACCATGTTTGGGCTCCCTATTGGGCCATGTTTGGCCACCCTTTTGGGGTATTTTTGGTACACCTTTTTGTGTCATGTTTGGACCCCCCCCTATTGAGTTATGTTTGGCCACTTTCATGGGCCATAGTTGGTCATTTCCTTAGACAATTTTTGGTGAACTTCTTAAACTATTCTTGGCCTATGTCCTAGGGCACTTGGGGCCCATTTGGGCCATTATTTCAAGGCATGTTGAGAGAGACTTTGGGGCCGTTTTGGGAGACATTTTTAAGAGGACTTAAACTATTTTGAATATTAATTGGGAGGGATGTTTGAGTAACATTAGGAGACTATTTTGGTTGCGTCATTTAGCAAGCCTTCATTTTTAATTTTGAGAAAACGTGGGGACATGAATGAATAATCAATTAATCCACCTTAATGATCTTTCACTTACTTTTCTTATTTCATTTCACTCACTCCCCGAGTTTGTGAAATTCGGGGCGTGACAAAAATTCTAAAATAATAAGAAGAATTCAAAAACTCAAAAAGAGTATATTCTTAATAAAATTAATGAATTCAGTGATAAAATAAAAACTTTAGGCTTTGATAGGAATGAAACTAGACAAAATGGCATAAGGAATTCAAATTTAGGATCCACTTTGAAAATAGTTAAGACTATGCAATCTACAAAAGTAAAACCTAAAATGATGTGGGTTATAAAATTAGTTACTAGCAGTGAGTGTGATTTTAAGGTAGAAGACACCAACATTAGTGCTCAAATAGTTGTTTTAAACAAATTTGATAAACTTAATATTAGTAAAACCAAGCAGACAATACCTGGTTCTTAGTCTAAAGAATTGTCTTATTCATGTGATAATTTGAAGGCAAAGAAAGTAAAATTTTCTACTTCTGTTTTAAAAGCTCGTAAGAAGATCCTTTTTATTTCACTAAAGTTTTTTTTTTAAAAAATAATATATACATTACACTGACCTCACTTGAGGCTTTTAACAATTATACTGACATTTCTTGAGGCTTCTAAAATTATACTAATTTCATATATTTTACCTGACAATATATAGATACCCCCTTCCACTTAATTTTTTTCTTCGAAATGACAAAACCGCCAATTTTATTTTATTTTTTTCAATTTTTTAAATTTTGACCTTGTTTAAAAATAATATAAATAACATTTCAACTGTCTTCTAAAAACAAAAAATCAACTTAAATCTCTATAGTCATAGAAAGACTAGTAGAGGCACTTATTGGAACATTAGGGCACTAATACCTTGATGGTGAAAAGTACTAGCCATAGAGGAAAGCCAGATTAGTTATGTCCATAGTTGTTAGTATCGTACGATACGTTTTGATACAGTAGAAAAATGATATGTTGTGGTATTTTGTATTATTTTGCACTGTATTGTATGATACAGTTCCAATACGATACGTATTGCCGTATCAAACAATACATGTAAAAATAAAAAACGTCAATTTTTTTTTTCAGGTTTTGCATAAGGGAAAAACGATGTCGTGTTGTCTTAGTATAAAAGCTATTATGGTTCCTTCACTTTTGCTGATCGATCACACTCTCCAACTTTGTCATCGAGCCATCAAACTCTAAGTCCCTATTCTAGCCGTGTTTGCATTATGTCTGCATTATGTAACCTATCAAAACTTTTTATGGGTCGCATTCTATTTGTACATTGTATATATTGTTTGGTTATAATTCATAAAATCTGCCTCACCAAAAAAGAATTATTTTTCTAAAAAATTGAAATTTTATTATTGTCTGATTGGAACTTGTAGTATTTAATATTTATAATTTCTTATTTCTTGTATTGTATGGGCTATGGAATATGGTCTATGGAGATTTAAGTTGATTTTTTGTTTTTAGAAGAGAGTTGAAATGTTATTTATATTATTTTTAACCATGTGTATTTATATAAAATAATAAAAAAAAAGTTTTAAAAAGTTAGAAAAAAATTTAAAAATAAATAATAAAAGGGGTAGTTTGATCATTTTGAAGAAAAAAAATTAACTGGAAGGGATATCTATATATTGTCAGGTAAGTAGGGGAGGTGAGTGTAATTTTCAGAAATCTCAGAGAAGGGAGGTCAGTGTAATTGTTAGAAACCTCAAGGAAAGTCAGTGTAATTTACCTTATATATATATATATATTATAAAAAAATAACCTTAAATTATTTTTTGTTTGTGTGTGTTTTGTATTTAAAACTTTTTAACGAGTGGAGGAGTTGTTAAGAAAACACACGTACTAGTTTTCACTTTTATACAATTAGATTGCGACCTTTTCGTCCAAATCCTTCATACTACTCCAAGCGCATCTAACTTTCATATATCTATGTTGGAAATATTCTAATATTTGAAATTAATGACCTTAGTTACTCCCCACTTTATATGATTTGTCTTTTTTATATACTCCCTCAAATATTGAACAGAAAAATAGGTGAAGTTATTTGGTTCCCTTAGAAAAAAGATAGTTATGCATCAAAGTAATTAATATAAAGAAATGGGCATAAATACTTGAAAGAAGAAATACATGAAGGCCTAAAAAAATGAAAGTTGTAGTAAAATTGTGCTATCATAATAAAATGGGACTATAAATTAAGAGGGAGTAAGTAATGTTATTTAATATAAAAATTTAAATTGGGTAGTGTGTAGAACACCTTAGTTTCGTATCTTAAACTCTTCCCGATAGATGCTTTTGATATAGGTTCACTTAAACATTAACAACATGAAGATGCTGAAGTCACCTTTCCATTATGTTTTCAAGTGAGTTTTGATTGTAAGTATTTTATTGATAAAAATATTATATTCAAAAATTGTGTTCTAAGTAAACATATGATTTTATTATCCCTACTATATAGTAAATTTTTTTTAAAAAAATATTTTTTTAATACAGTCAATCATCAAATATTTTACTTAAATGTCTAAATTGTTTTTAGTAATCAAATCCTAAAATTTTATTTTTCAAATAATCCTGTTCATGATACTCTGAAGCTGAGAATCTGAAAAGATAAAAAATGATAAAAATGTTAACCAACCTGACAAGAAGGAAAAGATTAACAAACGAAAAATTGATCTGAAAAAGAGCAATCCTAGATATGACATGATCTCTAGATTTGACCTTAGACCTTCATAGATGAAGGGCCAATAATATGCTATGATATCTATCGATCAAATAAGAAGGTAGTCCTTGAAAGAAAAGTTGTGGTGGAATACTTTGATGATACCTTATTCTTGTCATCTTTGCTATTAGAGGGTGGTCAAGTTTGTTTTGCTTTTTTGGTAAATCATGTGCCAAACTAGTTCATTAATTCTATAAAAACATTGTTACTTATGATGAGAACACCAACACTATTGTGTCTGAGGTAAAGGGACACAAAATTATAGTTGATCCTAATGAGATGGCACATATACTTGGGATCTCAAAAGTTATACCTTCGATGGCGACAAAAGTCTACCCCTTTGAAGATGAACTTATGTAGATCTATGATGTGCTTTATACAATCTTTATTTGGAAGTACAATGTGAAGGCCCATATCACTAAGTTGCGTCATCACTACTCGAAGAAGAAATATTGAGTGTTGAATTTGATTATATGTCACAATATATTAGCTAGGACCTTGAGTCTATTTGTGTATTGGCTAATTTGTATTGACAAAACTAATTTGGTTGAAATATATCTTAGTCCTAGGATTGAGTGTCTCTCAAGCCTTGTGATCCTATCAAGAAGATTCAAGCTTCAAGGCAATATTCGGTTTTGTAATACTTATTGGTATTCTTGAGCTATATAAGACTTTGTACATAATTTTGGTCTATCACACTCACTTTGTGCATTATCATGTTTTACATCATTGGTGTGTGTGTGTGTGTGTGTGTACAATATTATTTGAATAATATTAGCCCATGGTTTTTAGTAAAATGCATCTTTATCTCAAATTGGCTTTTATACTTCATCATAACATGATCACCGATGATCATTGGTGTTTATCCGAACAAAGCCCTTTCGTTTGAATGAGTTTTCTAGTGAGCTATTTATTATATGGTTGTTTGATTCTTATCAAACCTTGTTTGAATGATATTTCTAGTAGACCTTCGTTCGATGGTAATTCAATTAAGATCCGAAGGCTCGTTCCCACGAATTTTCCAATAGCCTTTTGGATCTTTCTCATTTGATTATTCACTTAAACGAATAGGTCTTTGTTCAAATGGAGGATTTCTCATTCGAACTTCGTTCAAACAAGTCATGCACTAAAACGTTACTTTTCTAATTTTAAGTGCACACATTTGAGATCCAAAACCTTTCATATAAAACAAGTTTTTCTTCATTGCGAGGTAATTATTTTGGATGCTCTCAAAAGGATTTCATATCATTTTTAAAAGCATTCATTCTTGGTTTCATTACTCAGATAGACCATAGCCATGTCTAAGATCCTGGAAAACACATCTTCTACATTCATTTAGTGCAAGCTTGTGGAGTTCAAATTTTGTGCAATCGGTAAAGTTCGTGATCGTGTGGAGATTTGCGATTGTGTTTTTTAGTATTCCGATCGATGATTGGAGATAAATATCTACTAGGAATCACACTAATGGATTTGAGTTTAAGAAAACTCAGAATGGATAACAGGGTTTAAGGGACTTAGTCTTTGTGTCTACGGTGGTCTATAATCTTCAAAGCATTCTAGTGGATTCATTAACTCGGTTAGGGTCCCGGAGTTTTCCATCATAGATTTTTTGATCTATAGTGATTTCTTTGTCACCAAAATCCCACTTTGCATTGCTCTACTCCTTACTTGCTTTATTTATATATTGTGAGATATTGTGATTGAATGCCTCTAATTAATTTTGTTCTCATGAGATTCATTATGTTTAGCTATTTGAATTGAGAAATCTAACCCATTGTACGTAAAATTAAAATTGGTAATTAGAACTTAATTTTGTAGTATTAGACCTATTCACCCCCTTTAGGTCAATTAATCCATCTAGACGTACATTGGGACCTATCAATATCTTCATCAAGTGATTTGGCTTTCTATGGTCATGAACAAGCATCATTACTTGAAGAATGAAAATTGAGTGTTGAATCTGATTGCGTGTCACAGTATATCTCCATCAAGGGATTTGGATTTCTTTAGTTATAAACTAGATTATGTCCTTTATGCTATAGGAAATGGCATAGTGATTGATCTTCTTAAGTTGATCTATCAGATCATGTTTCAATCAAGTCTTGATTATGATTATACTTTACTACCATATCCTATTCTTGTGACATAGTTGATTTGTTAGTCTGAAGTGGGGTTTGACTCAAAGGGATAAGATACGTTAGCAACTGTCATGACCCACACCCCACGTAGGATGGAGTTATAAGTCCATGACCGGCTACCGAGGCCTCATACAAAATCGAAGAGGTTGTATAGTGGATAGTTTATTAATATAGCGGAAGCGTAACATTTTTAACCTGTCAGGTTTACATCAAACTCATACCAACCACATTCAATCAGAGCAATGCTACGTTTAATATCAAACTCACACTTGTTAACACACAAAATAGACATTGTATATACAATAGAAGTGTCACGACCCGAAACCCACCCTATGCGGATCTCGTATCGTGGGGCCGACCCAATGGCCGTCCCTACTTTTTCCATTCTTTTACCAATGATAACAGTAAATAATATAAGCATGACATTAAAGTGCGGAAGCTGTATTACAATTATTGTTCAAAGACTAAACTTCAAACTAACAATAAACTGATCCTAAACCACTCTTAGGTGGTGAGTACATGGGAGAGACTTCATTCATTACTACTATGCTCCTCAACTGTCTCCTTAAGCTCCTGATCTCCTACTGTGATTCTGTAACATTCTCACCTGAAAAAATTTAGTAAGGGGTGAGCTACAAACTCAGTAAGTAGAAGCCTATCCCCAATACGGGTGGGGATGACATAAATGAATACAAGTCAAGGTAACATGATAGCCAGTCATGATAACGATTCCAGTCAACTGTAAAATGCCACAATGGCCAATGAGTGACAAGGTACAATAACAGTCAAGAGTAACCAATGAATGACAACGTACAATAACCGTCAGAGTAACAATGTAGCATGAATATAGAATAGGCTCGATGAACACAATCAACATAAATACGGCCACAATGAAACGGTCACAGTCAAGTCCAATGAATCAAACCAATCAACATAGAACAATATCAATTAACATGGATGATGCCTTTACTCTGTTCAGGGTTTGGCAAACCCTCGGTCTTTTGGGGCCCAGGCATACCCCCATTAACATAAATGCATATAAAATGCCCATTATCTTTAATGCGTAAAAACGCCATAATTGCCATATGTCCTTTTTGACCCGTAGGTCCCATAAATTGACCCGTAGGTCCCAGTCAATCAGATAGCATCAGATAGGTAATGTGACTGAGCACAAAACCCGACACTTAACATAAATTAAGATTCTATAGTATTCCATATGAATGTACAAAACATGGAACATCATAACCTAACATATAGTAAATAGACATCAATGAAATGAATCAGTCGTGCAACATCAACCAATAGGCATCCACCAGGTAGAACAATATCCATGGTGGGAAACAATGATAGTGAATACATATATGAGTACAAGATTGGCAGTAATGGAAAGATCGTGGCTTGGAAACAACGTATCAAAGATAGGAATCCACTTACCTCATCAACGTCTTAATATCCCGTGACTTTCTCCTTTCCTTTTGACTTGCCTATAAATCAATAAACACGTTTCAGCCTTCATATCATTTACCGAATTTATGCCTCGTTACTCTAAATACCTCCCTTACTAATTTATGTTTTACGATTTCCATTTTAAACTTAATTTACCCAAGGGCAACATGGTCATTTACGTGTCTCTACTTTTTGGGTTCTGTTTTCATAATTTGGACTCCACCGTTGAGTCCAGTAGGTTTGAATTAATAAAAATTCACTATTTACTTAACTAAATCGGAGTCCGTTTGACTCACCTTTGGACGTAGGGGCATTTTGGTCATTTTGGCATTCTACGGCTATTTTATTTTTTTGGGACTCTGTCTCGTAAAACGGACCTCACTATTATATTCAGAGGGTCCAAAATAGTAAGTTTTCATTATTCGTTCTACTAATTTAAGCGGCGAAATTAAATTTAAATTTATTAATTTAAATCATTTATTTAAATTAATTAATCCGGATAATACATATCGTATTTGAGCCCAAATAGACCACATGTGCCTTGGTGGCACAGTGGCTAAGCTTCTCACCCTTTTCCCCTTTGGTCACAGGTTCAATTCGCTGCCCATACCATTTTTTCATTTTCTGTTAATACATTTTTCTTTTTCTTTTTTTCATTTCCTGTTAAGTTTAAGCCAACCATTGGATAGCTCTCCTTTCTAACCAAACACTATCTAAACTCGAATTTAAAAATTTACCCATGAAGTACAAGTGTTGGGCAGTCATCTGAATGGGTGGGTCGGGTCAGACCCGACCCGGTTTGGCCAAAATAAAATCGGAAAATAGCAGCCGGCGCAGTAGCCATTTCCAGCGTACAGGTTGTCTTCTTCGTCAACGGCGACTCAGCCGGTGACGGGTTTCTTGCGTTTTTCAGCGGGGTTAACACCTACGAGTTATGGGCAACTCAAATCTACCGTCGGATTTCAAATCGAAGTGCCGAAGCACTCCCAAAATGGCCGGAACAGTGGCGCACCTAGGGCTGTGCAGGTTTTTCCGGCAGCCCCTTTCCCTTCCGTTTTTTCCCTTTTTCTCCTATGGTTTCGATCCCGTTTTGCTTCTAAAATTTACCTATACCCAAGAGAATTAATTCCCCATGATCTAAACCAATTAACCCCAACAAAATCTCACAACCCGATTTATTTTTTCCTCCTCTGTTTTTCACTGTTTCCCCACGTTTAGTTCTGTTCTTTTTTTTTTTTTTTTTGTTTTCCTTGATTCAATTTCAACACCAACTATATTCCATGTATCAATTCAGTTATATGCTTAACAAAATTCTATATCAACATAGTAATTCATGCTTTAAAAAATTTTAAAACATAGAATGAATCTCACTCACCCAACGCGCGTACAGGCTGCCACCCGGTTTCACTTCCGAACACACTACTCAATCCCGGTTTTTCTTGGCTCGTTTACTCCTCCTTTTCTTGCACATCTCACGCAAAATGCCCCGACCTGCTTCTTTCTTCTTCCTCCTCTCTTTTTTCTTCCTTTTCTTCTCCCTATTCTAGCGACCAGCCGTCCCTGCTCTGTTTTTTTTTTTTTTCTTCTTTCTTCTCTTCTTTCTCTGCTTCTACAGCTGTATATACAACCAAGAGACGGCTGTTGATTCACCCAAGAGAAACCGGCCCTTCTTTATTTCTCCTGCCCTGTTTCTCTTCCTCTCCCATCCGTTTCTCTTCTCCTCTTTATTTCTTTTTTTTTTTTTTTTTTTCGGTTGTAACCCCTCCCCTTATGTATTTAATATATATATATATATATATGTATATACATCTACACTTCTACATATATATACATATATATATATATATATATTTTTATCCATATGGCACAACATAATTTTTATTTCTTTATTTCTTTATTTTATTTTATTTTTTTCTTTTTTTTTATTTTTATTTCATTTGTATTTTTATTATTATTATCTTATTATTATTTTTATATTCCAGTATCCATTCGTGATTGGCTCAGGGCATCGCTCGGGCATGACTCGTATTTCCAACTATTAAGATTCTGACTCATCCGTTTATTTAAACCAAAAAGCTTTAACGGCTCGGTTCACGTGGTTCGCCCGGTTAAAATTTGGGTCAGGGTATGACATTCTACCCCCCTTAAATTGAGTTTTGTCCCCAAAACTTGAATGTTCGTAATCTATGAAACTCTGTCACCTCATCATGCTAGTTTTATCATCATAATTTCCTTTGTAACTTGTTTATTGGACGTATCCCTAGTCTTCAGATACTATACTCTTAGGCAAAAGATTTCTTTATATAGGGTTCACAGTTCTCTTGTATTCCTCTTTGTTTTATTTTAATAGTGAATTTGGAAGTCAAGGGTTTGACCTCTTAACTTCCCTGGGACTTTTAACTCATTGCCTCCAAATTTTAGTATTAACTTTATGGCTAGGGATGTGTTACTTCCATTACTCACCTTGAGTCATCTTTTCAGTTACTTGACCATTCCCCTTTGTTACTAGCATCTTGATTAGTTCCATCTCTAGTCGTTATATTCATCTCATTTCGTATTAGGTTATGATGACCTTACTATTCATGGTCTCTCAACCTCTGTTGACATCATATAGCGTATCATGTGCTGGGTAAAGGTTTCTAGTACCTTGATCTTTTCTTTTCAATCTGTTCCTTTGATAGTGGTCATAGAAGTCAATGGTATAACTAGACTATACCACTTCTATCGTTTAAAGTGTTTTGGACATCTCATTCAAGTACTTTAAGTTTTCCTAAGGACAAAGTATCATATTCCCTTTCGTTTTCATGAACATCTTTTGGTTCGTGTTAGGACAATTTACTCGTATTCTCTTTGCATTACAATATTTATCCCCTGCTCGGTGTTCTCAAATTTATTCGAACTTTTCATTTGTGATTTCTTAATCAATTGTCCATTTCTTGAAGATTTATCAATCCTCTTTTCATTTAACTTGTATTGTTCATTGGCATTACTGTCTTTGTTTT